>JAVSCE010010875.1:600000-1127595 GCA_032199065.1 Smutsia gigantea | reverse complement strand
TACATAAAAAACCCTAAAGATTCCATTCCAAAACTACTAGAACTAATATCTGAATTTAGCAAAGTTGCAGGATACAAAATTAACACACAGAAATCTGTTGCTTTCCTATACACTAACGATGAACTAACAGGAAGAGAAATCAGAAAAACAATTCCATTCACAATTGCATCAAAAGAATAAAATACCTAGGAATAAACCTAGTGAAGGAAGTGAAAGACCTGTACTCTGAAAACTACAAGACACTCCTAAGAGAAATTAAAGAGGACACTAACAAATGGAAATGCATCCCATGCTCTTGGCTAGGAAGAATAAATATTGTCAAAATGGCTATACTACCTAAAGCAATCTACAGATTCAATGCAGTCCCTATCTAACTACCAACAGCTTTCTTCAATGAACTGGAACAAATAATTCTAAAATTCATATGGAACCACAAAAGACCACCCCGAATAGCCAAATCAATCCTGAGAAGGAGGAATAAAACAGGGGGAATTACACTCCCTTACTTCAAGCTCTACTACAAAGCCACAGTAATCAAGACAATTTGGTACTGGCACAAAAACAGACCCACAGACCAGTGGAACAGAATAGAAAATCCAAACATTAACCCAAACATATACAGTCAATTAATATTTGATAAAAGTGCCTTGCATATACAATGGGGAGATGACAGCCTCTTCAGCAGCTGGTGTTGGAAAAACTGGACAGCTACATGTAAGAGAATGAAACTGGACTACTGTCTAGCCCCATACACAAAGGTAAACTCAAGGTGGATCAAAGACCTGAATGTAAGTCATGAAACCATAAAACTCTTAGAAAAAAACATAGGCAAAAATCTCTTGGACATAAACATGAGCAACTTCTTCATGAACATATCTCCCCGGGCAAGGGAAACAAAAGCAAAAATGAACAAGTGGGACTATATCAAGCTGAAAAGCTTCTGTACAGCAAAGGACACCATCAGTAGAACAAAAAGACATCCTACAGTATGGGAGAATATATTCATAAAAAACGTATCTGATAAAGGGTTGACATCCAAAATATATAAAGAACTCATGCACCTTAACAAACAGAAAGCAAATAATCCAATTAAGAAATGGGCAGAGGACAGGAATAGACACTTCTCCAAAGAAGAAATTCAGATGGCCAACAGGCACATGAAAAGATGCTCCACATCGCTAATCATCAGAGAAATGCAGATTAAAACCACAATGAGATATCACCTCACACCAGTGAGGATGGCCAACATCAAAACACAAACAACAACAAATGTTGGCGAGGATGTGGAGAAAAGGGAACCCTCCTACACTGCTGGTGGGACTGCAAATTAGTTCAACCATTGTGGAAAGCAGTATGGAGGTTCCTCAAAAAACTCAAAATAGAAATACCATTTGACCCAGGAATTCCACTCCTAGGAATTTACCCTAAGAATGCAGCAGCCCAATTTGAAAAGGACAGATGCACCCCTATGTTTATTGCAGCACTATTTACAATAGCCAAGAAATGGAAGCAACCTAAGTGTCCATCAGTAGATGAATGGATAAAGAAGATGTGGTACATATACACAATGGAATATTATTCAGCCATAAGAAGAAAACAAATCCTACCATTTGCAACAACATGGATGGAGCTAGAGGGTATTATGCTCAGTGAAATAAGCCAAGCCGAAAAGACAAGTATCAAATGATTTCACTCATATGTGGAGTATAAGAACAAAGAAAAAATACTGAAGGAACAAAACAGCAGCAGACTCACAGAACCCAAGAACGGACTAATAGTTACCAAAGGGAAAGGGACTGGGGAAAATGGGCTGGGAAGGGAGGGATAAGAGGGAAAAAGGGGCATTACGATTAGCAGATGTAATGTTGGGGGGGCACGGGGAGGGCAGTACAACTCAGAAGACAAGTAGTGATTCTATAGCATCTCACTACGCTGATGGACAGTGACTGTAATGGGGTTGGTGGGGGGGACCTGATGAAGGGGTAGTTTAATAATCGTAATATTGCACATGTAATTGTAAATTAATGATAATAAAATAAATTATATTACAAAAAAGAATCCATAAAAAAAAAAGAACACAAGCAGTCTGAGTTCCTAGAGCTTCTCCACTATTTCATAGTGCTTCAGTATCAGACAGCAACAATATTGTGCCCCTAGATAGAAAGGAAGAAAGAAAGAAAGAGAAGGAAGCCAGAAAGGAAGAAAGAGAGAGAGAGAAGGGAGGGAGGGAGAAAAGGAGGAAGAAAGAAAGAAAAAGAGAGAAAAACAAATTTATAAGCAATAAGCAGGAACATTTGAGGCCTTCATAGGCACTTTTAGGGGCTCCACTCCACAACATATTAAGCATATTAAAATATACCCAATCTCTAACTTTTTTAAACTATAAAATATTGCCATACTTTTTATAATTTTACTTTTGAAATTTGGCCCAATAATGATTTCTTGGTGATCACCGCACATAATCAAGAACCCTGCCAAAGATGAAAAACAACCCGGTGAATCATTTTCAAATAGGTAGAAATCTCGTGATGATACACGTAACAAAGAAAATGACCTAACAGCTTTGTAGATGTGGTGAGATACTTACTAATTTTATTCTTATGGTTTTCTTTTTATATTGTGAAACCAATGACATTTTTTAGATCTTCAACAGTTTTAGGTCTCCAGCACCAGCCCTAGAGATCAACAGCCCCATTTGTACGTGTTTGAAGAAGTCAGCAGAGCTCACCTGTGACCTTAATGGATGTATTTGAAGGGCCAGGGAAGTGCCATCAGCCACCCTCTCCCCAGGCCATCTTTGTCCATCTTCGCATGGGATGAAGACCTTTGCTTCTGCAGTGGAGTTCATGCCAGCTTCCAGTGGGCCTCTCCCAGAACCTGCCTCCCCACTTTGGATCTGGCATAGCCACTGGGAGCCGGGCAGCTGAGGTGAGCTGAGTGACACCAGGAGGGAAGCTGTTCGGCCAGAGGGCTTAAGGCTGGCGAGCTCTCTGTTTTGCCCATCCCGGGACTCAGAGGGAGAGGCACAGCGTGGTTACCAGTGAATGCTGTTTACTTGGGCCAATCTGAGCACATTCCCAGCCCAGGCTGCCGTCAGAAATGACACGAAACAGGACTCCTTTGCTTTGAGGGTTGCTATGACAGCCAAGGAATTTGCAAACCCAACCAAACCTGGAGAAGAATTCTGTCCTTGGCCCAAAGAGTTAGTGGTTCCAAGAGTTTCTGCTTATGGTTCCTGCTGTCCCCTTTGACACCTGCCAGATGGATGACTCTTTCAACCAGAGATTTGGAAATGTCCCAAGGGAAAGGTTATTTCCAAGCTGGCTGAAGCTGTGTTAGAAGGAATTCAGGTGCAATTGAAGGAACTTCTTGGCAAGAAAAGTCGGAAAATATTATAATAGGTCCCAGAGAGAGCCTCATCGTCCTCTTGAAAAATCTGTTGCATTTGTTTGGTGTTCTGTGGTTTGCTAAGCACAGGCACATAATTTATCTCACTGGATCTTCACCGCTGCCCAGTGAAGTAATCAAAGCTGATATTGTTGCATCTGACTAACAGTGAGGAAAGTGAGGCTCAGTAGAAACAAGTTCAAACACCCAACAAGCATAGCATTTAAGATCTGGATCTGGGCTTTCTGATGTGAGGTTTAGCGATTTGAATTCTACCGTGATGAGCCCCAAAAGACAGAAGAGATCAGATCTCATCTGGACAGTACAGAAGCAGATATTGTAAAACAAAGTGATGTTGTAGGTGAATGATTTTTTTATTATGGTAAGATACACAGCATAAAATTTGTCCTTTTAACCATTTTTAAGTGTACAGTTCAGTGGCATCAAGGACGTTCTCGTCGTTGTGCTGCTACTACCATCCATCTCCAGAACTCCTTTCAGGTCGCAAACTTGAAACTCTCCCCATTAAACACCACCCCCCCATTCCCTTCTGCCCTGGGCCCCCTGGGAATTACCATTCTCCTTTCTGTTGGTGAGTTTGACCATCCTGTGTTCTTCATAGGAGTGTATTCACTGGTCATAAGGGAAAGCACTTGATAACCTGAGCAAATCCATGACTTGCTTTTAGGGAAAATGAACCTGGAGCACAGAGCCTCCTCACTGTAATTTCATATGCATTCACTATGTGAGAGAATTCAGGATATGCTGTATATTAGATATACTAATCAGAAGGCACGTGTGCACACGCAGGTGAGGGTGTACATCTCCACGGATGAAGGTGAAGGCAGAGAGTTCTAAGAAAGGCTGTGGCCAAGGGGGCAAGCTCACTTCCCAAGCAGCTCTAGAATCTTGGGACGTCACTTCAGGCCTGTGAGCTTCCTTCTCTACTCTTCGTCCACCCCTGCCAACTGAAGACGGATGAGTTAGATACTATCTTTAAAGAACTTTGGAGAAAATTCCCTGTGAGTACATGATGTAATTATCTCTGATTATATCCGGAGTTATAATGACATCCCCTGGCAAGAACTGTTGGGTTCCCTATAATGTGGTTCAGATTAATGGGGAATCTCAGGGCTGATGAGATGAGGATTGGGAGGTGTGGCTGCATCTCCCAACCTTGTGTGTTCAAGCCCTATCTACCTCAAAAGCCACCTCCTCCATGAAGGAATCCTGATCACTGTATAGGAAGAAATCATTCCTTCCTTTTCCATTCGACAGCACTTCACCTATGCCTTTCTTGGGCCAAAGGCTATGTTTATCCTATGCTTATGGTTATTTGAGAGGATGTTATATGTCCCCCTTTAAACCAGACGCCCCTTAGAGGCAAAATCCAATTCTGGCTTGCACATGCTATAAAGCAAATGTTCACCAAAAAGCTCTCCATCAAACTTCTTTTGTGCCTGAGTCATTGGCTAGAAATATGTACATGGCCTTCCCTGGGGCAATGCAGGCTGGGAAGATGTTTTGAGTTTTTAGCCTCTATGGTGGAGCTGTGCAGGGAATGGTGACAGGCGACACAATGAACAGGGTCTGCCCAGACCTGTCTTTGTAGTCGGCAACCCCCGGGAAGTCAGAGGGGAGAAGCCCCAGTGCGTGTCCTATGCCTAGGTCCCACTTCCTCCATGTGCCCCGCTGTGTCTGCATCTATCATGGGCTTCTACTAAACTCCTGGATTGGCTTATTTCCTGGAATGACTCTTAGACTGATTGATTCTCTACTCCAGCTGAGAGACAGGAGGCACAGAGAAGAATAACCAACTCGAATTAGGTCATGCCATCTTCTATAACTTATAGTCGTAATAATGCTGACCTCACATTGATAAAGAGCTGAGAGTTTATGAAACACCAGCACCCCTATTTTCTTCAAATGTAAAACGGAAACTCAGATGTTAAATCATCTAGGTAACTCAGTGGCAGTGCCCAAAAGGGCTCAATCCTGGTCTGATGTCACAGCTCACGCTCTGTGTACCACTCAGGCCACGGTTGTCCTACCTCACCCCTCCTCCTGGGAACAGTGTAGTCAGGGAGATGCAAGACAGTGGCCTGACTTTGTGCCATGCATTTGTGGGTGTATGGGGGTCGGAAAGGTGGGGGATGTTTCTGCCCCTTCCATCTCCTCAGCCTGGCTACCACAGACATCAGTTTTGTCACTGAACAGCTGCAAGCTGCTGCTGACAGCACCCAGCATCTCAACCCACAAAAATATGAGTTCCCTACAGGACACCAGTAACATATTCAGGCTTCAAAGATATTGTCCTCAGTTTTATTCTATGGCTTTGACAATCTCATCCATTTCTAGAAAAAAAAAATTCCAGCTCTCCCCTGGGCCCTATCACACCTGTTTCTGCCAGCAGACACCGTGGAGTTTTCTGTTCTCATTCCTGACCTTTTCGGAAGAGACTGTGTGATAATCTTCCACGCTGAAAAGAGAGAATGAAAGAGATTTGGGGCTGGTCGCTAGGCAACTGGTCTCGAGCTTGGCTCTGCCTCTAACTTGAGTGTGACCCCGAGATAGCATATCCCCTGCCTGGCTCTCAGTCTGCAAAATGAGGAAGTTCAACCTAAAGGAACTCTAAGGACCCATCCGGCTTGCTAGGGGAGACAGCAGCTGCACAGAGGTGGAACTAATGCAGACTTACAGGCTAGAACATGTCTTTCAGGCCCAGATGAATGAGAAGCACATGAGAGCTCATGCTTGCTGGGCACAGCAGGACATCGTTCCCCGGCTGGAAGGTATGAACTATTTCTATCTTTTCGCCTGGCAGTTTGTGTTCTCTGCCAGGGGCTTACATGTCACAGAGGAAAACATGCTGCTGGATTCACAGAAAAATCACCTCGCTCTCTGCTTGGCTGCAGAAGGAAGCCAGGTATGGGGTCTGGAGACCCATGGGCTCACAGCAGGCTTTCATGAGACAGTAGCAAATGGACAGAACACAGAATAGGACTAGGGTTCTTATCACTTCCGTGCCACTGACTAACTGTGTGGCCCCAGACAAGTTGCTGTTGCTCTCTGAGCCTGTCCTTTTCAGTAAAATAAGGAAGTTTGATACCCCTGTCAATCAAAGATCTAAAATTTAGTGCTTAATTTTATTCCCCTCTTATTTCACTTCCTTATGACAGCTTGTTGAGTGGGTAATTCTGAGTATTATTCATCAAAGAAAAACCTTCTGATTTTGATCTCCACTCAGACACGGGAATGACATGAGGAAGGGAGAATGCCCAGGAATACTTTATACTATGCCTTTTGCTGCATATTTCTAAGGAAGGAGATGCTATCTTCCCAGTTTAAGGGAGGTAAAAGGAACCCCTTCAGATCTGGTTACAAGCATCTTGGAGTCGTGGCATGTATGGTTTCATTAACTAAGGGGGGTCATAGGAGATCTTACAGGTGAACGCTTGTAGGCTGAGAGAGGGTATGAAACTTGCCCAAGTTAGGCACAGTAAGGGGCACAGGAGGAATTTAGAATCAGCCTGTCTTCCACCAAAGAACTGCTTCTCTGTGGGTGTTACTTTAGCTGGAATTGAAAGTAGGATGTGAGGAGGAGCGAGGAGCTCCAAGATTTCAGGGGAGAAGGGATTTGTAGAGCAAAGACTCTGACTATATAAATCCTTGGGCTCAGCAGCTCCACAAACCTCTGTTTTTCATTTTGGCTCTCGACTCTCCCATTGGCCCCCTCCAAACCCACTGGGGTCAAGGGACCTGCTTGTACATCCTGCGTCTTGGCAGGCAGATGGAGGCACAGATTACTTTTGCACTAAGAAATACCCTATAGGAACACTGGCCCCGCCAAAATCTCTGCCACCTGGCTGGCCACCCAGATCACAGCTGGGGACTGTCTTTTTAAGGCATGAGACAGAGCAGAGCCCAGCCGTTGTCATCTCTCCCCCACTCCCAGGCCCTCTGGGAAGCAAACAGCTGTGTTCTCTACCTTGGGGACGACTCCTTGTTCCTTAGCCACTGTCAGCTGAGTTCCTCAGTCACAGCCGCCATAAAAGTTTTCCAGTGAAGACCCTGAAAGCCAGCTGGGACCTCTTACTGTCGAGTCATGAAAAGGACCAGCGCACTGAATAGCCAAGTCAAGAAGTGTCCTTGCAGGACAGGAAACAATATATAAAGATAACCTGGTTTTAATAGAAAAAGGAAATGAGACAGAAGTTGGCCCTTTTTTACAACAGGGAATGGATTTCTATGAACTCCACTTAAGTTTCGGCTGGAACAAATATTTACTGAGTCTCCTGTATGATAAACACCGAGGTAGGTGCTTGCATCATCACCTCATGGCTTCGTCGGCCCAGTGCTGGGAAAAGAGGAAAGGAAGGCTCCGGAAGTCACGTGACCTGCCCAAAGCCAATGAGAACCCAATCTTTCCGCCTCCCAGCCGGAGCTCTTTCCATGATCCCCCAGCTGACCTTCTGAGCGCGCTTCTCCATCTGAGGCAACAGGGCATAGGTGGATACTGGAGCTCAGAAGGTGCAAAGACATGGTCTCTGGTTCCTCGGAGTAGGGAAGGAGGCAGTGGCACAGATCTCCCTCTTCCTCTCTGCGCTCCCCCTCCCTCGGGTTTCAGAGCTTTCCGCAGGAGGGCTTCCTAGCCGTCTGCTGCCCCAAGCACGGGGTCCAGCCGGCAGCTCCTGCATGTCCCCTCTCAGAGTAGTTCTCGCTCCACACTATGATGCCTCCTGTGTCGCCCATCTTTCTTAACTCCCCACAGACAACTGGAGGGCAGGACAGCTTTGCTTTGTCTACCATTAGTTTCCCCATGCTGGGCACATAGTAGTGCTTCACAGAGATTTACTGAATTATTAATTGAAAAAACAAATAGAAAGATGGGTTGGTGGTGGATAAA
Organism: Smutsia gigantea; assembly: GCA_032199065.1. Taxonomy (NCBI): domain Eukaryota; kingdom Metazoa; phylum Chordata; class Mammalia; order Pholidota; family Manidae; genus Smutsia; species Smutsia gigantea. The sequence goes on along the minus strand of JAVSCE010010875.1, from coordinate 1,119,302 downwards.
TGAGTAGATAGATGATGGTCAACCATCCCCTCAAAGTTACCACATCTCAAATTAAATGTGTCTTCCCACCCCCACAATGAGTTTACTTGATTTTCCCTAGTGTGTCAGTAGTAATAACACAGTCAATCTTCTGACTTTAAAGCCTGCTTCAGTCACTTACTAACCATGAAACGATAAGCAGTTTACACAATCTCTCTGAACCTTGGCTTCCTCCTTGTGATATGGCATTGTGGGGCTTATTGATGATGAATGTACGAGGATGTTAATAAATAGCTGCTATTAATCTTAGCACATGTAACAATATATTACATCACTTTTATTTATCTTTGGTGCCTCTGCTGTCTTCCACTCCCTCTCCCACTCACAACGAACTTGAGATTCCTAACCTGGGTGATCTTTTTTCTTCCAAATATCTTCTATATGTGTTACACCTGCCTCATCTCATCACCCCATTTAATGCAACAGGTTCTAACCAGCTCTTGCACTCAGGTTTTTTGTCCAATGGTTCATGCATACCCTGAAATCAGAGAGAAGTTATAGGGTGGCACTCTAGCTCTCGCTAGAGTATGGAGGGTAAGGGACCTGTGTTGAAGCTGTGGAAGCAAATCACTACCAAATACTGAGAAAATGTCAATTGTCCACATTGAAGCAAGAGGGTAGGGAGCTTGATGGACATGAAAGCGGCACTTAAGCTCTATCCAGGCTTGGCCAGCACTCTAAGCAAAAGTTGACAATATATATTTCCTAAAATATGGTTCTCATCAAGGTCCTTTCTTATATATATATATAGAAGATAGATGATGATAGATAGATAGATAGATAGATAGATAGATAGATAGATAGATAGATAAATTTCTTTTTTTTTCCCCAGTGAGTCTAGACAAGCTGCAGAGCAAAATCCAAAATCTTTTGCCTCACATTCAGGACTTTTCACAGTTTTGCTTCACACTAACTGTTCAGGGCATTTTGCTCTAACACCAATTTTTCATTTCATGTATTTCATTTCATTCAATGCCCTCCAGAATACAACAAAGCTATTCCTAACACCAAGTCATTGTCCAGGCATGCTCCCTCTTCGTCTTTCCCCGGGTCCCCTCATCTAATGAAATTCTATTCATCACCCGAGGCCTGGCTCAAGAACTGTTCTTCCAAGGAACCTTTGCAGCCAGCCCAGCTTACAGTGCTCCCTCCTTTCTTGGAATTCCCAATGTTTCTTACTGTCAGGATAATTTATTCTGGCACTTAACTGCATAACTTTCTTGTATTGCTGTTGAAATATCTCACATGTTGGTGTTTTTTTCTCCCATTGGATTGAGAGGTCCATTTAGGGTAAGGACTGTCATATACCTCTTTGGATCCCCATGGCACCCAGCCCAACAGTGTGGGACATGGCGTGGGTAGGCAATGGGTTGCTGAATTACAAGCCATCCCCAGGGGCACTCTGCTCTTCTAGCCCAGAGATGTACAAAAACGGAAAAGAGACTTCAGATTTACGGACAGTCACCTCCACAGGCCACAGGACTCTCCTCAAGGAATATATGCCAACTATCTACTAGATACAGGACTTAGGACCTGGGAAAACTGAGTGTTTATGACCCAATCTCAGCCTAGTGAAACCATTTCCCATGCTGCTGACCAATGACATGGAGCTGAAGGCGTCTTGTTACCTTCAGCTTGAGCAATGTGGGTTTCAACACGTCTGCCTGCACCTACACACATCTGTCTCCATGTGCACACCAGCTCTCCACAATAATTGGTGTCACCAGGTTCATGAAAAGGCCACAGGGGTGGAGGATTAGAGATGGCACTTGAAAACTTTTGTGAAAGTATCTCCTTTAGAAAGGAAGAAAAAGGAAGAATCTGGGTGAAGAGTATCCAAGAATTCTTTGTACTATTTGTGCAACATTTCTGTAAGTCTGAAATTATATCAAAATATTAAATAAAGGGTTAAAGCAGAAATAACAAAAAGTCACCTTCTCTATATAGTTTCCCTCCCATCTTCTTCAGCCTTTTAGAAGAATTAACATTTTTTTCAACACATTCACATACAAATTATAGTTGTATTTCTATTTCCCTGATTAGACAAGAAGTATATAATGGAAAATGAAAACACTGAGTCAAAGAGAACCTTTAAATATTGTGTGATATAACAATATTTTAGAATATTAATATTAGAAGAGAGGAGTTCTAATATTTTGTGATTTGGAGCAAGATAATCTTTCTCGGTTAGTTTCCTCCTCTTTAAAACAGAATTTAAGAAGTCTATCCCTTAACATTGTTAAAAGAATTAAATAACAAGATAATTATTGATTAATATGATCCCTGGTCCATAGTTGACACCATGACATACTAGTTCCAAATGTTTTTTAAAATTTCAATAACCAAGCTGTATTTACTTTGTGTTCTCACCACCTAAAAAAGCATCTGGCACAGAGCAGATGGATCATAGATATTGAAGAAGTGGGGAGGGGAGTGAATAAACATTGTAATTCTACTAAAGTAACCCTACAGCTGGTCCCAAAGCCCCAAAAGCAGCCACCCCTTCTGCTGACCCTGTGAGAGTCCCAAGCCTCTGCTTTCCTCATCTATGTAATGGGTTGCTTTTCATTGCAGCCGGAAAGGATTACTTAGGACAATCCTGGGATCTAAAACTCCAGAAGAGGCTAGGGGGCGGGGCGAATAGGCGATCGGGCAGCCTGCCTGCCAGGCCGGGAGGGGTTCATCTCTTTTACAGCCGCCCCCACCTCCCATCTCAAATCGCTTGAAGATAAGCAACCCAGAGGTAGAAGGTAAGCGGTTCCTCACACTTCAGAGTGGCTGAAGGAGAAGCCACTGCTCCAGGGCCATCCAGAAGCTGGGGATCAGACGGCGCGGGTCCAGGGCTTCTCAGAGCCCCAAGACACGTGTGCAGGGTAGGAGCACCACGCCGTGGAGACCTGAGCGTGGCGGTCCTGTCCCGCCGCTGCCGTGCTGCAGGGTCCTCAAGGGTAGAGCCCCGAAGCCCCAGCCCCTCCAGCCCCGGCGGTCCCGCTTGGTGGGTCCCGGGATCCCGGAGCGCTGGCCCTTGCCGGGAGGCAAGTCAATGCCCTTTGTCTTCCTTCCTTGCTGAAAGGGGCTGGTGTGCCTCTGGGCTCCGGACACGCGCGGGGCGTTAGCTCCCGCTTCCCACCCGCCTCCTGGGGAGACGGCTAGCTGCGCTGAGCGCGGCTCCTAGGGCTTGCTGGAGACGCTGCCCGCGGTGGGCAGAGGAGCCAAGGCCGACGGCTCAGGCAGAGAGAGGCGAAGGGTGGCTGCGGTGCCGGAACCGGCATGAAGCCGGGAGAGCAATCGTCCGGCCCGCTGCCTAGCTGTGCGAACGGCCACCGCCACGCCCCACTGTCCTTATGGTCAGTGCGCGGGTTCCTCCGGACAAACCCGACGGGGCGGGCAGAGGCGAGGGGAACCGGAGTGAGGAGAGGCGGCGAGAGAAGGGGCGAGAACGCCAATCAGAGAAATACAGAGATGGAGACGGCAGAGGGAGAAAGGGCAGGCGGGCGAGGGAAATGGAGGCAGAGACGGTGGGAGCGCGAGAGAGATGCGCGGGAGACGCGGAGAGAGAGGAGGACGACGTGGGCCCCGAGGCAGAGACGCCGGCGAGGCCTCCCTGCCCCGCTCGCGGCCGACGGGCCAGCATCTGCCCGCCGCGCGCGCCCCGCGCCGCCCGCCCTCCCCGCGCGCCGAGCTGGAGCCGCAGCCGCGGGCGGCCCTCCTCCCGGCCTGGGGCCCGCGCTGCCGGCGCGGGGCGGGCGCGAGGAGCGGGAGCGAGGGAGGGCTGCCGGAGGAGGCGGTCGTGGCCCAGCTCCCTTTTTTTTCCTCTTCTTCTAATTTTTTCTTTCCAAACAGGAAAAGTGTTCCCGAAGCGTGGCGTCCCCGCCGCCTTTTGGTCCCTGACCCTGGTCCCCGCTCCTGTCCCGGCGCGAGCTGGTGGTCCGCGCGAAGCCCTCGGCGCCCGGGAGCTGGGACCGCGAGCGGGGCGCGGTGGGCTCCCGCGCCGGCACATGGCTTTGCCACCCTCGCGCACCCTGAGGCGCCGCGCCCAGCTCGCCCACGGCCCGTCGGCTGTGCCCGGCCGCCCCGGAGCCCAGCAGCGGCTGAGCGGGGCCGTGCCCGCGTCCGGCCTCGGGATGACGGTCCTGCCCCTCCTCTGGCTAGGTGAGTGCCGCGGGCAGGGCGGGAGACCGGGTGGCCCCGGGCAAGTGTCCGCACCCCGGCGAGCGCGCGCGACTCAGTCCCTGCCTCCCGGCTATGGACGAGCGCCTCTGGCAGCGCAGGGCCACCCAGTCGGCCATCGAAATATCGCACACATCTGGGTCCTGGAGCAGCAGGCTTGGGGCGGGGTGTGGGTGGGGGGTGTTTCCTGGTCGAGTTTGGCCGAGAGGCGTTTGATGTGGAGGGTCCTTTTGGGGGTGGTATTTAGTTTCAGGAGTATCTGGGGGAAGGAGAATTGGAGGAGGGAAGGTTTATTCAGGAATTTTTTCTGCCAGGTTCCTGAGGGTGGGGGGAGCTTTTTTGTTTCAAACAGGCGCCTGGAGGGCTCATATTAGAAACAGATGTGTTGAAGGGTAAGAGGAAGGGAATGGGGGAAGAGAGGGAAGAGGGGAGGATGGGAGGGGGACAGGGCAGAGAGCAAGAAGAACCAGGCCGGTGCCAACGCCAGCACGACCCAGGGAAGGAAAAAAGAGGGAAGGGAGAGGGTGGGAGCGAGAGAGAAAAGAGGAGAAAGGACTGTGAAGCCCAGGAAAATGACTGAGGGAGATTGAGCAGAGATGTCAAGAAGACAGAAAAAATGGAGTTGAAAGAGAACAGAGAGAAACAGATTGTGGGGCAAAGAGAAGAACCCCACATGTGGCCCTTCTGGGTGGCCCCAGGCAGGACTCCTGAGACCTGGGAGGCCCTAAAGCACAGACCCCCTGGGGCTGAAAGCCTGCTGCTTGGCAGACAGAACAGGTCAGGGATGCATGCCGGCAAGAACAGACAGAGGCCAGACCGAGTATCTGAGGCCTGGGGTGGGGAAGGGCAGGTGGGAGAGCTGAAGAAAAGTCACTGTGCACCCTGGTAGGCAGGGCCACCTGGAGACAGGACCGAAACTTAGCCAGAGTCCAGAAAAACAGAGCCAGCCCATGTGGTAGAGCACGGCCCTGGACACTAGGCCTCTGGAGAACTAGTCCTGGTTTTGAACTGTCTAGCTGGGTGACCTTGGGCAACTTACTCACCAGCTGGAGCTCCAGTTTCCTTAGGTCCAAAGGAAGCCACATAGGTGGTTTCCTAAGTGCCTTCTAGTTCTGATAGCCTTAAACACCAGGAGTCTGATGGGGCCTGATGTCTAGAAAAAACCCCAAACAAAAATGAAGAGGTACTAAAAAGTCACCCTGAAATAGATGTCTAGAGCTGTCTCTCTCTCTCCTTTTTTTTTTTGAAAGCTTACAAACTGACTAGGCCATATGCATACCTTTCTAGGCCAGCCTCACGTCAATAATCATCAGGTTAGAGGAGTAAAAAAAAGTGGGTTAGCCTAAACTATTGCTCAAGTAGGGCAGGTGGAGGACCACTATTTTCTAAGCTCTTTTACATACTGGCCAAGTATTGCCATAGTGTTCTTGTACACAGCTGGCATATCTGGATGGTGTCTTTGTCACCTTTACTGGCCTTGACCCTTAAGCTGCCAATCACCAGATGTTCAGTAGACACTAAGGTAAGAGCCCCATTATTAAAAACAGCTGGAATTCATTAAGTGCTTAGCTGAGCACTTTATACGTCCTATCTTGTTATCTCATTTAGTAGACCAACTCTGTTGACTACTCACCATTATCCTGGCTTTACAGATGAAGAAATCAAGGTGTAAAGAGGTCAGATAACTTGCTCAAGGCCATAAACTCATAATTGACAGAGATGGGATTTGAATGAAGGTTGTTTTGCCTCCAGAGGAGATTACTCACTGAATCACCATGTATATAGAGTCTTTCCTCACCACGGAAGGGCTCTTAAAGATGTTCTCTGTAGTGAAATCCAGGTTAGTCCTCCTCGTGGAGTATAAGATGTCAGTGTGATCCTGCCCTAAAGGAGGGGCCCCGGGAAGGGAAACAAAACCCAGAGTGTTCCCACACCTGCTCTGTACCGGCACCATTTGGGCACAATTTACAACAGCATGTGGAGTGACCTTGACCCACATGGTCAGTTGAAGTCAGGTGGCTTTGAAGATAGTTGGCCTCCTTAGCTCATGGGAGAGGTGAACCGACCAAGACATGGATCAAAAGACGCCATCAAGTCACTCGCCCTTTTTTATTGAGTGCCTGCTTTGTGTAACCATTCCTCTGGTGAGAAGCTAACCTGCTGAGTTGATGCTCTGTCTTTATCACAGAAGCTACCGTTCATGATTTCTTTCTTGGCTCTTTTCTTTATAAAATTGTTACACATCGAAGGCCATGCGGGGGAGAGAAAGTGGCATACTGACTTAGAATTCTGCCAACTGGTTGTTCATCATTCACACCAACTGTCAAGCTTTTGCCACACCTGTGTCTTTGTCAGACATATTCAGACTTATGACATCCCAGGTCTAAGTTGATTAAACTGTTAAAGTAGAAAGTCACAGAGTTGATGAGCTGCAGGGTTGGGACAAGGAGCAAAGCAGGAGAGCTGACGTGAGCCGGGTGAACCCCTCTCTGACTGCTGTCCCTGTGTGGGTCAGAAGCCCCCAGGGAAGCACTCCTGTGGGCTGGGTGATCCTTTGTGCAAAGTGGTTTTGAACTGTGGAATGCCTAGGCACACTTTAGCAAAGCCAGAAAGAAACCCTCAGACTTGCCTGAATCCTAAAATTCTCTACTGGCCCCTTAAAGGGACAGTTCCAGGATTGCTTTGTGATCACTGCTGGTGTGATTTCTGGCCTCTTTTTACTAGAGAATACACAGTATTGAAGGGGAGTTAGGAGGGCTCAGAGGTCATAATCTGAACAAGGATGCACCAGTTGACTCCATGCTTTCTGGACCTGCTGTGAGTGAAATCAAATGCCCTGCATCTCTGATGTAAATGAACAAGTGATGCTCTGAACTCCCTGGAGGAGAGAGAGGGGACTTCATAGGCTCCCCCCAACCCCACCCCTCGCTGGTGCTCAGATCCTTAGTATTCCACCGAAACTTCTCTCCTGGACTCCTGTAATAGCTGCCTCATTGGTCTCCTGCCTGAACTGTCTTCTCCACCCTACACACTGTACCAGAGTAACCTTGCAAGGCCGCTCGTATAATGCAAACAAATTGGATTTAGGAACCTGGCAAACTGTGGGGTTTTGTTCTGACTCCCTTGCCCGTAAAGTGTGGGTGTGCATGGGGAATCTTGAACTCAGAATTTCTATAATTCCATGATTTTACTCTTCCATAATCCTTTAGCAGTCTCCATTGCTTTATAATATCAAGTACAAACACTTCATTTTCATGTGAAAGATTTTACACAATATCATTCACAACTCCTCCCGACCCCGACAACTCTCCAGGATATCTGGATTACTTCCTATGCCCTAAACATGCCCAGTGCTTTTTTTGGTTCCATGCTTATGCTTGTGATAGTCCCTCCATCAAAAATGCCCTTGAATGCTCTGCCCCTATCCATCAAAACCTTGTTCACCTGCCCCATGTTGCCTCCTCCATGAGGCCTCCATGATTTCTTTCCTTCCTTCCTTTGAATTTCAGTAGCTCTTTTGTTTGCTGCTTTATATTATAGTGATCTGAATGCTTATCTAATACCCTGATGAGAGTGTAAGCTCCATGCAGAGAGGGACAGTGTCTTACTCAATTGTGTACCACCTGCAGTACCTTGCGTAAACTAAAAGCTGCTTGTGAACTATTTGCTAAAATAATTGGATTTTCAAAACATTTGGAACATTTAAAATCAAGAGAGGTGAAAGAGTTGGAGAAATATCACTCTTTGTGGAACAACACAGTGGTAAGGAGCCCTGTTTTAACTGTTTGCTTTTGTGTTAATGCAAATAGAACCAGTACTATTTTTTTTTAAGTATACATAGAACATTACATGGACAGGGACCAGAAAATGTATTTGTTATACAAACTTATTTTATTATACTGAGTATGTTAGTACCAGATCAACAATAGACTTCTTGTTTGAAACTTCTGCCAGAATAGGGAAGGAGCTTTGCTTCCCAGTAAATGAATTTGAGGAAGACTTGACAGCATAGTCCACGGGTCTGTAGTTTAATGACAGGTCTCAGTAGGATTCCATGTCCTTCCCTCATCTTCCCACATTAATGCTGATGGTCATAATAATGATATATTCCCAGTAGGCTCATATCTTGTCTCATCCTATTTTTTTCCTGTGTGTGCTGGGCAGTGTACGCATGAGTTTATGTCATGAACATACCAAATGGTGATAAACTAAACGTACACTTTTTAAAAGTAGAGTCAAAGATTGTCAGAACTAGGGGAAAGCTAAGAAACTATTTAAATCAGTGGTTCTAAGAATTCTGAATCCCAAACCACTCTGAGAATCCAATAAAAACCACGAATCCACTCTTAGAAAAAGACACCTACCTATACATCAGATTTTGACAGTAACTTCTAGGAATTCATTGGCAGCCCCACGCCCCGCCCTGACCCTTCCTTGGAAGCCAAGTAAATCTTTGATCCAAACCTACCCCTTCTTTTAACATGAAGAAGGAACCAAAGTTTAGAACAACTTGGCTAAAGTTAAAGAGCTAGCTTAGTTGAGAAGCCGAGACCAGAGCGCTAATTCCATGACCTGTCCTGTCACACATTTTTGAAGCAGAAAACATCTCTCCCTCCTTTTCAGCTCATGTAGTTAAACTCCAAGATCACAGTTGTTCTGCAGATGCTTCAGTTAAATGAGCTAAATGCTGAGAATTGGCATTGATTTTTATGTTGAGACATTGCCTGAAAAATAGGGCAGATGTTGTAACATTTCAGTTTAGCCATCATAACTGGAAATCCCGGACAGTTCTGCAGTGCCCTGTATAATATCTGGTGTATTCAGGAAAAAGGATTATACCCACCGTACTTGAAGATGTGGGTGTGTACCCAAGGAAGAGAACGGGAAGTCAATAGCTTTAGCTCATTCATAGCTGTTGGGTTATTTTGACCAAGTCATACAACCCTGAGCCTGTTCATTTCTCTTCAGATTAAATTATTGGGCTAAGGATATCTCTCAGTTTCCTTATACCTTTAACATTCTCTGACTTTTATTTTTTAATTCTGAGACTTTGCTGGCTGGTCCAGATGTGGCTGTGATCAGGAACACATGGGTGTCACCATGCTTCTCTGATTTTTTTCCAGGCACTCATGGCATTGGTAGTATATGATTATAAATCCAGAAAGGCTGACTACCTAATGGGAAGAGAGCAGGAGTGACTCCATCCTGGTAGATGGACAGGTCCTGGTAGCATCATCCAAGGTCAGGGTGGATGGCAGGAGGCCTCTGCCCAGGAAGCTGAGTAACTGAAATACTCATCAAAAGGACCTAGTCCTAAGCCCAGTTACCTGCAAAACAGCCCCAAGCATGGACACCCAGGGCAGCCTTCTGAGTAGAGGGTCTGTTGTATGAAACAGTTTGCAAGCATTCAGCATTCTCTTCAATTTTTAAAATTAAGGCATAATATACATATAATAAAGGGTACCCAGGGAGCATAAGTGTGCAGCTTAGTGGGTTTCTTGCATGGCCTTGAACTTGGGGTTGAGTTTTGAAATATAAATTATATATTATTTAATTTATTTGTAGTACGTGAAAGAGGATTACATGGATAGACTTATTATGACAGTAGAATTCATTTCCAACATTTATGCAAGCTCTAGCAGTTTACAAAGTAGAGTAACATACCTCATCTCATCCTTAATCACTCTTTGAGAGTAAATGTCATTATTATGCCATATTAAAGATCAGTAAACTGAGGCTTAACAAAATAAAGTGAGTTTCTCAAGATTACTCTGTTAGTGAACAGCTGAGCCAGGCCACTAACACAGCACTTTGGAGTCCCGAGATCATTTGCTTTCCATTTGCCAGGAGGCACGTTGGTTATTCTGAAATCAAGGCTTCTGTGTTACCAAGAAGAGAGGGTCAGGCTGAGGCAGAATTTCATTTACAGGATGCCAAATGATAAATTCCACAGTGGAAAATTTAGAACATTTATCACCCATGCCTTCCCCCCGACTTCTTCCAAGTGGGTAACAAATGGTTTGTTTGGGTTAATGACTATTGTTTATAACTCAAAATTACTGCATATAGGGTACATGGGTTACTATTCCTTCTAATTAATCAGGAGACTCTTGTACTCAAGGTCATTGCTGTGGTGACCTTGCCCTGCTTCGGGGTCAGAAGCATGAGCCCCTTCATTAGCATGCAGTCCTGAGGCAGTAGGTGGTAAAGGTATGTGATAGGTATGACTTGCCCTATATGTTGCTTTTTCTAAATTCCTGCTCTCAACAATTTCAACTTCTTCATTTCTCATCTCCCCAGAAAGAATGCAAACTATACCCCCCCCCCAAAAAAAATTCTGGTTATCTGAGCTTCCTAACGGTCTGGATTCCTGAAAAATAAAAGTCTGTTTCCTTTGGCCCTGTATAGCTCCAGATGGGGAAGAATGCTGAAATCAAACAACCTTTATTTTGCTAGTGGCGGTCAGTTGCATCACTCTTGTGTGTAGCCTCAGCCAAAGTCTGGGGGTGATAAGTAGAAGGCAGGGGAGATGGCTATTTCCTTTTGTGCCCAGACTGAGGAGAGAAAATGGGCACCCAGCTTCAGAAGGGGTCCCCAGGGGATGTGGAATGTTGAAAGGTTTTCCGAAGGGACGCAGCAGAGGGCAACTGGAGAGTTCAGGTCACAAAAGGAGATGGAGGAACAGGAAGAAGAGGAAGGCGTAGAAACAGAAACAGTAGAGGATGAAAAGCTAAGCTAAAACTTCGCTGACCTTCTGGTGTTTACAGAGCAGCCTCTCTGAGCTCTTCTGTCTCATGCATGGCCTGGCCGCTCCTTGGCCTCCCTCTCAAGCTCGTCTTTAGCACTCACACGTGCACTGTAACACGCACACTCATGCACAGAACAATTACAGAGGGTTGGTGCCTCCTATAGTTCAGGCCCTATGCGAGGTTTTGAGAGGTCGATGGGGGGCGACATATTCCTCAACAAGGAATTACAGATACATGAAAGTGCTGTGATCAAGGAAAGTACCCAGGTTTCTAGGAGTCCCAAGGAGGAAGCAACTTAATGAAGCCCTGTCTTGTAGAAATAGGGTATTTCTTGCATCGTAGGTCTTCAAGGGCTGTGTCTGATGTTCCCCTATCCCTTACAGCCCTTGACATCAGTGAGATGGGTGCTAAATAAATAGCTGATGGGTTGATGGGTCACCGCCATCCTCATCCGAGGGGATATTTAAGTGGTGTGTGTCCTTGGCATTCAGCCAGGTGCTTCCTGGAGGGATTGAACTCCCTATGTCCTTGCCTGTTAAAAGTTATGGTCTCATTCTTCATCACAACCTGCCAGCTAATAGCTCTTCTATTTCCTCATCCCTCATGGGATGTTAAAACCAAAGAAAAGAGAAAGAGAAGGAAATAACACCCGATGAAATAGGATCTCTTAATTAAGCATGATGATCTATTCGCCCACAGCTTTAATGGTATTTTTCCGCATGGAAAGAAAATAGGTTCATGCCAAGAAGGAATTTTCTGTTCCAAAAGATATCTGTTGTGTTGAACAGAGATTCAGCCCCTGATGTAGTCTTACTTCTTTTCTTGTTGGGAGTGGTTGTGGGCTGGAGGGGGAATAAAACCTGGAGAGGGAAATGACTTTGTGACTGCATTGTTTAAATTTAGGCTTGGGTTTGCGGAGATGGTTCAAATTTGGAGCAGTGAGCCTTCTAACCTAGCCTCTGTCACTTCTCATTACTTCCGGTGACAGTTCCAGTGATTTCCAGTCACCCTTCAAAGGAAGCATGGGGCGAAGGCATGTTAGCCTTGTGTGTGGACCAGCAGTGTAGCAACTTCTCCAAGAGCCCGGCTCTGGGGAACTCAGACCTTAGCCCCTGGAAGCTCTGCCTGGCCACCTCATCATCATGTGACCTTGGGCGAGTGTTTTCCCTTCCCGTCTTCAGTTTTCCCATCAGTTGTTGCATCTAACAACATCATAGTTCTGCTGTGAGAATCAAATGAGGTGAATGCATGTCAGGAATTGGTACATCATAAAGTAAATAAAAGTTGCCATAGGGGGCCAGCCTGGGGGTATTTGAAGGGTGTGCTTGAAGTCAGCTGACTCCAAGCCATCAGGACTAGCCTTCAGGGTTTTGGCCAATGCTGCTCCTCCAGCTTGCAGACAAGTTCCCAGCTGTCCTTCAGGGAATGTCTCCCTGCCCCAGGACCCCAAGGGATGCAGAGACCCCATCTGGAACTGCTCTGGGAGAGTAACTTTTTGTGTATGTAGCCCTGGGCAAGAGGTACCCTTCCCTATGCTGCTTGGCACAGTCTGTGCAGGTTGCTAAAACCCTACCCCAGCAAGCCTTCTTTTCAGACTCTGTCCCCTCCACTGCATGTTCTGGAACATCTGTGCCCGTGTGGGCTGCTCCAGTCCATGCAAATACTGGGTGATTGATTTCAGCTTTGGGGGTCAAGTCATGCTCTATGGAGCACCTACTATGTACTAGGCATTGTCCTAAGGACTTTCAAACAAGTAATTTCTCATATCCTCACGACAACCTGTGAAGCAGGAAGTATTACACCTATATTATAGGTCAGAAAAGGAGACTGCAGTGGTAAGGTGTTCTGTTCTAGGCTGCATCACTTGAATGTAGCAAAAGGGAAGTTTGGAGCTAAGTTTGCCTAATGCTTCATCACTGATCTGGGGAAGACAAGCAAAAAGACAGGTGGATAACATCCATCTAGTGACACACAGATAGGGGGCCACCCAGGGACTGAGATTCCCCTGGTCTTTGAGGATTTGCCCCCACAAGGAGGTGCAAGTGCCTGCAATCCCCACTTTTCAGGTAGTTCTGTGTTCTGACGAAGATTATATTCAGTGAAGCCAACACCCACATTCAAGATGTGTTGAATTAGATTTCCTTTTTAGATTTGGGAAGAAAGGAAAACCTCAAGGTGAGAAGAAAAACGTCTGTTTTTTTTTTTTCCACTGACCTGAACAGCAAAGAGTGTGATTTCCCTCCCCACTAAGAGGGCCCAACTGAGTGTCCCAGATTTCTGCAGACCTAGAATTCCTACTCAGAATGAATTCTTGGGCCAGGCAGGTAGAGTCTGGGTTTCCAGAGGACGCCTGGTCTCCATCTGCTTTCCCCTGGTCGCCTCCCCCACACCAATCCTGCTCCAGCCAATAGCGAAGAAGTGCGGCAGGTTCCACCAGACCCCCTCCACCCTCCAAAGAGGGGAGGCAGAAATGGGGCCACCTCTCTGCAGCCACCTTCTCTGCTCCACTGCCTCTCACTCCCTGTTCCCGGAGTCCTACAGCTTCTCAAGCCTGGAGGAATCCAGGTGACAGTCCTTCACAGCCTGCCACCTTAGCCCGACCTTCCTCTTGCTCTTCCTCTGTCTCTCTGGGCCCGATGCAGCCTGCTCTCAGATCTGGCACGCAGTGAGAGAGAGAGAGAAACATACCCAGACAGACATACACGAGAGAACAAGAGACAGAGATAGAAAGAGGGACAGAGGCAGAAACAGAAACTGAAGACAAACATGAACTCTGTAAAGCTCATCTTTCACCTGCGTCTCTCTTGCTTGCTGTCTGCTCTCCCACTTCTCCAAATCCACATTCCACGACCTCCAGAGAGCCCCATCCAGAAAGGTTTTGCTCCCAGCTGACCCTAAGCTAGTGGCGCTGCTCTGCCCCTGGTCAGCCCCCAGGCCTCAGCCCTCACGCCCTTCAACCCTCCACAATATGGGTCTGACGTTTCCCTTTGCTCGGTTACCTCTTCACCGCTTCTCCCCTGCTTGGCACCCACCGTCCCCTCCGGACCGCAGGCTCGCTGTCCTCTATCTCATCTGCAAAGGCTTCCCTGACTCTCCCAGGCAGGGCGTGGCTGTCCCATCTGGACTCCCATAGCACCTCTTCAACATCTTTGGAACAGTTGTGTCCCATGACATTATAGTCGGGGGTTCTCTGCCTATCCTGTCGATCATGAGCAGGGGACAGGATCGTACGGTCTACAGTCCCAGGCCCAGGGGCTGGCACGTGTTAGATACTTGGAAAGGGATAAATGGGTGAGCAAGCAGCTTGGTATGAATGACCAAGCTGATGAATGTAAAATGTAAGCTTATAAAAGTAAAGATGGTACCTCTTCTTAGAGTATCTTTCGTGGAGAGTCTTCATCATCAAAAAGACCCCAAGGAGGAAATAGTAATCTTAGGCATGGAACAGAAGATGGTGGAAATATTTGCAGGTAATGGGGCCTGTCTAGCGCACCTCCAAATCCTGCCACCTGGGAGTTAACCGCACTTAGTTGGTCCCTGGAAGGACTGACTCCCAGTCGTTGCAAGGGGAGTGTTAGAGTGGAGCAGTGAGCGGTTGGCACATGGGCAGGGCCATGACACCCTGAAACCCTCTGCTTTAGGTCTGGCTGTGGGGAACCTGTAGCACTTCAGCCCTTTTAGACTTTGATGATTTACTTTCCATGTAATCATTTTTGGGGTGTGTGGTTTCTTCCAGTATATTCTAAATGTGAGCCTCATTAGGGAACAAGACCAGCCCGACATGCTGCACAATTCCTTCCTTGGAGCTTTTAGGGCTTCTGGGGGGGGGTGAGGGGCAAGTCAGGGGCTCCTTCCTTGGTACGTGGAGTCAAAGGTCCTCTCCCCCTTCTTCTTCTTTCTCCTCTGTCTTGGCTGATTCACCCTTTGCATTACTAATTATACCGAAGTATCACTGAGGCAGGGCTAGCAGGAGAAACAAGTCAGTCAGTGATCTCAGGAAGTGCTGGTGGGATTTTAACACTACTATTTGCAGGCTTAGTGCTAATGCGTATGTTAGCTCGTTTGCTCTTCGTGACAGCACTGTGAGGCAGATACTGTCAGCCTCCATCTTACAGAGACGGATCAGAGAGGTTGAGAAAATTTCCCAGTGTCATCCGGCTAGTTAGTACAAGAAGCCAGTCCTTCTGGCTCCCAAAGTGTGCTTGTCACACGCCTCCCCAAGCCGGCAGTCTGCCTTGGGAGCGACAGCAGTGTCCCACAGCAGGCTCTTTGCTGGCTTGCTCCTCATCCCCACTCCCCTCATGGAGTGGGCAGTGCAGGGCCCTGAGAAACATCGTTACCAGGTATGGCTGCTCTGTACCCTGGGAAGGCTCGTGGTTTCATAGGTGCAGGACGGAGGGGTTTCTCAGCACATGGAACACAGGAGTTTAGCAAAATTAGAAGAGTCCTGAGACAAACATTCACTTGGTCACCCCAATAGTGGAGTATCTCATTACTCAAAGTGCGATCCTCAGACTAGCTGTGGTTTTATCACGGGAACTTGTCAGAAATGCAGGCTCTGAGGCCCCACCCAGACCCAGTGAACCAGATTCTGCAAGATCTGTGTGGGATCTCCACAGAACATAAGAAAACAGTGGAGGGACTCTAGCAGGACAGGAGATGGGGAAACAGAAGACCCACCCCTGCATTCATTGTCTGACCTGGGAAAAGCTCTGTGATAACCTCAGCTGGTGTGGGTTGACACATGAGACTGAGGTTCTTATGCTGAGGAAAAGAGGAGACCAAGGTCCAACATCTGACCCAACTGGGGTGAGAGGCTGCAGGGTGTCTTCATGCCATCTGGGCATGAAGTGATTGATGGCTAAGCTTCTCTGTCTGTCCCTCAAATGATGGGATTCTTATAAAGGCTTTGATTCACTCTCCCTTTTACAGGGAGAGGCTGGAGCTGTCAGTAGCAGACAGCAAATTAGCCAGAGTGGTGCAAGGGCTGCAGCAGGCTATGCTCTTGGAGCCAGGTGCTCAGACACTTGGATTAGAAGCATAGAAGTCAAAACAGAGTAGAGCTGTGCTTGGCAAGTAGTAGACTCTTAATAGTTACTGTTGAAGGAATAACAAGGCTCCAAAAGTGATATTACAAACCTACAGATTTTCATTTTATGCCTGGCTCCCTGTCACAAGAAGTACCCCAGCTTTGCAAACAAGTTATCATTAGTTACCTGGCCTCTTCTTCCCCATGATGATCCCCTTGCTTGGACATCAACAAAAGGGGTTGGATCTGGGCTCCAGGTGAGGAGCTGGCTGGCCAACTCTTTCTGTGCGCTGGCAGCTTCTCTAGACCTTGTCTTATCTCAGAGGAATCCTGGGTCAGAGTAGTTGTTTCAAGCCCTTTAAATGATGGTGGCGGTGTGTCATCTTTTGTTCATCTCGCTGCTCTCAAACCTGACTGTCAGATGTTAAAATAACAGGCACCAGGCAAGGTAGGAAAAGAGATTTGTGTTTCTGGGCTTGCCACGCAGCCTCGTACTAAAAGAAGCATAACCCACATTTGTCAACTTTCTCTCTATTCCAAGTCACATGCCCAGCAGGAGCTCTGAGCTAAGGGCAGCCCCAGGGAGGGAACGACAGGCAGGCCTGGAGATGAATGTGTTCACCCGTTCAGTTAGAGCCGTTTCAGACAAAGCTGATTTCTGCTGTGATATTCATCCCACCCTGACACCATGAAATGAAACCAACCCCATGAAATGAAACCGTTGCTTTTCTTACAATACAGAGAGATGGTTTTAGAACAATTTCTTCTGTGTGTGTTGTTCTCCCTGGGATCTCAAAGGGCTTGGTTGTGAGTGGATTCTCTCAGAAGATGCAGATTTCCATTAGGGAGTAACTCCTGTGTCCTTGGCTATGTGGGTGGAGATGGACCCGTACATGATGCAAGACCCCACCCACTGAAGTGTGGGTGGGGGACCAGCCTGACAGAGAGAAGAGAAAGTGGTGAAAGATGCCAGACAGAACGTAATTAAATGCCAAATATTTGGAATAGATGGGAAGTGAAGTGGGAATTCAGGAAAAGAATAGTCATTAAGGTGTAGGGCCTGACTTCAGCTAACATGGAGCAAGAATATGTGTCATGTGAGGTGATACATGATGACTTGAAGGTATTGCATCAGGGCAAGTGAGGGGGCAGGAGCATGGAGCCACAGAGCCTGGGGCAGAGGAAGAGAGAGGGGCAAGGACATGGGGTTGAGACGATTGTAAAACAGTTGTGCAGTCTCACTCTGGAAATAACACACATTTGTAGTTTAGAGGCCAATTTGGGGACCTCCCCTGGGCAGCACTGAGAAGTGACCGTGGTTGGGCACCTCACTCTTTGGGCCTCCGTTTCCACCCTGCACTGGGAGAAATTGAAATGTGGAATTTCTAGGTCCTTCCCACTCTGCAGGGAGGGGGCTCTGCAGTGTTCCTTATGGGGGGTGGAGGCAGCAGAGCCGGGTGATTCCCCCGAGTCTCCCCACTGCAGGCAGTGTGAGATGCTGCCCTCAGCTGTGCCCCTCAGCCCCTCCCTGCCCCCAAGCTCCCTACTGCTGCTCTGGCTGGGCCCCCAGTGCTTTCCCTTGCATGCAGAATAGATGCCACACAGGCTTTCCCTGTCCCAGACCCTGGCCCTAAAGATGACCCTGGCTCACCGTCTTTGCTCTTGTTTCTGTCTTGCCCTGGATGCTCTTACCCCTCATTTTTTCAAGGCTGGCTCTTTGCCTTCCAGGTTTCAGTGCAAATATTGCCTCAGTGAGACCTTGCCTGAGTTCCACCTACCTTCCCCAGTCTAACCAGAGCCTCGCCTGCTCCCTCTCACTTTGCCCTGTTATGTTTTCTTCTTATCAGTCATCACAATCTGAAATAATCCTTACCTCTGTTCATACACTCATCTACCGTCTGTTTCTACAAGAGTCTGGACTTTGTATCACTGACTTTTGTATCCCCAGTGCATAGAACATGTCTGACATGGAGATAGATGCTCAGAGATAGGGTGAATAAACACATATGCTCTGTTCTGTATGGCATACGTAGCAACAGAGAAATTTTATAAATGAAGAAAGTCATGTAGTGAGCCCTTATTATGTGCAAAGATCTACGTACATATTATTTCATTTAATCCTCATAACAACTCTACCAAATAGATACCATTGGGATCCCATTTTATGGAGGAGGACACGGAATGGTACAGAGGGTAAGGGTACCGTTACAGAAGGTTCCACATCTGTAACTATCAAGTCAGGATTTGAATCCAGGCAGTCTGACTGTAGAGCTGGTGCCCTTAGTTACTGTGCTATTAAGTCACCTAAGCCAGTGCTTCCTGGACTTTAAGGTGCTTATGAATCCCCTGGGGATCTTGTTACAATGCAAGATCTGATTTAGTAAGCCTGGGGTGGGGCCTGAGATTCTGTTTCCAGCAAGTTCCCAGCCAGTGCCGCTGATCCATGGAAAATACCTCTCAGGAGGAAAGGGAGAGAAACTGAGGCTTCCTTAGCTCATATACCTAGTTAATGGCAGAGCTGGGATTCTGGCCCAGCATGCTGGCTAGCAGCCCAATGCACTTTCAGCAGCTCAGAACTCTAAGGTTTTTAAAGCACATACAGATCTTCAAAGAATGTTTGCAGGAATACAGCCACCTGGATTAAAGATTACAAAGGGGGCCCATGATACTGACCTATGCCCCCTACTGATTCCAGCCAGGTACTTGGTTGCTTCTGGGCCTCCCATGCCCACGACATGACTGTTCTTGTTTTTTTTTTTTAATATAATTTATTTTATTATCATTAATTTACAATTACATGTGCAATATTACGATTATTAAACTACCCCTTCATCAGGTCCCCCCCACCAACCCCATTACAGTCACTGTCCATCAGCGTAGTGAGATGCTGTAGAATCACTACTTGTTCTTGTTTTTAAGAGGCAAGAGTGGTTTCCCCGGAATTTCCAAACTTTCTGCTGGCACACTCAGCCATCCAGGCTTGTGACGTCCAGCATACACCCTTACCACCCCTGCCTCCTGGAAAGAAAGCACCATTACCTCGGATTTTCCAAGTCCCTCTGGCTGCTGTAGGGTTTGCTATTGGAGTATTGTTTATAATGAGCATCAGCTCATCTGTGCGGCCTCCACCCTTCCCCAGCCTTCCCTGCTCCTCTCTACCTGACACACAATAGCAAATGTAGACTTGTCGAAAACTTTTACAAGTCGGTCTGTATTCCCTTCCACTCAGCAGAAATTCCTTTGTGGAAATGATGGGCCTTTCTCCATTTGGGCAAACAACAGGATGCTAAATACTTGCCCAGAGCCCTATCCACCCTGAGACAGCTCTGAGCACTGAGAGGGACTTTCTGCTCCGAGATAGAATCGCTCTCCCTAGAAACTGCCACCAACCGAGGCTACGATGATTAGGAACTGCCACCATCGCCTTGCAAGTAAAGGGCCTTCCAGCTTATGAAGTGAGGTTTTTAAATCATTCATCTGGGCTAGGCACTGTGCCAGACATGTTCATGTACATGTCGCCTAACGTAATACAATCACCCTGTCAGCCCCCATTTGACAAACGAGGAAACTGAGGCTCAGAGGGAGGGCATTTAATGGACTTGCTCCAAGACAGAGGGCCAGTAAGCTTCAGAGACAGTGTCATCTCTACTACATCATAGCCACACATCCCGCTTCTACTGAAAAGCCTTGTAGGTTGCAGAAGGTTCTTTCCTATGTGCCTTCCATCCTGCCCTTCTCTTTTAGAACCAAACCTTCCCATTTCCTTTAACCATTCTCCCTTGCTATCATATAGCCTAACTATCATTAACTGAGGGCATGTGACATGCCAGGCACCCAATATATAAGCTGAATTAGTCTCCATAAGAACCTTAAGATGACCTCCATGTTACAGATGAGCAAAATGTTGAGACCCAGAGAAGTAATTTGTCCAATGTCAGCCAGGAAGTGATGGCAATCTAGGATTTGCGCCGGGGTCTCTTAGTCTGTGGAAATGAGAAAGTGCTGGGGTGAGGGACGGAATGAGGACAGTGGGAATCGGAGTGAGAAATGATGCAAACTTGGATGTCTCCCATCTTGACCTTCCCTTACAGACGGATTTAGCACTAAACAGGGCCCTTTAGGGGAGCCTGATCTGTGCGGGGGGTAGGGCTGGAGTTACTGAGGGCATTGGTCTAGGGAGTTATCTGACACCAATTATAAGTCTTAAAAAAACAGCTTTATTGAAATACAATTGACAGACAATAAACTGCATATATTTAAAGCATACCATTTATTAAGTGTTGGCACATGTATGTGCCCATGAAGCCATCGCCACAGTCAAGATAGTTTAAATATATGTCATACATGCAAAAGGAAACATCTCTAGTAATACATTTTTGAGGTCCTTATCTTCATGGGAGGGCCAGGGAGAAGGACTCAGGAAAGATGGGAACCTGTCTCTGTTGCCCGGAAAGGTTTGGGGAAGGTTCAGACCCCAGGCTTTGCTGCAGACCCAATCGAGAAGGACCCTTCAGCCTCCCTTTGCAGCTGGATTTCCATACCACTTTGTAGTTTTCTGATCTGTTTTGATCTTGAGGCCAGTGCCCACAGTTCCAGCCCTGTTTGGCTTCTCCAGATTCCCATAGACCTTCCATTTGTGTCCAAGAATAAACTAACCATCAAGATTCGGGGGCTGAAAATTAAGGAAGATGGAGCCCAGTGGGGCTGGTCCTCCACTTCAGAGGACTCTCATTTTAGGTTCTTAATTCAGCAAAGGTGAGACGACCCCCCAGAACCTTCAAAGGGATCCTCAGGAGGCACAGGGTCAATGTCTACTTGCTATCTTCCCAGCTGCCCCCCTTTTCTCTCGCCCTTGTCTCCAGAAATCCTCCCACCCCCAAATATGCACAGTATCAGAAGAGCCAAAACACCCCAGAGTAGTGAGGATTTCCAGCAAGGGCTCTGAATACAAAGAGAGAGGCTTGCTCTAGGATAGCTGAAGTGGCTTAAACACCATCTTTACCATAAGACTATCCTCATTGCCTTCAATCCAGGCACTCTCTGTCTGCTCTAAACCCCCATAAACCCTCCCTTTATGTCACCAGTCACCCTTTACCCTTTGAAGTATAATCATTCTCACATATGAGTTCTTTCACTTCCTGGACTGCACGCTTTCCAAAAGCATGATCCATCCGGGTTTGCTCCCTCTCCTCATGGGCAGCAGTGACTAACCCATAGTGTGCCGCAATGAATGAATGACCCACCTTGTCTTAAACCTCAGGGGAGAGCTGTGTCAGTGTGCAGGACGTCAGAGCTGAGCATGGCGTTCCCCAGGTGTCTCTCACAGCAGATGTCACACATGAAGTATTAGTATATTACATCGAAGATGGCCATTCTAACTCGTGTGGTATAAATAGAATGCAGGAGGTACATGCACCGTCTGTCTGTCTTTACATATGCTGTTAATTCTCTGCAAAGGTGAGGCTTGGCAGGCTTGGCTTATGGAAAGAAATGGAAAGAAATCCATTGCTGTCATTGGGGAAGCTGTCCCTTGGGGGAAAATAGCTTCAGCAGATGCTAATGAGCCAGGAGAGGACAGGTACAAGTGGGAGAGATAGTTCTGAGCAAGGCTGGAGGAACCTGTGACAAGGGTCCCATTTGCTCCATCTTGACCTTGGAAAGAAATCTAGAGTTGTGGTGCTGTGGACCATCCTTCTAATTCCCTGTCCAGAGAGCCATTCCTTGTGGACAAATGTGCAAAGACCCAAGTGGTTACGCCTCCTTAGGTCATTCATGGATTAGACCCAAATTTGATTCCAAGTGTAGGCAGGACTGAATGAGTGTCGCTCGGCCTTTTAGATTTCAGGGACCAGTAAAATTTCAAAAATGAATTTAGGCACAAAATCAGAGGCCCAATTTTTAAATATTGCAGACTGTAGATATTAAACAGAAATACAAAGTACCATCCTGCTGTAAAATTTTTCTTAAAAAGAAATGGCATCTCAACAATAATAGCAGCGATAACAAAAAGACAGTTGATACCCATAGAAGGACAGCCCTCTGTCTACAAAAAAACATATACTGAGTGCCAACTGTATGCCTGGCACCATTCTAAGTGTTTAGAATACTGTCTCATTTTACACCATACATATTGCATCGTTTATATGTTTTCTTATTTCGTCTGTGAAGCTATGAAATTTCACTGTGGACCAGTGGCACCAATTTATACCCGAGAGTTAGGGAATCAGTAGATAAGAAAACTTCCAACAGCCCTAGGAAGGAAAACTTTGAAGAACCTTCAAGTTTCCACCTGAGGCAGAGGCCAGGATCTGATCCTTTGGAGGAATAAGCTCCTTATGCAGGATCCAGATGGCAAACATCCTCCTCTGATATTTTCTTTGATTTGTGGGACCCACTGAGGTCTATTCCCAGCGCAAATGAGACACACAAGATGGCAGCCTTTATCGACAAACGCAATGGCCCACGTAAATCATAATCCAGCCAAAGCTGAAACGCTTCCAACTACATTTTTGGGTCATGAAAGTTGAAGGAAAAGCTACCACGTTTGCAAGATAGAGTCTTCTCCCCTTTTCCCTGCCTGCACTTTCAAAAGCTTAACATCCCACTATCATGTTTCACGATGAATACAAACCAGATGACTTAAGTCTAGGGAAAAATGCTGGATTGAGTAACAGTGTATGAATTAAATAACCCTTAAACAAACATAAAAAAAAACCCTAAGTGTTTCCTAATTTCTAGATTAAAGGAAATCCATGGGGGCCTGAAATAGAAAGAGAATATGAAGGACTTCAGGATATTGCCTTTAAACAGAAGGGCCTTCTTGGGAAGATGAACAGGCCAGCAAGGTCATCCACAGCAAAGTCTCCCCAGAGACCAGACACGTTTTCAGAAGGAGGAAGCAAGTGGGAGGCTGTGTGATTTATTTTTCCAGTGCCTAACAAATCAGCTCAGGGAGACCCACTGTCAGGCCTAGATGTGAAATACGACATTTTGAGGATAGTGCTTTAGTATCCAGATGGGAAAAGAGCCAGATTCAGGAAAGATGGTGATTGAAGTCCAGATGATCTCGCTTGTGTCGTCCCTTCCTCTTCACCATCTTGCTTCCCTGGATAGGAAAGACAAGCATGGCTGGGACTTCCTATTAGGCATAATAATGCAACAAAAAGAAATTTCGAATTATGTCATATTCTCAAAGAGCTAGGTTTAGAGGGAAATATATTGTAGTGAAAAGAGGAACATACTGTAGTAAAAGGGGCATTGAAATAAGTGTAAGAAGAGCTTACTCTGAAGGACAAGTCCTGGCCTTGACATCAGGTGGGAAGCTTAAGGTTAGAAGTTTAGACTCATAGGGCAGGAATTTTAAAAATCTGGTGGGGAGTAGGACCCCTGGGGTAGCTCCATTTTTCTATCAGCTATGTGACCCTAGGTAAGTTACTTATCCCAGAGTCTCAGTTTCCTTATCTGCAAAACAAGATGCAACTACCATTTCATGAAGGAGGAAGGTAAGGCTCTGAGAAATTTAGAAGCTTGGCCAAAGTCGCAGTCTAGTATATATCTTATTGCAAGCCTCTGCTCTTTTCCCTAACCACGCCAACCCTCCAGATGAGATCATATACATTAAAATGTTTGTAATGAGCCAGGACTGTGCAATCATTCCTTTGCGGTTATCTGGCACAGACTTGCATCTGGCATGTACAGACGTTTCAACCCACATCTACATGTGTCTGTGAATATGTTCACGTAAGATTTCTTCACAAATATAAGCAAGTTTGTGGTCTGGCTAGCATGAGAATACTTTAGGAGTAACAGGACAGACCCATGGACTCTCCCAGAAATCCAGGCTATGCGGTGGCTCTAGCCGTAAGAAAAGTCCTGGATAATGGACAATTGCCCGTGCTGTCATGCCAGCACGTATCTCCCCAGAATGAGGATGCTTGGCCCACTCTGGGATGATCCTCATCCAACTGTCCTGTCCTTTCTAAGATGTTAAAGCAGAGTATATCTGCTCTTACTGATCATTATTCTGGAGAAGTCTGGGAAAGAGAGTGTTGGCTTTGAGGAAATAAATGACAAAGAAGAGAGGGAAGTTCCTGGTCTGTGCCCAAGGGTTTGAGGGGTGACACATCCTGCCCCCTGGAAACATGTCATCCAAACAGTAAAGAGAAAACTGTAGCCTTTTAGAAAGTCCCTCCAGGAATGGCCATACATTTATTAGTGAGGTGCAAACAGCACAAACCTGCTTAAAGAACAGTTTAAAAGTCTGCTTTAGGAGTTTTTAAATTATTCATAGCCTCGGCCTATTAACTCCATTGTTAGGAACCCTATGCTAAAGAGATAATCAAATAGAATGTACCCAAGTTTATGTACAAAAATGTTTACTGAAGTAAAAACACTGGCACAAACTAAATGTCCCAAAATAGGGAAAGTGGTTAAATAAATTATGATTCATGAATCCATACAATTGAATATAATGCTGTTAGGAAAACAGAAAACAAACAATTTTCATGACTTGGATAAAGGCTTGTGATATAACATTGAGTAATGAAAAGACTACAGAACTGGATATATAGTGAAATATCAACTTTGTTTATATATAAATGTGTAAAAAAAGACTGGAAAGAAATTTTATAGGTAATAGTTATTTTCTTCATTATTTTTGTCTTTATTTTCCAAGTTTTGTATAGTAAGTATATATGACTTATTTTTTAAATGCTACGTTAAAAATCACTTAAATAGCTAAGTGCTATTCCTAAACTGGCTTCTGTTTTGCTTAAATTAAGTACAGCGGCCTCCCAACTGCCCTCCCACCTCCCATCCCACCCACTTCCCAGCCTAGCCTGTATTGTCTCCAGGATTATTGTCTATGACTCTAAAAGGTTTATACCTTTGGCTTAATACAAACTTATTGCCCCTAGACTGGAAGATAGGCTTCATATGATCTGCTGCTCCCTACAAGCCAGACTCTTTCATATCTTCCAGACCTCATGCATGGTCTTCACTCTGCTTAGAACGCATTTTTCCCTCCTTTTCCACCTGGAAAAGTCTTACCTGCCCTTTAAGGTCAAGCTCAAGAGGTGAGCTTACCTGTGACATCTTACCTGTCAGTCCCAAGCAGAGCTGGCTGCTGTTGGCTCTGTTCCCAAAGACTTTGCCTAATGTTCCATGTTTAGCAAATATTATAAATTGTTGTAATAAATGTATTTTAATGTCTCTTGCCCCCACCCCTCCCCACTCCCCCCCAATCACAAGACCATATGATTATGAGGATGAAGTTTGAAACTCATTCGTCTTGGCTGGTATGCCCGGCACCTGGAGCGGAACGGTTGCCCAGGGTTCACTCATTAAAGAAATCAGTGACAGCTGGGATAGAGGAGGCAGCAGGGAGTTCTAATAACAAGTAGATAGTCTTTATAAGATGGCTATGAACTGGACTTCCTTCCTGAAAGCAGCAAGAAAAAGCAGGCTTCTTGCCATGAAACAGACTTCAGTTAGCCAAAAGGGGGGACTTCCATAGGCTGCTATCACTGGAGTAGATGAATGATGGGGGGAGGGCGATGCCTTCAAAATAGGGTAAAAACCTTATGATGTAAGGGGGCCTGGACCCTGTCCTTCTCAGAAACTGGAAGGTGGACAAGGTGACCTGAGCTAGACTTAGGTTTCAAATATTGTCCGAGGAAACAGGGTGGGAAGCCCCGCTGTCTCCCAGAGCCCACTGTGATTCTGCTATAGACCCAGGCAGGTGTCCATGTCAGATGCACTTCCAAACCCATATCTGCAATTTCAACCTAAAGCCCTGCAGACCAGAAGACTGTTAAGAGTAGGGCCGATTGTTCACAGCCCAGCAGGGTTCTTGGCTCCAAAACACTCATTAGCATCTTAAGTTCACATAAATATATATGAGGACTGTGGATTCCCCTGGGAGTCCTGGAGCCTCCTGCAACCAAAGCAGAATCTCTCCCTCTTTGCACCTACCTCCTCCGGGACATTCTGAGCCCAGCTCTTTCCAGGGAGCCCAGCACTGTGAGCTCTTTTACCATCAGGGGCCAGACAGCTTATTTTCAGGGTGCAAAAATAGACAATCTTTTGGGGGACCAGCTCTGTTCTGCTTCTCTTCTTAATGGTGGCCCAGGGTCTCTGAAGACCAGGGATTTCCCCACTGCGATCTCTATGCTCCAATCCTAGACGGCAAGGTGAACCCATGCACGGATGCAGCGTAGCCCTGTGG
Organism: Smutsia gigantea; assembly: GCA_032199065.1. Lineage (NCBI taxonomy): Eukaryota > Metazoa > Chordata > Mammalia > Pholidota > Manidae > Smutsia > Smutsia gigantea. Next base: position 1,093,090 of record JAVSCE010010875.1, on the reverse strand, counting down.
GAAGCCCAGACTGGATACTGCAAAATTCAGGGCTGAGGGAGATGAGGAAACTTGGCGCTTTTTGTTTTTGAAGGATTCCCAGTCTAGTGGAATACACAAAACAAAGAAGGAAAAGCAAATCGGAGAAATCTAAGACTCAGAGAAATATAAATGAGAACATAATTAGGAGCACATGAGCCTTGTAAATTCCATGGAGATGAGGCAGGACAAGAGATGGATTCTTCTGGAATCAATCTCAGAAGGCTTCTTGGAGGAGGTGAATTTTGGCTGTAAAAGGATACATTTGGGAAGGGTACTGACTTGGGTAGGGACAGCAGAGGGGGTGTCCTATCTCCCTCCCAGGTGCACCGCAGGGCAGTTGAGAAGGAGAAAAGCCCCTCCAGAGGTTCGCAGACTCCCGAGCCAACTCTGTTCCAAGGAACTAGCCCAACTACCATAGTTGTTTCCAGGACTGGAAGAAAAGAAGGGCCTTCAGAGAAAAGCCTCAAAAAGAAGTCAGTTGAGTCCTGATGTATATGGAGAGAGGCTGCTGTGGGTGGTGTTTCCTGGCTGAAGCAGCAGGGCCCCAGCCCTCACTTCGGGGTGTGGTGCTACAGCAGTGCCCCAGCCAGATATATGATCCTCCCTCTGCAGCTGCTCTGTGAAAAAAAGCCCATGTATCATTTAGTGGACTGGAGGAAAGCAGTGGATGAAGTGGAAAGAAGAAATTAGGATGGCAGATTTCCAAGCTCAGACAGCATTTTGAGCTCAGATTCTTTGGAAAAGTTTTCTCCAGTCTCACTTCCTTTGCTGACCTTGGCAGGCTGGAGTCCTGTGGTCAGTTTAAGCAGTTTAGTCAGGCATTCTGCTGTCTGACGCATCTTTCCCCCTGGTAGGGGGTCCATCGTTCTTCCCTGGGCCTGATAAGAGAGCCCAGGCTCTTCATTTGGCCTCCCGAGGGACTTCATCCCCCTCCACATCTGCACAGCTTTCCCCTGGTCAGGGAAAGAGGCAGATTCCTCAGCCAGGAGGAGCTGGCCCCCCTTTCCCTGAGATCAAAGTCACAGCAGACGGCACTGGAAGGATATTTAGAGGTCATTCATTTCAACTATCCTGCCAGGTGCTGTGGTGACTTATTCAGAGCTGGGGCTGTCATCCACCGTGATCCCCTTGCCTCTGTGGTAAGAGGTGACACAGGATGGACACTACAGCTAAACCTCTGGAGTCCAGCCAGCCGACTGCACACTGCATCTTTCTGAATTGATGGCCATGAAGGCCGGAATAAGTTTTGAACTCTTGAGTGTCTGTATCCTCAGCTGCCAAAAAACAAAAGAGAAAGAAAGAAGAAAGGATAATAATAATATTACCTGTTTGTGGGATGATCTGTAAGATTATGGATAATCATGGTATCACTTGTCATACGTACCATGTGCTAAGTGCCGCACAAAGCACTGTATGCATGTTGCCCCAAATGGCCTAGTGCCATGCCCCAGCATGCAGTCATGTTTGCTGTGATTATTGCTGTGGGCAAACCCAAACGATCGGCACTAATATGCACCTGTCTCACTTTTGGCTGCCAATTTCTGAGACGATGAAACTCCTGGGGTCCTCAATTTCTAGAAGTCAGGAAGACCCCAAAGCAGGAGAGCTGTATGTTCAGTCCGAGAAGCGACTTGCTGACCAGCTCTCCAGCAGTGGGGATAGGCCACCAGCCTCCCAGTCCAAACACCGCCTGCTCACTCTTGTTTAAACAAGACCACGGAGGCAGGCAGGCAGCCTGTAGTTGGGAAGGAAGAAACAAAGGCTTGTTTGGGATTCCATGTAGACTCTGGGCTGTTGAAGCTGTCAGACTGATACACAAGCTCTGTCAGGCTAATAGCTCTTGGCATTCTGGCTGCTTCCCCGTGACCATTTATAGTCAATCCCTCCAAAGTCGGTGTAGCCCTAGGGTTGGGTGAAAGTGATGAAGTTGGAGCAGAGGCACCTGCCTGTGGGGAGGCAGGCAGTAACTACTAGAAGCCTCCCTCCCTCCAAGTGCTGCAGATTTCCCAGAACTTGGGCTCAACTGCTCCCCCTTCAGGCCTGTGAGGTAAGAACAAACCAATGCCAAAGGGGAAGGTGGGAGGGAGGTGGGATGAAATGAATGGAAAGATCATAGCCACAAAGCATGAGTTTTTAGTGGAGTTTTAATACAGGACAAGTCCGGATGCTTTTGTGGCAGGAAATGCAGTGCCCCTTGAATTTCTCTTTAATTTTCCCTTGAAATCGAATTCAAGAAACTTCTGTGCATAGTGGAAGTAGCAAACTTAACAGAGCTTGGGGGAGGGAAAGATGGCTTCACAAAGTCCGCAGCCCGTCTGGTAGTTGACTGTGGCAAGTTCTGCCCCTCTGCATCACCGTGATTTCTGCAGTTTCTGCTGGGAGGTTGAAAGATTGAGAGGAGGGTTTGGAAAGGGTCCCACGGACTTAGGGTTAGGTAAAAAGAGCACTGTCCTCCAAGTCAGCTCAGCTGATTGCTAGTAAGCCAGGAAACTACAAATAATGATGATAAAGGGAGAGGGTGGCTGGCTGCCAAGGCCCCAGGTAAATAGTACTTTGAGGTGGTCCCCATGGGCCTGCATGCACCTGCAGGGAGGCAGTATAGTAATATCCTCATTAACCGTGAGAGGGGTAACTGGGGGCTGGCGAGGGAAGGATGGGCAGAGGCAGGCCATGGGCATGGAGTACTGACAGTACTGTGCTAGATAACTAACTACATGGTGGGTTAGGAGCTTTATGCACACTATTTTGTTTTTAATGTTCTTGACCTTGAGGGGTTAGTTTTGTTCTTATTTTACAGATGAAGAAGCTAAGGCTCATAGAAGCCAAGTCAGTTGCTCAAGGTTTCAGACTTAGCATACGGTGGAGCTGGGATCCAAACCTCTTTCTATTCTGTCAGGCTGTTCTTAGCAGCTTAAACCTTATACCAGGGTTAGTTACTTGTTCAGAACACTCCCATGGGGGCTGGGGCTGTTGCGTAACCTCGGGAGACCAGATTATGGGCCAGAAGTTGCTATAGTGGATATGAGGATCCTTCCATTAGGCTGGGATAACTGGAGAAGCTGTCTCCAGGTTGAGGGGGTGTCTGTTTTTATTGGAAGAACAGACTGTTTCCAGCACAGTGTGGAATGACACTGTCAAAAATCTCGTTTTTCAGGTTACTTTCCCTAGAATTTTATAGAGATGGCGACCCTTCTGGATCTGGTATGACATCCTTTCTTCCTTGGCCAAATGAAAACATACTTGCTTATGTTACAACATTCTTTAGTTTGTTTCAATTCTGAGGATTCTGAGGTCCCTCTTACTAACTTTAGAAAGAATTTCTTACCGTGTTTTAAAAACCTTTTCATGCAGATGCTCCATGTCACTAATCATCAGGGAAATGCAAATTAAAACTACAATGAGATATCACCTCACACCAGTTAGGATGGCCAATATCAAAAAGACTAAGAACAACAAATGCTGGTGAGGATGCGGAAAAAGGGGAACCCTCCTACACTGCTGGGGGAATGTAAGCTAGTTCAGCCATTGTGGAAGGCAATATGGAGGTTCCTCAAAAAACTAAAAATAGAAATACCATTTGACCTGGGAATCCCACTCCTAGGAAAGAATACAAGTTCTCAGATTCAAAAAGACATATGCACCCATATGTTTATCGCAGCACTGTTACAATAGGCAAGGTATGGAAGCAACCTAAGGGTCCATCAGTAGATGAATAGATAAAAAAGATGTGGTACATATACACAATGGAATATTATTCAGCCATAAGAAAGAAACAAATCCTACCATTTGCAACAACATGGATGGAGCTGGAGGATATTATGCTCAGTGAAATAAGCCAGGTGGAGAAAGACAAGTACCAAATGATTTCCCTCATTTGTGGGGTATAACAACGAAGCAAAACTGAAGGAACAAAACAGCAGCATACTCACAGACTCCAAGAAGGAACTAGTGGTTACCAAAGGGGAAGGGTGTGGGAGGGCAGGTGGGGGGGGAGGAAGGGAGAAGGGGATTGAGGGGTATTATGTTTAGTACGCTTGGTGTAGGGGGGTCACAAGGAAGACAGTGTAGCACAGAGAAGGCAAATAGTAAATCTGTGGCATCTTACTACACTGATGGACAGTGACTGCACTGGGGTATGGGTGGGGATTTGATAATATGGGTGAATGTAGTAACCACATTGTTTTTCATGTGAAACATTCATAAGAGTGTATATCAATAATACCTTTAAAAAAAAAGAAATAGCAAAAAAACCTTTTAGTCCAAACTACACATTGATTCATTCATCCGAACCTATCAGGCACTTATTTTACATGCCTGACTCTGGGTTCAATACTGGGAATGGCAGAATGATTAAACTTATCTCTTCCTATATGAGCAGATGAATAAACAAGTACAATGTGATATGTGCCAAAACATCAGATGTTTAAAGCAGTACAGATAGCTACTCTCACTCGATTGGTTTTCTTACTCATTAAAAAACAAACTAAAAAAAGCCCCAATGAGTTCGTCATAAGGCCCTCTGTTAAGTACTGGGAAAACTAAAAAGAGTCTATTGAGGTTGACAGATGAAAAAATAGGTAAATTATATGGTAAAAAGGAGCTAAAAGTCTATAACAAATAACGGCAGTTTTTGGTAGGCATGCTACTATTGATTTGCACAGAAGTAAATTATTTTAGCAAGCACTCTGTTGCTGTATGGTAGTATATGATGTTACTGTTGGCAATTTGGGTTTTTTTCCCTATGAAACTTATAAAATCTGGGCAATATTGTCATTTCTTCATTTTACAGAGGAAATTTTATGGGATGTGATTTAAGTGGCCCCACCATACAATGGTTTGGATCAAAGACACATAAGTGAAGCAGGTGCTCTGGCTCCCAGCAGGTCCCTCCAGCTACAGGCCCTGCACCCACAGTTGGTCATCAGTCTGGTCTTCTCAGCCTCAAAGCAAACTTATTCTGACTCTGCCCCCAGCCCCTTTGTCTTGCCAATGGGTTTCAGCCCCAGGCAAGTTCACTATGTATTCAGTGAGACCGAAAAATGACAATGGAACATTCTTGGGGTGAAAGGGTTTATGCCCAACTTTATTCCCACGGTGGCAGGTCAATCACTAGAATCCCGTCCACTCAAAGCGAGTCTGCAAGCAGCAAGCCAGTCTCAGCCTCCGGGCCTTTCTGCCCCCCATGCCGTCTCAGTCTGTCCTCAGTGCTGCCACCACTCCAGCCTCTGCTCTCCTGCAGCTGTGCAGCCCTGCAGCCATGCCACCATGTCGCCCAGAGCACTGGGTAGAGCTCTTTATATAGATTCAATAGCAACATATTGCCCACACGTGTGTAGTGAGCTAATCGACCAGGGCCAGGGTGAGAATCCTGGCCATAGGAACTTTCACTTTATCCATACCCTTATTATCCAAACCTCAGCATCTGACATTGTCTTAGAATGCCCTTCCCCTTCTCCCTGCCTTCAGTGAAGTTGCCAGGCCCAGTAACAGTGCTTTTCTAACTTGCCTGAGTATTCACATCACCCAGGGCTCTTGTGGAAATGCAGCTTCTGATTCAGCAGGGCCCTGGGGTGCACCCTGAGGTCCTGCATTTCTAATAAGCTCCCTGGTGATACTGGCCCTGCCGGTCCCAGGACCACACTGTGAGTGGCCAGCTGAAGTTTATAAACTTAGAGCCTCTCTTTCAACTTCCTTTCTTTCTCTTTCTCTGTCAGCGTCAGCTCAAGCTATCCTTGCTCCTCTGCAGATTAGACCCAAGCCCCCTAGAGGTCTCCCTACCTATATAGTCTCTACTTCCACTCCATCCTGCATGCTTCTGCTAAATGCACCTTCCTAAAATGCAGTGTCCCTCATGTTACTCCCCTGTGGTAATGCCTTCTGTGACTCCTCGCCAACTAGCAAACCGGACACAAATCCAACTGAACTTAAGACCCGCTAATTAGGCCCCACATTTTCAGTGGGTGAAATCTCCTGCTTCCCAGTGATTTATCCTGCTCTTTATCTCTATTGCTTATTCGCCTTGGGGAATTTGTGGATACTCTTCCTTCCACTGATGTCCCTTCCTGCTTCCAGTGTGGCCCTAACCTCAGCCCCCAAACCCTTTCCCTCCTCCAAAGCTTCGGCGTCCACTTCCATAGGTTGGAAACAGTGTCAAAACTGCCATAATTCTTTGCCCAAAAAATGGTTATTTAAGTGCATTTTCACCTTCCCTGTGGGCTCCTGCTTCTCTCAGCAAATCCCTTAGCCCCTCTTGCAGGGCCTTGCTCCCAGCAAGCCCTCAATGAATTCATTCCAGGTGCCCGAAAGTTCTGTCTCCCAGTTTGTTGTAATGGGACCCTTTTCTCTTTGCATTATTTATGTTCCTGTGTTAGATGTATTTTAACACTGTAAACCACCTCATATCCTTTTTGGAATTGGTAAGCTGTAAGTCATAAATAATCAGCTGCAAGAGTAGACATGCAGGAAATTTTGTTCAAGGAATAAATGGATGCTCTCTTCAGAGCTGGACAAAGAGCAGGCTGTCTGCTCGCTCTTCCACTCCTTCCTGCCTCTGGCCCTTTTGCTCATCTGTCCCTCTAAAAGATCCTCCTGTAGCAATTTGGAACCCTTCAGGCTGAGCTCCAGCTCCTCCAGGAACTACCCTCCAGACAGAGCTGTTCTCTGGCATTCAGTAGCTTTCAGTTTCATATAGTCCACGAAACTGAGAGCTCCTTCGCGTCTGGGGCGGTGCTCTCTGCCTCCTTGCATCTCTTGTGCCCCGGCACCATGATTCCCGATCCTGGCCTCACGTCAGTCTCTCTCTGAAACTTTGGAAATATTCAGGAGCACAAATCCTCACATCCCACTCCAGGCCTATTGATCAGATGGTTCTCGAATTTGAGTGTCTCTGCCTCATAGGCACCTCCAGGGTTTGTTAAAACAAGAGTCCAGGACCTGGCTCCAGCCCCAGAGACTGTGGGATGGGACCAAGAATTAGCATTTGTAACAGGTTCCCAGATAATGTTGAGGCTGGTCTGAAAATGGCTTGGAGAACCACTGCTCTAGAGGTGAGGCCCAGCCATTCGGTATCTAAAGAAAAGAAGTCACAATGTTCACAGACCTTGAGTGTGATTGGTTTAGCTCTTGATGGGGGCTTGATAAATACTTAGTGGCTGAAATTAATTTGCTCCATCTGTCTTAGTTCTACTTCCCCAAATAGATTGTAAGTAACTTGCAGCTAGAGACCAAGTTTTAGACTACTTCTTTTGCAAATTCCATTATGCAGAGCCCAGGGCTGGGCACCAAGTTTGCACACAGGAAATACCTTTGAATGAGTAACAGCCTTTCCTGCTCCTTTTCAGTGTCACTGCCAGAAGAAAGCCAAGGAAACCTAAAGTTGCCTGTTTCAGTCAATACGTAGGGGAGGGCAAGTTCCTTGTCCAGTTTCTTCAAAGGATTCATGCCTGAGATGTTAACAGGGGAGGAGGCCAAAGCCATTCATTCTGTACACCTTAGAAAGTCGGTAAATCAAAGACCTGCCTCTAACCTGAACCATCCAAATACCTCGGCATATCTCAGGCTCTGTTCCCAAGTTCCTCGGTTACATATCTGCTGAGCTCTTTGATTTTCCCTTCAAATAGTGTTCACGTGAGCCAGCATTTAGGAACTCATTAAAATGCATAGAGAAGCCACTCAGCAAAACATGCTTCTAAGGACTGTCCTTCCCAAAATGTCAGTATTTATTTACCTTCACAGGGAAAAAAAAATGAAGTGCCTGAGGGTATAGCTGGACTACTGAAGTAAATTCTTATCACCAGGATTTGTTTTGTGACTCTCAGAGCCTTTAATAGCTGGTTAGAAAAATAAAGTTATCATCATCGCCATTAGGTAGGAGGTCTTAATAACAAAGATGGTAGATGTACTAAAAAAAAAATGGGTAAATTCTTCATGTTTTTCCCTTTTGGACTTGAAATTGAAAAGAATTTTTGAAAGCGGCATTTCTTAATCAACCGTGTATTTGCGGAGGATTATGGAAACACCTTCTCAGCCAGTAGTCTCAGGGCGCCCCAGCCCTCCTCAGCGTGGTCCCTCCCTTCACCCCCAAGCCCGGGAGTTTCCCCTCCCGTGTGCCCCCTGGCACCGCCCAACACCTCTCCCGACATGATAGCACTTACTTCACTGCCTTCTCATTGTCACTTGAACATCCCCTATTCTGGTAAGTGTGAGATAGTTATCCCAAGATTGAAGCAGTAAAGCTACTATAAATTGTAACTGATGGACCACACAGATTTGTTGATTCCATCCAGCAAGGTGCATATTCTCTCACATGTCATACTCAGATCATGCCCACCCTTGCTTGGAGGGTGTCTTCGTTGCCTGCCACCGTGGCCCAGATGAAACTCTAGAAGGTTCGGTTTACCCATCTCACCCCCTGGTTCTGTTTCTTCCTCCTCCTTCCTCTCATGCCCAGGCTTGCCCAAGAGGGGCACCACACAACTCTGGCTTCACAGTGGCTCCGTGTGAGCACTTTCTGGAAGGTTCCAAGCCCGATATGTATCTTCTTACTAAAAGTAGCCATTATAGAGTTCCCGGGAGATACTGGGTTTTTGCTGGTCTTTCCAGACACTGTTTTCGTCATTATAAAAGCAATGGGCATATGTCCATATTTAAAGCACATTCATGTCTCTAATGCTTTGACACATTATTGGTCTTTCCCACATCTTCCAAATGTCTTAGAACCAGGCCTGCCCAGCAACTCCTTCATGAACTTCATGAGGGAATGACTGTCTTTTATATTCGGGTTCCCAGGGCCCAGCACACTTCCTAGCACAAAACGGGGACTAATGAATCAGATGTAGGCGGGCAGGAGTCATGGCTGATATTCACTGAGCATTTTCTCTGTGCCTCACTGTAAAGCCCTTGATACAATGATCTTAGTTAATCTTCGTAACCACCCTGTGACCTATGTAATACTAAGCACCACCCTTTGTAGATGAAAACAGCCCGGGGCTCAGAGACGTGAAGTAACTTGCTGCAGGTCCATCAGCCAAGAAGTGATATAGCAGATTAAAGTGTTAACAGTGATAAAGTATTTAACAGCAAAGCACAACACCAGGATGACTGGTTGCCCTAATCCTGATCCTCAGGACCGCAAACATCCAGGTGGTCTACTGGCTTCATGATTTATTGCAAACCTAAAGTAATATACCCAACAGCATAACGTGTATGAGAAAATGATGAGTAATGCCTTTTAAAGAGGGAGACGGTAGGGCCCAGACAGGTGCACACATCCACCTAAAGCCAGCAGGCCGTGGTAGCTCTGTCTCTGGAGTCCCCAAGTCTGATCTGTAGTAGTGGAGATGGGCAATCAGCCTTCCACACTGCCTAAATTCCCCACCATTTTCTTGCTCCTGGGTAGTCTTCTCCAGGAGAGAGGCATTTTACCAAGTTTGCAGCAATATAGTATCTAGGCCCATTGAGAGTCAGCTGCTTACTCACGAGAAGGGATTGTGTTCTCTGATAGATGAGAGGGTGGGCTATCATTGGAAGGGTACTTTGAGGTTGAGAAGCAGTATGAGATCCCAGGGCAGATCTCAGGTGGTCAGTGTTAGAACCCGAGAGTCTAACCCTGCCTTCCAGAGCACACTCCCTTACACCTTCTCCCTATCTGGACAAATAGAGTTGGAGCAAGCAGCGTAGAGTATTTTTCAGGTGGAGTGAGTGATCCGTGTGAACAAGTGTGGCAGACTGAGTCGGCAGGCTGTGTGGAGAAGCAACCACATAAGGAGTGGGAAATATTTGTTAAATAAATGACTGCAGGGAAGCCAGGGGTGCCTTCTGAATCACGCCCACTACCTCCCTTGGGAGAAAGCGATGGCTGCTCACTCTCTGGAGGGCACCCAGGAGGGCAATACAAATGATGTGCAGTTCAAAACCAGCGGCTGGAGCCCCCTTCTCTGCTCCCTCATTTACACCTGGGCAAGTGACTTGGCCTCTGGGCCTTCATTTCTTTATTCCTGAAATAAAGAGGTTGTCCTGGGGGTTTTTAAGATAGTCTAGTTCTGACATTCTAGGATTCTCCTGAGCTGGGATTATTGAAGGTTAGGCCTGATGTCCTAAACCTACTCAGAATATTCCATGACTGTGGTGGTCACCACGTCAGGTCCCTCTGAGTTTTGTTGTGGAATGCAGAGCCACCCGATTAAACCTCTATGATTCCTCCATTCTCCTGGGATTCACTGTATCCCTCGGTGTTCCTGCTTCTAAAACTATCAAACATTACTTTGGTGAGAAGCCTCAGCATTCAAGAGAAATAGTAACCAAAATAATTTATTAGCCAAGTAAAAGAGTCCTGGAAAGAAAGTGTCTAATTGGTGACATCCTTGGAGGTTTTCCCTGTTGCTGTATGCACTGGGGAACTGCCAGGGATGCTAAGCAAATCTTTCTAGGAAGAAGGAAGCATCATTTGGGAGACATTATCAGGGGGATGGCACCTAGCCTGGCCTCTGCACACCATGTCTCCCTACCATTTTGCACAGATAGAGGAGGGAAGCAACATCTTTGGGATTTGACTGTGACATGGCACGTAGCTGGGTAACATCCCACAGGTCTCACAAGTGGTGCGTCCTTCCTCCAGCTGTGCAAATGCTCTGTGGGGTAGACTGCCTTGGGGTGAGCAGACCTCTCCCTCACTTCCCACATCAGTTATCTGTTGGGGCACAACGAATTACCCACCCCCAACTTGCCCAGGCTTCACATACTTTTCCTGGACAATGACAAGAATGCTATAATGTCAGTGTTAGAGGGACTTTGTATCATCTAGTCTAATAGTTCCCAACTTTTTTAACCAACAAGGATCTTGCTGTTGTTTTTCTCCCAGTGAGCCCCATATTTTGAAATATTTTTGATCCCCAAACAAATTATGTAAACTATGTATATCATTTCCCATTATATTCATCAAAGGCATGTATAACTGCCCATCAGAACTTCTGATCAGTGAGAGCCCATCAGCATTTCCACACTCAGGTGCAATAATTTCAGTGATTATTTTAGAGACCCAGAAAGATGAAAAGGACTTATCCAGCGTCATTGAGATTAATTAATGATAGAGCTAGGGCTCAAACCTGGACCTCCTGATTCCAAACCAATGGCCATCTCATAATTTTAAGTAGTCACCTTGTTCCATGTGCTATGCTGTATTTCATGATACCTGACATAAAAGTCCCTTTCAGTCTAACATTACAAAAGTCCAGAATAAAATATCGACCTTCTCAAGGGCTCCGTCACATGGATAACACAGATGGGCAAGACCTCCAAACCCACAAATGGGGTCCCCTATGTACCACAGAACAGGCTAGTGCCTGTCCGGCCTCCACGTAAGGCTGCCCTGCTAGCCAATATGCCTCTAAGTTCTAGAGCTGTCTAGAGCTTTAGGATAGGGAGCTAGTTTTGTGCCCTCAAGTTTGCTGGGCCATATTCCAATCACAAAGAGAAACTAGCTCTCACTGACAGATGGGAGTCAAGTCAGGATAGGGGGCCAGGACATCCTCGACTGTGGGCGTGGAGGGAGAAGGCGAGAGAGGGCACAGACATATGCTCTGCCTCGCCAAGAGGAGTGAGAGCTGAGAATTACAAGGGCTCAGTATTCACCCTGGGGTAGGCCATCAACCCACTTTTTGGCCAGAAGGTCAGTATATGACAGGTGTTGAATCCCAATGCCTTCTCTGAAAGGGAACAGAAAAGAACCAAAGGAAGAAAAGCAAAGGAATCAAAGAGGAATTTCTTCAGCCTAGAAGTGGAAAAGAATAGTACCTATGAGCAAATTAAGTGGGCCAGTTGTTTAAAAACCAAATACTTCCTGGGCTCTGTTGTGCTCTGTATATGTGTTTCTCGCCCCCTCCCCTTTTAGTTCAATAGCAAAATTCCTTCTGAATGTTCCAGGCTGCTTCTGCTTTATTAAAGGGCCTCAGGGAGGAACGTTTTGTATTTTCCATATGCGGATCCAAATTTTAAGTTGGAGAGGTAGATCTGTAGGGACAGATGGGGCCATGGCAACTGGACTCAAGAGAGAGAAGCTGGTAGGAGACAAAGGGAAATGCAGAGAAAAAGATCGAAGTTTTCAGCTGCGCCTTCTTCTGTAATGAGAAAATAGCTGAAACTCTTACTTGCTCAAACCCTGGAGGCTGCTGTGGGCCTGGAGAGAGAAGAGCTCAGTGTTCCGGACCGTGGGCAAGCTTGAATGTCAGCGCTTGGTGCAACGCAAGCCCTGAAACCTTGGGAGCGTCATCAGCCGTGGTCCACGGAGATGCTTCAATGTCAATTACAGTTAATGTCATCGCTCTGTACTCTCTCAGCCAGATGCGTTTCATGACAAGAGATAAAATTTCCTAGAGAAAAGCTTTAGAAAGAAGGACAAATGACCTCACTGAACTTCCTTTGAGGGCACTCTGTATCAGCCCAGTGGCTCAAACACTTTTTCAACATGCCTTCCCTTCAGGCATTTCTTACACAACCTCTGTGTGCAAAGTCCTTTACCACGCCCCACTGAGTATGTGCAGTAGAAGACATGGCCCTGTGCTTTAGTCATTTACAACCTAGTTGAAAAGGTACAGGGGGAATATGGAACCAAAGGGAAAAAAAAAGACAAGGTAGTGGGCAAATATTTCCCTAATTTGAGCTCTAGAGAAAATAAAAAGTGGCTTCCCTCAGGGGCATATTAGTATTAGTTTGCTACGGCTGCCATAACAAAGTACCACAGATGGGTAATTTCAACAGAGATTGATTTTCTCACAATTCTGGAAGCTAGAACTCCAAGAGCCGAGGTATCAGCAGGGTCGGTTTCTTCTGAAGCCTCTCTTCTTGGCTTATAGACGCTGTCCTCACCTGCTCTTCCCCTGGTACCTGCTTGTGCCCTGGACCCCTCTTCTTGTAAAGACACCAGTCCTGTTGGGTTAAAGCCCACCCTTAATGACCTCATTTTAACCTAATTACCTCGTGAAGACCCTGTCTCCAAACACCTTCACATTTCCTGAGGGTTAGGACTTCAACAAATGAATTTTGGGTGGATGTAATTCAGCCGGTAACAAAGGGGTGTTAATTTAGAGGAGGAAACAATTCACACTCACGTGAAAAGTTGTGTAAATCTGTCAATATGGCTGCTGGGCTACGTGCCAGGTGTGTGGCACCATGGGAGGAACCGGGGAGATGGAGAGGTTGCCATCAGGCAGAGTGGGGTGAAGAAGCCTTTCCTGAAGAGCTGAGAAGTGAGCTAGCAGAAAAGTGGTAAGCTTCAGGTGAGGGTACAGTGAGGGAGCGCAGGATGGACAGACAGTGTTCCAGGTGGGAGAAGCGGCATGGCAGGTGGCCCAGGTGGCCCTCTAAGAAGTCACACTCAGAGGGGCTGGCCAGACCACCTTTGTGGGATTGGAGCAGTCATTGTGTGAACGAGGAGAAGATAAGAGCTTGAAGCAGATTGTGGAGGCCTGGGCTGCAGATAGACTGTCTCCCACTGAAGGCTTTAAGCTATGTAGTAAAATGATGACAACAATAGCCCCTTACAGTTACTAAGACTTTTCATAAACATTATCCCATTTCCTCACCACAAATATTTAATGAAATCAGCAGGGCATCGTTATAACCATTCTATAAATGTTCAGATTGAGGTGGAGAGAGTTTAAATTGCCTGAGCAGCGGGCATAAGGGCTACAATTGGAACTGTGCTCTGGGCAGATTAAACCGATGGGCTGTGAGGCAGGGGGGCAGGGAGCTAGCAGAAATCAGAGCGGGGGTGAAGTGGTGAAACCCTGAATTAGCGGACTGGTACTAGAACTGGAAACATGTAAGTAGGCATACTATGTTGGTTTTGATTAATGAACACGCTGAAAATGAAGATGTTGCAAAATAAGTAAAAATGCCCCTGGGAAGAGTAACATATTTGGTTCTCATCAGACTTCCATGTCTCAGCCTGACTTAATTTATCAGATTCACCCCTGACTTCAGTAAGCAGGGAGAACATAAGTGCAGCTACGTTCCCATATGTCCCTCATAAGCACTTAGCGTATTACACGGTAATTACGTGTTCATAGATCTGTCTCCCCCACTAGACTATGAGTTTCTCCAGGAAAATGAGGGTATTTTATTCATCTTTGTACCCAATACCTAGTAAAATAAATACCTTTTGAATGAATGAATGAAAGAGAGTGAGCAGGGGGGACACCAGCACAGGAGAGGGCAAGAGCATAAAAAACAGAGGTAAAGGCCCTTGAGGACAAGTGTCAGTCGCTTCACAGGTGTTCCCAGAATAGCCTCAAATGCAGACAGGTAAATCCAACCTAAAAGAGAGCTCTGTGAAACCAAGAGACTTCAGGTAAGTAGCTTGGACCCCCAGGTCACTGTAGGCAGCATCCTTTTTTACATGTGGACTTTATTGCACAGAATGGCCAGGGAAATGGCACCAATGATGTGAAATAACTTATTTCGTAGAATAGGTTTCTAGGCAGCAAGCAATGGTTTCCTCTCCATGGCCTCACCCTCGTAGTGCTGCAGAGGTCCTTCCGCAGCTCTGGGTGGTCTGTCTTCCTTCCTGGTGCCATCCTCACCCTGCGTCTCTGCAGGGCACAGGGCAGGGCCCCCTGTTGGATGGACAAGTCTGGCTACAGGAGGTAGGTGGTGAGCAAAGGTGGAAGGCCAAATGCATCAGTGGCTTGCCCTCCTCTCATCATGGCTATCAAGAAGCCTGGGTGGGCTGGAATCTCGTGACCTGCTGCTCTCTTGTTCCCTTGAGATACAAGTGTAATTGGGGGCTCCTAAATCCATTTGTTTCAATGAGTAGGTTTTGTGAAAACTACAAAGACCAGTCACAGAGAGTCCTTGGCTTCCGGGAATTTATTCTTGCCATGGGAAGAGCGGCAGCTCCCTGATGGTGTTGAATTTGTCCTATGCCCATTCTACAATGAGTAAATGTCCACAAAAGTGCTAAGATTTTGAGAGCTCCTCAGAGCCATATGGTGTGGTGTAGGCTGTACAGTCATCTCCCCTGCTCATCGTTTACACACCCGCTTCCTGAAATTACAGGGCCCCTGATACCTGGCCTACCCTCACCACATCCTAGTCCACTTCCCCTTGCTTGAGCACATGCTTTGATCATACAGGATATAGAATATAATCCTTGCCTCACAGAGCAGTTAGCAAATGCTCTGTGAGGGTCCAGCCATGACAGGGTGGAAGTAGCTCTTAATGTGCTACTGATGTTTCAAGGAGAAGTCAAAACATCAGGCCGACATCCTAGACCTCAGCCCCTAAGGAACAGAACAGAGCCAGTAAGTTGGCAATGCAGAAAGTCGGCCAATTGGCTTTCTTCCCACTGTAATTGTCAGGGAAATAGAGCTGGGATGAGGGCGGAAGTTTAGGGGAATCTGGCATTCAGACTTGGAGTTCTTCAATACAGGATCTATTCATCTCTTACAAGGTCTGAATTCTAGGGGTAAAGAGCTCCACAATCCAAGGAAACAATCCTAAGCGTTAGCGCCCTCCCACCTCTAAGTCAGCAGACAGTCTGTGGCTGTTACGTGGCTGATGGAAAATAAAACAGGAAAACCAACTTGTATTATGAACGTGTAAATTTAAGGTGATCCTATTAGGGGGGCAAATTTTCTCCCCATTCTTTTGCCACAAGCAGGCACATTTCTGCATGCGAGCTTGAAGCTGCCAGAACTTCAGACCACTGATGCGCTCTCCCCTTCTATTCAGATTCCATCCAAATGCCTTTGTGCAGAATTCTTGCAAGCGACAGCGTGGCATAGTGGAAATAGCATAAGCTTTGAGGTCAGACAGGCCTGGGTCAAATGCCAGCTTTGAAACCTACCCTAAAGCTCCTCAACTCTAGACATAGCACACACTGTGTAGCATCTATTGTGCCTGGGTCCCTCTCTTCCCCCAAACAGCAGGCACTTAATACAGGAGGCGTAAGGACATAAGCACTTAAACATGTCAGGTACTATTCTATGTATCCTACAGTTAATAACGTAGTTAATTCTCAACACTAACTCATGAGGTTGTGTACTGTTATCATCCCCATTTTGTAGATGGGGATACAGAGAAATGGGAAGATGAAGTAACTTAATTCTTTTTTTTTATTAAGGTATTATTGATATACAGTCTTATGAACGTTTCACATGAAAAAACAATGTGGTTACTACATTTACCCATATTATCAAGTCCCCACCCATACCCCAAGGCACTCACTGTCCATCAGTGTAGTAATATGCCACAGATTCACTGTTTGCCTTCTCTGTGCTACACTGTTTTCCCCGTGATTCCCTACACCATGTGTACCAAATATAATACCCCTCAATCCCCTTCTCCCACCCTCCCCACCCGCCCTCCCACACCCTCCCCTTTGGTAGCCACTAGTTCCTTCTTGGAGTCTCTGAGTCTGCTACTATTTTGTTCCTTCAGTTTTGCTTCGTTGTTATACTCCACAAATGAGGGAAATCATTTGACACTTGTCTTTCTACGCCTGGCTTATTTCACTGAGCATAATATCCTCCAGCTCCATCCATGTTGTTGCAAATGGTAGGATTTGTTTTCTTCTTATGGCTGAATAGTATTCCATTGTGTATATGTACCACATCTTCTTTATCCATTCATCTACTGATGGACATGAAGTAACTTAATTCTAGGTTAGCTGCAGAACCAAGATTTGAATGTACAGTCTTGCTTGAGACTCAGTGTCTCTAACCACTACTCTATCTGCATCCCTACACGGTAAGTTACATTACCTCCATTCATTCCTTTAACAACCATTTCCAGAACACGTTCTCTGTCCCAGAAGTGCACAAGGGGCTAAAGATGCAGCGAGGAAGGAGATGGCCTTGACCCTCCAGGCAATGACAGATCAGTAGGGGAGACATCTTAACACAAAGTGCCAGGCTGGCCATACGCAGGCAGTGCTGGGGGAAGAGATGAGCAGTAGTCAAGAGGCTTGTTGGCTGATGCAACCCCCTAAGTTTCAAGGGACCAATGGAAGATAGACCATGGGGCCACAGGCAGCATGAAAGGGTAGGGAAGGATGCTCCAGGGGGAGGAAGTGGTGAGTACAAAGACCAAGCTGTAATGGTTCCTGTGCAGAATAGGAAGCAGTTCACTGTAGCTAGAACACAGCACGGGAATGGACCGGCTACAAGGGGTGAGGTTGGCGAGCCAAGCAAAGTCAGATCTCCTAGGATCTCTCTGCCATACTGAATTAAAGTTGAACCTGAAAAAAAAAAGCCTTTTAGAAAGAAACTAGGTAGAGAAAAATTGGAAAGTATAAAAAGCTGAAAGCAAGTAGTCCATTTTGGAGGTAACTCACTGAAGATCCTGGGGGTCTGCACTACAGCAGGGCAGCGAGGGTGGAGAGAGGTCAGAGTCAGAGGCATCTGGGAGGTGGAATCCACAAGACTGGGGTGGGCTAAATGTAAAGGAGGAGAGAGGGATCAAGTGAGACTCTGGTTCTGGCCGAGGAGGTAGGAGATGGCGCCATTCAACCAGATAAGGCATAGAGGAGTTATGGTACTGAGTCTGGGGACACCCTGAGTTTGAGGTGCCTGTGGGACATCCAAGGAGAGCTACTGGTTGTAGAGGAAGAGGTCTAGGTGGCAGGGCTGCAGGAGGAAGTTACCAGCATTTCGGTGCATGGAAGCCCAGGAGGAGTATGGTGAGAGAGATGAAAGAGAGCTAAAGGTGGAACCTCGGGCAGCCCCAGTATTCACAGGACAGGACACACCCATGAGGAGGAGACCCTGGAGAAGGGGGTGTCCACAAACTTAGAGTTTTCGGAACAGGGACGTGGCTCAGGGCAGAGGGGTGGGCCTACTTCTCGTCTACACGTCTAACTGCCCACTTGACAGCGATCTGACACCAGGGTTGTCCCTGATTCACATTTACCCCAAACAGAAGGCATTTAATACAAGAAGAAAAAGGGCATAATAAGAGACAACATCTACTGAGAGTGTGCATGTACCAAGCATTAAGCATTTGCATGGGAAATCTCATCCAATCCTTACAACCACACTATTAGGTGCATGCTCTTCTTTTTTTAATTCAATGTCATTCAACCTTTAAAAAAGGAAATTCTGCAATATGAGACAACATGGATGAACCAAGAGGATATTAATTATACTGAGTGAAATAAGCCAGCCACAGAAGGATTTAAATGAGGTATCTAAAATAGATATTTTTATAGAGTCAAAGTGTAGAATGGTGGTTTCCGGGGGGAGGGGCAAATGGGTGTTGCTGACCAACGGGCATAGTTTCAGTCAAGCAAGGTGGGTAAGTTCTAGAGTACTGTATGGCATCGCAACTACGGTCAACAGTACTGCATTGTGCTCTTTGAGAGAGTGGGTCTCATGTTGGGTTCTCACCCACAATAAAATAAAAAAATTTTTTTGAAGGATATGATGTTCTTATCTACAATTATGGATGAGGAAAGCGAGGCATAGAGAAGTTAAGAAACATGCTCAAAGTCACAGAGCTTTTAAGTGGTGGGGCTTGATGTCCAGCGGAGGCCACCTAACTCCAGCTTCCTTGCTTTTAACCGCCGCATGATACTGCCCACCAACTAATACATGGAAGCCCGTGGCTCAGTCACCCCTTCAAGGGATATCTGATTTCCACAGGAAAAAAAAAAATCCCTAAACCTTTATGAAATGCTACCTAACTGACAGAATTGTAAGTTTCACTACTGGAACTGAGAGGAAATCATGCTGGGGAGGACGGCCCGAAAGCCTCTCGTATACGTGGTCATTGTGCACTTAGCGGCTAACCAACCATACTGAGCAGGAGAGCCTCACCCAGCTGGGAGCTACCTGTGCTCGACCCAGAACCGAGTATGCTAGTGTCATGACTCCTTCTCCAGGGAGGGCTAGAGGTGCGAGCTGAAGAGCGGGAGGGGACATGCAGAGTGACAGGGGTAATGCAGTAGGTGTTTGGTGTGCTCAGCAAACTCACCAAGGCTCCGAAGTGTGATGCCATTCTGCATTACACGCTGAGAAGCTCAGCCCCCTCAGCACATTAAAACCACCAGCTGAGCGGAACTCCCTCTTGGAGCAGCATGCTGGCACCGTCAGTGGTGGGCAAGTGGAAGGGGTTGCCTCCTGCTTTCGTTTCCCAGGGCCCAGACCTAGTAGAGCCTCACTGTTCTCAACCAGTCCCTGGCAGCTGTCAGGAAAGTAGCTCAGAGCACAGAGCTAACCCTATAGTGTTACTCTAGAGCCGTGCCGTCCGATAGAAAATAGAGAATAGAATTCAAGTCCACGTGCAGTTTAAACTTTTCTGGCAGTCACATCAAAAAGAGCAAAGACAAATATGTGAGGTTAATTTTAATAATTTTAGTGTTATTTCAACTTGTAATCAATGTTAAAATTATTAACAAGCTATTTTATACTTTTTATTGTACTAAGTCTTCAAAATCAGTGTGTATTTTATACTTAGGGTGCATCTCAGTTCGAATTAGCCGTAACTCAGTTCAAGTGCTCAAGGGTCACATGTAACTTAGTGACTAGCAGAGCACTAGAGCCCTGTAAGTCTAAGGGGCTGGGACAGCAAGGATGTCAGGACCCTTCCACACAGCCAGGCAGTGGCAGGGAGACAGACCCCCACACAGAGATGGGATGGAAAGGGCCCCATGAGCTGGGAACCTGAGGTCCATGTGCCATCAGCCCATAAATATGCAGAGTGGAGGACTCCTCTGCCCTTTCAAAAAACTGACAGTGTATTGCTTGATAGGGTTTCTTTTCTGTCAGGATGCTCAGCTTGATGCCAGGATTAACCTCATCTTACCAGGAACATCATCATCCCTATTTACTGAGTACAATGTGCCTGACTCTGTAGATATCAGATCCAGTGAAGCCTTATGCATCTGTGGTACACTGCAGATTACAAAGCCCTTTACACACAAACCAAAGGGGTAGGCATATTAATTATCTATCTCTATATAACAAGTTATCACAAATTTAGCAGCTTAAAACAATACACATGGATGTGCTTCCCCATTCACATGGTTGATGATGGTATTCAGTGTCCTGTGGTTGTAGGACTAAGAGTTTCTGTGTTTAACTGGCTATCAGAGACCTCCCTCCCTCGCCCACAGTTCCTTGCCATGTGGCCCTCTCCATAGGCAGTTCACAACATGGCAGCTTGCTTTCTCAAGGTTAGCAGGAGTATTTCTAATTCCAGTCTTCTAGGAGGGAGTTTTATGTAATTTGATGTAATCATGGGTGTGGTAGCCATAGTCTTGGTTAGAGGTAGGGTCCCCCCCACACTCAAGAGCCAGTGATTACAGAGAACTGTGAATACTAGCTGAGAGCTAGGGATCATGGGGCCACCTTAGGGTCTGTCCACCACAGTCGTATTATTCCTATTTAACAGAGATGGGCAGTGAGAGTCAGGGAGAATGAGTGACAATAGTCACTCAGCTTGTAGAGGACTAGGGCCCATGTGTTCTCATTTCAGCCAGTGTTCTTCCACCACATAGGGACAGTGAGACAAGGATCCTGCCCTTAGGCAGCTTGCTAAAAAGCTGGGGAGTGGGAGCTAGAAATGAGACCACCTTGAACTCTGCAGTGCCCTTAGACAGTAAGAGGCTTGGCCCAGGGAACAGGCTGTCAGGAACCTCCACACGGTTCTTGACGTGTCTCTCCCTGGACCTATGCAGAGACACCAGAGACAGGACATGAGACTTTGGTCTGGAGAGAAGAAATCATGAGTTCATGTCCAGAAGTAGACCGCCTATTTTAAGAAATCCTATCCAGCCAAGAACTTCACTCATAACTTTTCCTAGGTGATTTTTCATCAGGAATTCAATAATCCCTAATTTCTCCCTTTTCCCACTTAGGGCTTTGGCCATGGAATGCTAAGGTCAGAACCACTTACTATAGGTTCCCCCTCCCCTCTTTCAGGTGTTGTGGAAACTTCCCTAAAGAGGTACTTGCTAATCTTAGGCTCACATTTCAACAACTTTTAAGGTCATTCTAGTATCCCTAAGGGGAGTGCCTGGACAGTCAGACTTCTCATTGCCTCCCTTAACCCACACCTGACACCAGGATCAAGATCAAACCTGAAGAACTTTGACCAGCTCCACTCAATTCTCTTTTTGGCTCTACGAAAGACAGTAACCCCTCTGCTAGAACACAGTGGAGAGGAGAAAATTTGTGTGAATAAGTACTATTGAAGTCTTCATGTGCACACATGGAAAATCAAAGTAGTTATAAAATACAGTCCCTGTCTTCAAATGCATTTACTCTTCTGTAGTGGATGAGATATGCACTTTGCAGATGACTAATACAAGACAATATAAGCCATCTCATATAAAAATTAAAATTAATTCAGTAATGAAGTTTGTATGGTTAAGTAATAAATTACAGTATAAGGTAAATACCTTAGCAATGCACAGATGGAAGAGCCCATGGTGACTCGGAGTCTAGTAGCTTGAGCTAGGCTTGAAAAGAGACCTAGGTTTAGAGTAGTGGTTCTCAAACGGGGGAAGTTTTGTTCACCCAGAAACATTTGGCAATTTCTGAAGACAAATTTTGATTGTCACAACCCAAAGGGGGAAGGAGGGATTATAGAGTGGGCAACTAGCATGCAGCAGCTAGGAGCCAGGCATGCTATTACACATCCCATAATGCACAGGCCTCCACAACGAAGAAGTATCTGGCCCAAAATGTCAACAGTACTGAAGTTGAGAAACTCTGGTCTGGAGTTGGCAGAGAGGAAGTCTTTTGGCAAAGGGAGAGGCAGAGATAGGAAGCAGATGGAGGAACAATAGAGGCACCAGGCCACCACCCCACACTGTAATCTATAGGGTTCTCTCCACTAATGACAGCCTTATGACATAGGTCGCCAGCAACAACAGATGTTTAAGAATTACAAAGTTAAAATCTTAAAATGTTACCACTGAAAGGATGCTTACAGATCCAGTGCAACCCCTAAACATTACACATATGGAAACTGAGCCCTAAAGAGAGGGAGTTGAGGCCATACAGGTCGCTGAGCAGCAGAACAGCTATAGAACCCAGAGCCCTAACTCACAGGCAGGAGACTTCTATTTTATTTTTGATGTCTAATAGTCCAATGACCTTATGAACATCTCTCATCCAAGGTGGTCCTACTGGGTTGAAAAGTCTTCTGTAGCTCAAAGATGTGCAGAGTTTTTCTGTGAAGACCCAGAGAGTAAGTATTTTAGGCTTCGTAGGCCAAGCGATTTCTGTCGCAGATACTCTCAGCTCTGCCATTGTGGTGTGC
Organism: Smutsia gigantea; assembly: GCA_032199065.1. Lineage (NCBI taxonomy): Eukaryota > Metazoa > Chordata > Mammalia > Pholidota > Manidae > Smutsia > Smutsia gigantea. Next base: position 1,070,809 of record JAVSCE010010875.1, on the reverse strand, counting down.
AAGCAGCCACAGACAATATGTAAATGGGTGCAGCTGTGTTTCTCCCCAAATTTGTTTATGGACACGAAATTTAATTTCATGTAATTCCCATGGGACATAGAACATTATTCTTTTATTTTTTTTCTCCACCATTTAAAAATGTGAAAGCCATTCTTAATTCCAGGCAGTATGATGGGTGGGGGGACAGGGCTCTGAGTGTTGCTGGATTTGGCCCATAGGCAAAAATTGCTGACAAGCTGCTGTAGCTGATCCCTCTAGCTTGCCTTTTCCCCCCCCACCTTATACAATTCTAAATCTCATGTGCAAGGTGAAGGTAAATCCTTATATTCTAGCATATGAAAGCTTTCAAAACCTACTGAAAATAAGTTGCAAACCATACATATAATCAAACCCCTCTTTTGTTCAATGTAAAAACCAAGTTTTCTATTTCTGTACGTACACATGCACGGATATATAACTACATAGCAGAAAGTCTAGAAGAATATTCATGAAATTAGTAAGGGAAATTACCTGGCAGGGGGAGGGGAGGATGGAGGAGAGTGGATCAAGGAGGGCCCTAAAGTGTTTCCATTTTCTTATAATGAAAATATATTTATGTATTGGTCCTGCAAATTAAAAGAGGGTTAATGTGCATCTTACACTAGTTGGATGATTTTGTGGGCCTGCGGGGAGGAGGACCCTCCGCTTCTTGCGGTCCTCGTTAAGGGAATTGGGAAACCGCCCACAGGTAGAGAAATCTGGGTCTAGGAGGGGACCCCAGAGGCAGAGGCCACAGGCCTTGGGGGTTTCTAGTGATCTTCTGTTATTTTGGAGACGTGTAGGGTGGGAGGGGGCGATGCCCTTTTATTAAGTTTTTAGAGAAAAAGAAAAGGAAAAACCAACTGCTCTTTCTGCCGGGATCCGTGTGGTCCAGGGCCCTCGGAGGATCTGACTTCAGAAGCCAGAGGGAGGAGGGAAACGAGCCGAGGCTGCAGTTCGCTGGCGTCTGGGTCGCGGCCCGGAAACGTCCGCGCATGTGGTTTTAATCTCCCGGCCGCGCAGAAGCCCAGCAGCACGGGCGCCCCACCGGCTCCTCGGTCTGCACCGAGCTGGGCCCGGCGGGGGCGTCCTGCCCGACCTTCCCGCGCGGAAATGCGGCGGCGAGCGGCGCGCTCGGGCGCCTGGGCTGCTGGGGGCTGCCCAGGGTCCCAGGGGAGCGTGACCCCGAGACCGCCGGGCCAGCCCGTCCAAGGCAAACAGAGAGCACATGTCCCCAGCGCCGCCGCTGGCGAAGCTGTTTATTCTTAGGAGATGGCCATCTGCCCTCTGGGACCTGTGGGCTCCTCCAGCCTTTCTGCGCCCAGTAGCTCTCCGCCTTCCTCCTCCTGAAACAGTTCCCTCGGAATTTGATACCACTTTGGGATCTTTAAAAAAAAAATGGGTCAGCAAGGAAAACCCAGCATTCCAACGTGGAAGGTTAATTTGGTTATCTAGAAAGGAAGTGTTGCGCGGAAACTTCTATGAGGCCTTGGGAAAAAGGCACTGGGAGTTTACTTAATCAGTTTGGCACAAGGACAAACAGCCTGTCCCATCTAAAACCAAAGGCTGTTAGCGAGCCCAAAAGAGAGATTCCATTAATGGCAAGTTACTAAAGTTACACTTTGGGCCTGCATTGCAGAAGTATTGCCTAAAAGTCATAATCTCTAAGTTCCAGCCAGGAAATGTTTCCCTGCAAATACCAACCTATGGTTAATCATCCTACTTCAAACAACCCAGCACCTAGCCTGCACTCCTGGAAAATATCTAGGATGGACTCATTCATTATCCGCCCCCCCCTCCTTCTTCCCTCTTGGGACATAGCTGTCAGTCCCTAGTCCTGACGGTACTTACATATAGTTTAGACTCAGTACATCAGGACTGCCCTTTTCACAGGAATAACTTTTTGCAAAGGTCAGCACAAACCCTGCAACAATTTTTCACAACTTCCTGGAGTATTTTGTTCTGCAGGTGAATAAGGAAAAAGGAAATTTTCACAGGATCAAAAACAGCTCATTTTGTTTATTGCTGCTTTCAGATTTATTGCAGCTGGCTTCCCTGAAACAAGTCCTCTCCTTGCAGTCGATTGAAACATTGCTAACAGAGCTCTCTTTGAAACATGAAACACCCTTGCTGAAAAATTCTTTTGGCGCTCTGTTGCCTGTGCATCAAAGATAAACCCTAACCTCCTATGTCATACAAACTTTTCCTGGTCTGGCCCTATGCTACTTTTCCAGCTCATTTCCAGTCATTGGGTCCTCTCGATTCTATACCCAAGTCCCTGGAAGTTTCTCATCTTTCCCTGAACATACCTCCAAGGTCATCCCAACAACACTAGAATTCCTTGGTGTTCAGTTTTAACCCTGTTGCACAGAGAAATGGGAAACATTGGGGTAACTGTTATTTAAGGAATTGCCTTCTCAATGTCAACTCTCTACTCAGCTTTACATGTAAGTGGAACCATATGGTATTTATCCTGCTGAATCCCCAAAGTAATCATTCCTTTGCCAAGTTCTTACTAAGAGCTGCTGTCCACTCGTGGGCTGGCCTTGGGTCCTGGCATGGGATTGAATCAGCCTGGAGGAAGATATAAATCCTATCTTCTGCAGTTTGCTCAAAAAAGGTACTCTTTGTGCTAGCAGAGGCCCTGCCTCAGTACTTAGGGTCAGCTCTGCTCCTTGTTTAGAGGCTTCTGACATATATGTCCTCCATCTCCCTAGGATTATGACTTTCCACTTTTATACTCTTTATAATATAGCTAAGATGTATTTTATACTATGGTTATATGCTTTAGAACAAGCATTCCTGTGTTTAACCCTTACAATAGCCCCATGAAATAGGAACTATTATTATGCTGCTAATAGAACTAAGTTTGGAAACGCTAACTATCTTACTTAAGGCCACATAGTAAAATGTCAGAATCAGGACTCCAATCTGACCCAAGCCCATTCAGGTGACCACTCTCCACTGTTTTTAGACCTACTATTTTAAGGATTTGGAGGAGATAGTTTGGGGTTTATTTTGTAGTTACTGTCCTTTTATTTTGCTTCTAATCTTAAATACATAAAATTAAGACAAGGTAAGAGTTCCCTCCATGACTCAAAATATTCTTTTCCATATTTATTTTCCAACCTCTGTGGCTACCAGGAAGTATTTCTTAGTGGAACTGATGAAGCAAGTGAAATTTCCATACCCACTATATTTGAGGAAGGAGAACGAAGAACTGAAACTCAATGGTCAAATTATTTGGGGGGAAACAAAAACAATCATCTAAATCCTATTTTGGAATGATGTATATTATTTTTGAAATCCAGCCGAAAGGAAAAGATCTCTCAGGTCTCAGCACACTTTGTCTACTGTGTGAATATCATATGCAAATGTGGGCCTTGTGTTTAGAAGCAACTTTCAACCAACTTTCAGATTTGTGAACTGTTACTTTGTCCCCAAACCGCCCGCCAGCCCTGTTCGACCGCCTAACCCTCATCCTTCAAAATGCTTGCTCTCCATTCCCCTACACTTGCAGGACATGGGACTGGTGCCAGTCACAATGCATGCCTGCCGGGGAAGGTGAGCTCCTTTCGGTCTGGGTGAGGGCATCGTGCAGGGGATTTCGACCTGTGTAAAGGAACAGTGCTGGTCTTGTTCTTCTCCCTCCTGACCTGCCCTGCTAGGCCTTAACCCGCCCATACCATTTTTCTTCCTTATTTACATTGCTCAAATTGCAAAGGGTTTTTCTTTTTTTTTTTTTTAACTTTGCCAGATCTTTCCAGGAAGCAGGGCAAGCTCTTGAGCCTTGCTTCCCAGCATCTCCCCAACTGGCTTGGGTGGCTATGAGTAGGAAGATGGGAACTGATCTTTGACACAAAAGGGCTAGTTTGAGGCCTCCCGGGGCACTTAACTCCCTTGAGATTCCTCTGTTCAGGCCTCAGAGTTTAAATTTCTGGGAGAAGTATAAATACCATACAGTGATCTCTGCCCCCACTCCTAACCTTCTTTAGTACCTTTTCCCTTTAATACTTATACTTTCTCACCATCTGCATTCCTGTGAAGGGAGGATTCCACTCAATCCTGTCTTAACATGCTCTTTTCCCAGTGTGGGCAGCGTCCTCTATGTGGCTTAGTGGTTTTGAGTGTTAAACAGAGCAGGAGACGAAATTCAATCCTTGGCTCTCTAAATTATGTTTATTTCTCTAGTATTTTGGGCCTGGAGCATCTAAAGAGGAAAAAATGTGTGTTTTGGTGAAAAGGAAGAGGTGGGAGGATTAGATGTGAAAGTAACACAGAGTTTCTGGAAAAAATAGTGCCCTGGGTGTCAAAAGGCCTGTCCCCATTTTGCCGTGATTTTGCAGCAGCGGGACCTGACACTCAGTCGCCTACCTTACAAGGTAAAGTGGCTGGATGAGAAGCAGTGCTGAGCGATGGTTAAGACCGCAAACTCCAAGTGACCGACTCCTGTCTGTGCCATTTATTGGCTGTATTTCCTTAAGCAATATGAGTTTTATTATTTTTCAAGCTTCAGTTTCATCATCAGTAAAATGGGAATAAAAATAATGCCTATTTAATAGGATAGTTGTAAGGATTAAAATAAGAGAATATTCGCAGAGCTCTTGGCAGGTGCTCAATAAAATGCGCTATTAGCATAGAAGTTCCAAGAGGTTCTTCCCACATCTATATGTTTTATGACTCAATTTGAGAAAAGATCACTGATGATTGGAATTCTAATTATTTTTCACTTTTTAACTGGTAGTTCTATTTTGGTTTTGTTTTTTAATTAAGTTCCCTTTCTTCCAGTTTTGCTGAGAATTTTTTTTTATCATGAATAGATGCTGAGTTTGTTAAATTCCTTTTTTCACCTACTGAACTGATAATGTTTTTCTCCTTTTCTATAAATACAGATAATTACAATGATTGATATTTTTAAGTTAAGCCCACCTAACCCACTTGATCTGATGCTTTATCCTTTGTATTCCTTGATTTGGGTTTGTTAAGCAATAAGTGCACCTTTGTTCATGAGGGATATTGGTCTGAGATTTTTCTCTTGTGTGTATATGATATCTTTACCTGCTTTTCAGGATCATAGTAATACTGCTAAAGTGTGTTGGAAAATGTTCCCTTCTGCTCTGTTTTCTGAAAGTTTGTGCAAAATTGCTATCATTTTTCTCCTCTGGAAGGTGTAGCTCGGGTTTTTAAATGTGAAGGAGGCTGGTCCTCTCAATGTTGCCTTCCCTGCCCGTGACATTTTATTTACCAATATGGAAAAGAAGTCATTACCTCAAGAGATGAAACAGTCTCCCAATACAGTTCAAAAAAGGCTTGAATAAGGAAATGTTTGAAAATGAAGAATTCTCTTACAATCAAACAATATGACTGTGTGGGATGTTAAGAATGATCAAAGTATATTTAGTGATGGAATTATATGTTCATAGCTTCCTGTACTTTTCCTTTTAACATTTATCACACCTGCAGGCTTGATTTAATTAATCAATTTATCACATTTAGTATAATTAAACACTTTTAATCATTATTTTTTAATTCCTGTGAGTCTTCACACAGTCATAAGCTTTATGAGGGAAGAGGCAAATCCTATTTTGTTTACTATTACCTTCATAAATTACTACCTGGCTCAGTAGTAAGAAGCTGGTAAATGGTTAATTACTGAATGGACAGATGATGAGTATGTTAACTAATACTTTCTGATCAGCTTCCCCGAGAACTTCTATGTCCACCTGAAAAATTAATGAGTTCATCTTATGTTTGTGGAGGGGCTACCTGGTGACAAGTATTGTGTAACTTCAACGATGGAGGCAAACATGTGCCTGCTAGGGAGCTTCATGTTCTAGTGGGAGAAAAGATGAGCAAATATATATATAGGTACAACAAAAGATAAAAACTATCATGGAAGTATCTACTGAGTGCTATGGGAAACAGATAAAAGAAATGCAAAGCAGCATGTTTGAGTTGGCTCCTTGAAAGAGGGAGAAGGATTTTCCAGGCAGGGCTAGCGAATCAGTAAAAAGCCCGTGCAACTCCTTGTGGTTATGGACGGGAATGTGTTTTGCCGTATACAAACCCCCACCCTGTCATGGAGCCTCGTGGGTGCTCCATACATGTTCATTAATTGAAGAGCTTAGGGAATGGCCACTCCTGCCATTGGCAGAGCATGGAGGAAGCCAGGGGAGGGAGTCCTGGGAGATGGGCGAGGACCGTGTCCGGAAGAACCTTGAGTGCCCACTAAGCAGCTCCCACTTGATCCTGTGCCCCACAGGGAGGCCACTAGAAGTTGTTAAGTGGGGCAGAGCTTTGCACACTTCCCCACTGACATGTTCCTAAAGGCAGCTGCGTCCATGTATGCCTCTGGGGACATGAGAACATAGCCCAGAACAGCCTGCCACAGGGCATGTCTTTAAAGTCTTGCTTTAGCTTAAAAATGCTTATGAGTTTTGTATTCTACTTCATATATATACAGGGCATTGTTTTCAATTACTTATTGTTAAGTAAAATGACACTCCAAGAAAATACTGTTTCCATGATTGTTTTATGACTCTATGTGGCCCTGTCACACTGTCCATTCCCCCAAGGAGATGAACGTATTGATTTGAGAAGTACAAAATAAGAAGAATGCCCATTTTGTTCACTTCTGTATCCCCAGCATCTAGTTTCTGATACTTAGCAGTTGCTCAATAAGTATTTGTTAAATGAGTGATGGACATGAAATGACATGATATGACCAGATACTCTACAAAGTGATATAGGCAGATGGCTGTTAGATTATTTCAGAGACACAACCCACACATACTGGCACTTGAGGCCTCTGCTGCCAGATAGGCCTCTGTGCTGAATGAAATGCCTCCACATCCTTGTTTATCTCCACGCACTCCCCTGTGACACTACAGCCCGCCAAAAGCCTGGAGATGGAAGAAGGGTTGGGTGGGTGGGAGGCAAAAATAAGTCTCAAACCCCCTTTGAATTAATCTCAAAGAATGATTAACCAGACAGCTGGGAAAATAGATAAAAACAACTATGAAAAAATAATGAGAGCTGTTCTCCAAGGGTCAGTTCAAATAGTCTTTCTCTAGAAACTTCCTTCTAAATCCCACCTCAGATGGCTCCCTCCTCCCACTCTGCCCCTCCCCTTTCCCTGTAATCCAGCCTTGAGTGATGAGTTTACTTCTGCCCAAACCTCCAGGGCTCACTCCTGCCTCTCTGTCTTGGCAAGGTTGCCCCATCCTGTCTCCCATCCTGCCTGCTGAAATGCTGGGATCCTGCAGACTGGAAATCTTATTTCCTTCACGGATTTTCAGTAGTCCCTAGTTGCCATCTCCTCTGAGCTTGTGTGGCTTTAGAGGTTGTGCCCCTTTTGTGCTGTGTCACGGTATTCTTTGATCCTTTCCTGTAACTTAGAGGCGTATTGGATGCTCCATGAGGACAGGAATCAGGACTCCTGGGTTAATCCTGCTCACATATCTTCTACAGAATCCCTGTGCCGTGCTGGAATGTAATATGTGATGGGTGGTTGGTTCTCTGATTGACAGAGGAGCTAGCTAGCAGTCAATGTCCTCTGCCTGCATGTCCTGTGCAGCTCTTCAGAGGGTTGACCCCCAGGTTCTCATTAATAAGAATCTTCAGATTCCTGCTAGAGTTCTGGAGAGGTCATCCACCCAGAAAGGTCCGCTGGAGGGCTAATGTGATATGCTCGGAAAAGCAGATTCCAGACTGAAAACCACAGTGGTTTTTAAAGACCACAGAGAAAATGAAAGATTTAAGCAAAGATTTTTCCTGGGAAGCCCTCAGTTTCTGTTAGGGTTTCCAAGTTGCAAACACAGCAAAAGATACAAGGGCAGAGGAAAGAGCTCTGGTGGGCAGAATGAGGTTTCATTTATATTGGGCATGATGGCTTCATCCCTAGGATTTCTGTACCTCTTACTGTGTTCTGAAAGCTTTGGTTTACTCTGCCCCAATCTGACCAAAATAGAGGAAGGGAGGAAGGGACGGAGGGAAGGAGGGGAAGGGAAAAGAATGAAATTAAGTCACTGAAAAGATGGCCACACACTTTTTCTCTATGGGTCTCGTAGGTCAAATTAGCCAAATGATGGACAATTTCCTCATTCCAGAAGAGGCTTGCTTTCACATTTTTCTGGCACCTTTCTCCCTAGCCAGAGTCCTATGGGTTAAAGACTCTACTGGGAAATAGAAGCTTCCTTTCTCCTTTTCTTTGAGCGAAGTGTTTTTGCAGCAGAAATGCTTTCCCATGGGGGCGTGACCATCCTGTCTCCAGTGGGAGCATCCTGAATACAGGGATGCGTGGTTCTGCTCCTAAAGAACTGCCCTATGGGGCATGGGTTAGATGGCAGCGTCACAGCTGGGGACACAGCCCTGCAAGGTGACTATCTATCTGTTGAACAGGGGAAGTGGGAGGATGAAAAGCCATAGACATGATCAAGTATTTAGTTGCTCTCAAAAATGGTGCAGGAAAAATGTCTACAGTATTGAAGACAACACCTGTCTGACCCGCTAGTCACTTGCTGATTTTTATGTAATGTGGTAGATTGGACACAGGTATTTTTCTCTGTCTTGTCCTGAGATCCATTTAAGAAGAAAGTAAAGGAATAAAATGGATGTAAATCCACAAGGACAAGAAAAGGGATGGGGGAGGGGGAATAAAGGTGGAAGAAATGTTGGCAGATGTTTGGGTGAAGGAAAGCAGATGGGGGAAAGACGAGTGACTTTCCATATCACAGTGGCTGAAACCCCTCTGCTTATGGAAGGCAAGTCAGGCATGAGTAGGCTCAAGAACTGGAAGCTACACAGGTGCAGCAAAAAGCTGAGCCGAGGTGTGTTCCTAGAGCTGGGGGATCAGAAGAAAAATGTTAAAAAAAGGTGTAAGTCTCTCCTTCTCCACCCACTACAGAGAAACCCCAATTATCCCCTATCCCCCAAGTGAAGGGAATTGGGGACAACCAGATTCAGAGACATCAGGCAGAGCAAAGGGGCAGCTGTAGACACAGGGATTCCCACCATCACTGTACACCTCTCTGAGACAGTTTCATTAGATCCTGAACTGGACTCTGCTGACCCTTTCCCACCCAATTCAGAGATCCCTGGCAGCCAGTACCTGCCTCCCACTGACAGATGTGTGATTTAAGAATTCTCCTCTGGAGAAATACAACAGCTCCAGAGAAACAGCCTACAAACGCTGACATCTGGGGTGAAATGAAAAAGCCCACAGAGAAATGCTATGTGCAAAAATCCCTGTTCACTTATAGGGCTTTGGAACAGCTTTCCCTCTCAAACATGAGGCATTTGAGAGAAGCACGAGAAAAACAAAGGAAGCAGTGACTATGCGAGGAACCCTATGATTAATATCCTCAGATATAAGGGAAGAAATGATATGATGTTATGCAAAAGGAACAGATTAATAATAATAACAATAGCAATATATATTGAGGTATGTATTATGTACTATATACCAGGCATGCATTAAAACTAACTTAATCCCCATAACATCTTTTAATCTTCATTTAATGCCCATGAGTTGGGTATAGTTATTTTTCCCATTTTATAGATGAGAAAACTGAGGCACAGAGAAGATAAAGACTTTGTCAAAGGTTATAGAACTAGGAAGGAGTGTACAGTAAATGTGTTTGAATCCCTGATTTTTATGACTACCTTGTAATATCCTCCCAAGAGATCCTTTGAAAAAAAACTCCTGGAACAACTCAAACAACATGAGAAAGAGATAAGAAAAGTAGAGGATCAATCCAAGGAACTATTTTTAGGTGTAAAATAACATTTCCTGACGTTTAAATGAGTTTTCAGATTAAGCAGCCTAACAATAAAGCGATGGAGAAGAAAAGGCTTATGACCCAAAACCCACCTTAGCCAAATTTTACAACTCCAAGGATAAAAGTAAGACTCTTAACAACTTCCAGAGAGAAAAAAAGATGTCACTCACTTATGAAAGATTGGAATTAAAAATGGCTTCACTCAACGTTAACTCTGGCAGTTACATGTCAATGAAGCAATGCCTTCTTAAGTTTGAATGAAAATTATATCCATCCTAATATTTTACATTCAGCCAACTGTGAATCAAGTGTGAGGCACACAATGCATGTAAACTGATAGTAAGTGTTGCCTGTAGGAGGGAAACAGGGCCAGATGTCAGGGAGAGACTTTTCACTGTATACTATTTTTGTCTTTGAATGTTTACCATATGCTTATGTTAGATTGCCTGAAAAAATTTTTTTAAGCTTTTAAAGCAATGCTAATAAGTAACTAGACTTGGGAACCACCCATCTTAAAAAAAAATACAGCACTTGGGTGATTTCTTGTCCCTCACTACTCTCCTCCCAGGAGCACAGGTATGCTGGGTCTGTAGGCAGGGAGAAGGGGAAGTCACCCAGGAACCTGTGTCCTTCACTGGCGAAAATGCAAAGATTGTCTGGCAGGCCAAGGCCAAGACTCATCCTTAGGTCATTTGAATAAATTCATGAGTGAATGACTGAGTAAATGAGCATGAAGCAGCCCTTTGAGTCACTTGGGTGTGAGTGAATGACAAGAAGAAAGTAAGGTTAGGGGAAATGACTTGGCATTGCAAATCCTCCCTTGCTGAGACTTGACATTTTCTGCAGGGATCCATCCTGGGAGTAGGAAGCCAGGTTGCAATGCTGGGTCTGTTCTTGCCAGCTTCACGTGAGAAGCTGAAGTCTGCTTTAGCTGATTTATCTGCAAACCATCATTAAGCAGCATATAGATCAAAGTTCAGATTTTTAATTGCCATCATCTGTCTCTGGGAGCAGGGAACCTCTGAGATGTTGCTTGTGAAGCATGAGCTAAGCCTGATTATAGTTCTGCTCACACACTGATCTAAGAGCATATTAAAGCTTATTGCAGTCCTTAAGAACTTAGCTAATACCCTAGTTATTTTAAAGCCCTTTCAAAAGAGTCTGTGTTACAGAGAAAACAAGTAGTGATTCTATAGCATCTTACTACACTGATGGACAGTGACCATAATGGGGTATGTGGTGGGGACTTGATAATGGGGGGAGTCTAGTAACCATAATGTTGCTCATGTAATTGTAGATTAGTGACACCAAAATTAAAAAAAAAAAGTCTGTATTAAATGAATGGTATGATTCATATGGCCAAATTTTCAAGAATATATTAGTAAGAATATATTCCTAACACTTTACCAAATGATCCTAGGTCAGGCGCACCAGTGTCTTGGAGGAAGACAACCGTATTCTTTAATGTTGGATTTAAGTACCATGCAGGGAATTACTGTCTTTCTGTCACATTCTACCTGCCATGATCTCTGAAGATAATTCCTTTTCCCCCCTCTGAGATCAGGATAGCACAGCTTTTATAAAAATTTCCCCATGACATCTTCCAGGAAAATCCATTATCACAGTGATATGAAGGTTATAGCTTATACCATTTGTGGAGCGTAGGAGGTCTGAAGTCAAGACAATTTGCATTGAAATGTTAGCTCTACCATTTCTTAGCTCTGAGGTCTTAGAAAATTGCTTAGCCTCTCTGAGTCTTAGGTTTTGCTCTGTAAAATGTCACAAAACTCTACCTCATAGAGTTGAATGATTTATATATTTGTATATCTGTATGTATATGTATGTATGTATATACATACATACATATATATCCCATAGCTTACAGTAACTGGCATATAACAGCACTCAATAAATGCTAGATATTATTAATGTTATAAAGCATTTTAATAATTTTCAGAGTAATTTCAGATACAGTAACACTACACTACAATTCCCAGTTACTTTGCATAACAAAACTGAAAATACATATGGGAAAGAATTGTGAAATCTGAAAAATGCTGCAATATCGGGCATATTATTACATTTCTATAAAACAGATAGAAGAATTCATGTCATAACCTACTCTTAAGGGATGTGTGGTTACCAAAAACGAGTGAATTATTAAAGAATTTTTCTGTCTATAAGACAAGGATTATCATTGTAAGAGAGAGGCAGAGGAAATTAATGTATAATTTTTAAAATTTTATTGAAGTATATGGTAGACAGCCTCTAACATTGTTCCCAGTAATTCGTACCTCCTAGTGTTCCTCTCTCTCCTTAAGTGCAGGCTAGAATTATTTAGTTGCTTATAACAAATAGAATATGGCAACAGATTCCCCTCTGAGTTTCCATCTTAGGCATTTTCTTATGCTTCCTCTTGGGTCACTCACCCTGGGGGAAGCCAGCTGTCACATGGTGATGCAGTCCTGTGGAGAGACCCAGGTGGTGAGGGATTGAGACCTGCCAATGTGTAAGCTTAGAAATGGGTCCTCCCGGCCTCAGTTGACCCTTCAGATCAGACTACAGCCCCAGCCAACAGTTTGATTGCACCATATGAAAGACTCTAAGACAAAGCTACCCACCTAAGGTGTGACTGGATTCCTGACCCACAAAAACTCTAAGATCTGTTTGTTGTTTTGAGCTGGTAAGTTTGGGGACAATTTGTTATGCAGCAATAGATGAAATAGTATAATATGCATACATAAAACACACAACCATAAGTGTATAGCTTGATGAATTTCACAAAATGAACACATCCAAGCATCTAATCAAGAAACAGAACATAGTTGTATTTCTAGCACTCATGTTAGAAGCTGCCCCATGTTCCCTTCTACTCATGACTTCTTCCTCTAAGAGTAATGACTACCTGGACTTCTAACAGCATAGATTATTTCTCTTCTGTTTCTGTACCTTCTAATATAATCACATAGTAGCATGCACTATTTTTTGTGTCTACCTTTTGATCAACATTACATTCAACCATGTCTAGTTTCTAAAGCCTACTCTAAAATGTCATTGTTTAATCACAGTGTTTAATCTATTCCAAATAATAGTAAAGAAGAGTGTGTGTTTATATATGTATAAATGGGAGCATTAGTAAAGCAAGATTGAGAAATATTTCTGTTTATGACCAACAGTAGATGAAGAGCTTTGAGGGAACTCACAAGGTCACTAGCATAACACTAGATCAATACAATTTTTGTTAAATATATACACTTGGAGGCAGCATAATACACTGTTAAGGGTATGGGTGTTAGAGTTAAAATGGCTGGATTTGAACTGTGGCTCTACTCCTTACTATGTGATGTTGGGCAAATCAATCTCTCTGCTTCTCTGTGTCTTTATCTTTAGAATAAGGATAAAAAACAGTCCTGACTTTGCAGGGTTGTTGAGAAGATTAAAAATGGAAATTAATATAAATCAAGTAGCACTATGCTTTGCACATAATAAGCCCTGAAAACCTGTTAGCTGTTGTTAATAAATGTTTCCATGTGGTGTTTTTAATTGGTAGCAAATGTGTACTCTTTCTTTTTTTATCATATAGGGGTGATTTTCCTGTGAGTAGAAAATAGAGCTCCCTTGATTATTTTTGTTTGCTTTGTCAACCTTGAAAATCAAATACACAAAATGGGTTTCTTCGGGAATAGCCGAGGAATTGCAACTTGGGACATGCAAACTGTGGCAAACCATTGGCCGGTACAAAAGAGAGGAGTGGTCTTTTATAAGGAAAGAGGAAAGCTGGGAGGGGCTGATTGGAAGGAAAGTCTTTTGGAGGAGAGCAAGAGCTCAGGGTTGTAGTGATTTAATTATGATTGTGTTGTGGCAATTCTCATTGGCTGGGTTGTTGCTGGTTGAGGAGAAAACCTTCCTCCTTCCTGCTGGGGTAGTAAAGTAAGCTTCCATGGGAGGACCTGCATTAAGAGCTCCCCCTTCAGGATTTCCCAGTGCCGTTTTGAATGAGGTTTTTCCTTTATTCATTTTCAGTTTATGGCTCTACAGTCTATCCCTAAAGAGGGTGACTGAGGGGTAAAGCGATCTCTCTGAAGATTATCTTCTCTTTATTATTAGTTTTTATAGGAAGGTGGAGGGGAAGGACAAAGTTAAAAGCTGAATCAAGACCTTAATTTGTCAGTGGATTTTAATTATTGGCATCATCTTAATTCTCCATTGCCATGAATCCCAAAAATTGACTAGTACCCTTTCAGTAGTAAGTCTATGTCTATTTTTTAATTTCCCCTCTCTTTTCAAATCTCTCTGCTAAAGGTAATAAAAGATTTAGATTTAGAAAGGGACTTAGCATTTGGAATGAGACAGAGGCTATAAGTAGACATGTCAATGAAATAAGTTAGGGAGGGAGCTGGATTTCAGAATCAAAGGCACACATTGTTGTCTGATCTGTATACTGACATAGGCATGCTTGTAGGGTCTCTGGACAGGTATGTGTGTGTTTTCCTGCATATGTGAACATGAATTCTTGCATGGAACATGTACTAGCATAGTACTGAGAACAGAATTCTGAGCGATGATTGGTGTATTTCTGAGCAGCATAGTGATAGATCCCTGTGGACCAGATCAGTGACCTTTCTCGGACAATTGTTACTGGAGATATCAGGATAAAACATTAGTCCCAGACAGTCAACCCCCATCAATAAGATGGTGACACAACTCATATGCAGCTGGTGTGCTGTTACTGACCAGTTTGGGGTCCGTGGTGATGTTCCAGTTTTTCAGGTGCCAAGGCCACCTTAGCAACAGGTTTCCTAAGCAGTCTGGCCACCATTCCCAGTCTTTGGAATACCATCACCTCATTACAGATGCTAAAATTCCAACCTAGTCTTCAGGGCCTAGGTTGACTGTTTCCTTTTCTGTGAAGCCCTCCCTGATCACCTTGGTGATCTTCCTCCTCTGAATTTCTGTAGCCCTTTCTGACCTTCACATTGACATTGATTTGAATGAAATGGATTTCTTGGGTGCCTGTTTTTCTATTATTGTGATCTTTTCATAGACAAAAGACAGTGTCATTTATCCTTGTTTACAACAGTACCTAGTATGGTACCAGGGAGCCACTCATATTTGCTGAACATATATGCTCTCCTGCTTACTCCCCTGCAGGTGCCAACTATTTTGTCCATATTCCCGTTTGTGGCACCCAGAATCTGAAGAATTGAGGTGTTTGTTTAATGACGTTGTATAGAAGTCAGTATCCCTGAATATCCTATGTTCCTTAGCTTTTTGCCTTTTCTTACTGACTCTACAGAAAATACTTCACAGTGCCTGAGTTTGTTTCATAATAAATTCTGCAATTAAAATCCGGATTTTTTTGGTCTCAAAGTAAACATTCATTTCAGTTGGAAAAAATTAAAACACGGACTGTAAGTTATTAAAATAGTCTATGTTTCTATTTCTTCAATAAAGTTCCTGTCAAATACCTGATCATACTTTCTAAGATTTCCACTTTTCCCATAGCCCTTGAAAATGAAATGCAGATTGTTTGAAATTTTAGCATACGACCACCAATGGCAATAATGTGCTTTCAAACTTAAACCCAAGGTAGTCTGTAATTTTTGTCCACTATAATCCTTCTTACTAAGAATAGAACTGTATTAAAGGCAGGCATGACTAATTCTTTCTAAGTAAATTCTGCCCCCTTGTGGATTCTTATACCTTGCATCTCATTCAACTAGGACAGTACCTTGAATATTGCCAATAAATATTTCATACAATATTATAGTTAGAAAGGACTTTAAATATTGAGCTCAGCATCCACATAGGAGGATCCCTTTCACAGCCCCTGACATATCTCCACTTGAATGACTCCAGTAATGGAAAATTTACTAAATGATATGGCTCATTCTCTTATCAGATAGGACTGCTAGGAAGTCTATTGACATTTTAAGCTCAAATAGAATAAGTCTTTGGTAAGAATGTATTTCAGAACTGAAAAGGGGTAGGAAATCTTCCAATCCATCCTCTTATGGCTGACGCTGTGGTGCCACTGGGGCCTACCTCTGCTCTCTGGAGCAACAGCCAGTGAACCTGTTACTTGTTTTGTAGTGTCTTAAATGTTGGAAGGTAGACCCCTTGGTCTACCATCTTCCTAACTTTTCACCCATAATTGTGTCAACTGTTCCTCATGTGACATGTTTTTCAGACCCCATCATCTCCTAGTCACAAGTCCTCGGATGCCAGTGTTGTTGTCAATTCCCCTCTCACTGTGCAGCATTGGGAACTGAGCCCAGCTGCTCTGGATGTGCTTGATTGGTAGTAGTGAGTACAGTGACCCCCCCCATGTTTGGGACTGCAAACCTCTATGAGTGCAACCCAGGCCCCATTAGCTTTTTCAGCAGCCATATCACGCTAGTGCTCAATATAAACTATATAGGCCCCCAGGTCCTCTGGGTCATTCCCATGCTCTACTTGCATCTACCTGTAACTTTTTAATATTTGTCTCTATTAAATTTCACCTTGCTTTTGGCTCAGGATCCCAGCTAGCAAGATAATTACATATCCTAAGTGTGTCCGATCGGATCAGTTCTGCTACCTAGCTCTGTGCCGTCCACATTTAATAAGCATGATGTCTGTGTTCCCAACCAGCCAGTTTCAAGGCCAAGGCAATGACCTTTGGTGTGGGAGAGAGAATAGAATAAAAATTGGTGGTGGGCTCATGTCTCCACAGAGCCAATCTGCTGCTCGTGGTCCTCCGTTTTCTCTAAACAGAGGTGATAACATGAGTTCCACGCGTAGTCACAGGGCTCACGTGAGACCATGCATTTGAATGAGCTAAGCTAAATAAATGTAAAGTATTATTAATCATTAGCTTTCAAATGGTTTGAGGGAGGAGAAGAGATGGTACCATCTTTGTATTCCCAGCACTGTTCTTGACAGGTGAAGGACTCAGTACAATTTTTTCATGTGGGTAAATACACACAAAGTACATACTGGACAGTTTTTCACAGAGGGGAAGGGAGGTGAGTTGATCATTTGTAATCAGTCTGTTTAATCTGAAAACTTCTTCGACTCTCTCCTGTCAGTACCAGGCTCTCCCTTTCCTCGCTCTGCTCCTCCCTCCAGCCAGTGCCCCCCTCTCCTGTGTTCAGCCCCTGCCCCACTCCACCTTCCCCCTCCCTTCCTATTTTCCTTCCCTTCCCCCTCCTCTGAAACTGACACCCGAGGCTGGGAATGGAGGACGTGGCTCAGCATCTGGCCACCCTGACCAAACCCGCAGCTCAGGCTGCACCCATGTCACTAATTTTAGGGACTCCAGGTACAAATACTCACCTCCCCAGGGCTGGGGGGCAGGATAACAGGGCACCACCCTGATTCCCAACTGTCTGAAATTCCGCTGATAACCTGCAAGCTTCACTGCTTTAGTTTTAGGCTTTCTCTGAATATCCAACATACATGTTTGTAGTTGGAGACATTAAAATGTGCCAGTCATTTAGCAGCTTGGAGTGAATGTGGTTTTCCTTTTCTGAAGACCTCAGAAAGGGAGCTGGCCTTCATGTGGGGAGGCTCCCGTGTGCCATCCTTGTGCCAGTTGCTTTATCTCAGGATCTCATTTAATCCCACTTTGCAGATTAGAACACTAAGGCTCAGAGAGGGCGATTCTCCCAAGCTCCCAAGGGACCTTTGTTAAGTGCTTTGTATGCAGCAGCAGCCACTTAGGGAAAGCCCGAGGCCTGTGTGACCGCATTCTGCACGTGCACAGAGGCAGTCCTCACCATGCCATCTTCCAGCGCCTCTTTCCACCGTCAAATACCGCGAGAGTCCCAGACGCCCAGTGGAGACTATTCTCTTACTGGCAGTTCTGCCACTAACTAGTTATATTATGTGATGCTTCAATTCTCTGGGCTGCAGCTTTTTCATAAGTTAAATTTTAAAGGTTGGTAATGTCTTTCTTAAGGAAGATAAGTTCTTCAATGCCCAGAGAACCCAGGGCTAGCCATTGGGTGTTTGAACTAACCCCTTCCCACTTAACCACAAGATGCAGACATGCCCAGCAGCCCCCTGTACATTACCAGGCTTGAGAGTGCTACACAGAGCCCAGGCCCTGTCTGCTTGGGCTACAGAATAGGTGTGGGTCAAAAAGCACAGAAGAACCTGAGAAATTTGCAGGGATCCCATGGCCTCAATCTGGGATGCTGAGGTTTAAAGAAGACAAGAGGTACATGCTCTCTAATCTTGAGGTTCCCTGCCTTGGTAAAGTCATTTGTATTCATGAGTGCCTCCCTCCTTGTACTGCTGTATTTAATTCAGGATATGGTATAAATAGAACGTGGTACTCTGGCAAAGCACACCACCCACCAGCATGTTCCTTTGGGGACATCAACCAAATCTGAGCCTTTGATTCCCTCTGGTGGCGCAAATGGGCAACTTTCACAGCTGATTCTTGCATTTACTTATTCAGTGTATAGTATAGAAAGTGCCTATTGTGTGCCCCAAACTGGTGTTGGGTTCCCTAACTTTGCCACAAGTGTGGGACACTGGTTTTCTTGAGCATTGTGGTGTCCACTGGAAAGGGATGGGGGTAGAAGCCAGAGCTCCTCCTTACCAGCCTAGCTTAGTACAGACTGGTGAAATCCCTGGTGCTCCATAGCTGCTTTATAGGGACTGAGGGACGATGGGTTTCATATGGGTCATTTCTGCCACTAAATGAGTTATAGGGCCTTAGACTGACTCCTTTAATCCTGGGCTTCAGGCTGCTCATTGGTAAAATGAGAACATCATTTAAATTCAAACCATGCAACAAATATTTATTGAGCACCTGCAGTGTGGGAGAGCCCCTGGGCTGAGTGCTATGGAACACAATGGTGAATCTGTTGAATGGCACCTAATCTCAAGGAGCTTACAGGCCAGAACCCAGACATCCAGGAAACCACAAAAATGGGGCAATAGCATGGGTGTCAGAGCATGAGCTCTGCAGTGAGGCAGACCTGGGGTGGAGCCCTGATCTGTCACTTCCTAGCTTGTGTGATCTTGGTCAACTTGTTACCCTCTTCATATTTCATTAATAAACTTAGATAATAATCCTTTCTCCAGAGGACTGAGTGATCAGTGTAAAGCCAAATGGGGCCACTCCTACTGCAACCTCAAGTTCTAAAAAGGAGTAACAGAAACCTTATTGAGAAAGTAAGGCCCTACAAGGGGTTCTGAAGCCCCCTTCACATGCCCAGCAGATTTCTCTCCTTTCTTTCTTTGCCGTAGAGCTTGGAAGTCCACCTGCTGCTTCTCTTGGGTGGGTGCCTCTGAGGGCCACACCCCTGCAGCTCCAGCCAGTCAGCCCCCTACAGAGAGAACCTGGCTCCCCTGCTCCCTTCTTGCCTGTTTCATTTCTCTGCAGGCAAGAATACAGGCCCTTTTCCCTCCCACAGTTTTGCTGCTAATCAGTTTCGGAAAATGAACAGGGAATAAGAGAGGTAGCTTATATGCTTCTGTTAGGCATGATCCTTAATCTTTAGTGCTTCAAATCCCTCTGGAGTGGCAGAGTGAGTTCTCTCCAGGACAGAGGATGGACGTCACATAAGTCCTGGCACTTGGGGCTGTTCCAGTCTGGAGTCTGTATGATGCTGTTACACAGTTGTCTCAAAATAGACCGTTTACATCCTGAGCTTCCCAATTACTATGTGAGATAGAGGATCCAGAGCTAAAGCACCCCTTTTATGCCAAACACATCATCCCTAGCATCCAGGTGAGGTTTCCTCATACCACTTCGTCAGTCAGCAACACTGCAGATTTAAGAGTCAGCAATGTCAGATCCTTTTTCAGGTACTAAGGGAGATTAATAGGAAGGAGAAGAGGTGAGCTTGGCATCCAGAGTTGCTGACAGGATACCATTCCTGGAAAAAGATGAATGTTAGAGATAAAGGAAGCCAAAAATGGAACTGAACTCCTGTGACCAAATGGATATTGGATAGCAGGGAGGGACAGGATCCCAACGTGGTAACTTGGAATTTCACTTTGGATAAAAAGGGTTCCTTCATATTTGGAAGCCATATGAGATGAAGCTATAGAGAATGGAAGCTGGGGGATAAGAGAATGAGTGCCCCTAAGGGAAAGAGCAACTGCCCAAAGGGGCCCACTTGATCCCTGAGGCATTCCTGTACTGCTCACAGGTCTGTGGGGTCCCGGGTCTCAGAGAAGGCTCTCAGGAATGAACTGGCCTGGAGTCTGCTCTGGGGAGGATGCCAACCCCTACCTTCCTTTTTGGTCTCTGTCCTTTTGGAAGCCTCTGCTAGTAAGGGAGAGAACACTTTAAAAACACAGTTGCCATTGACCTGAATGATGGCATCATTCATGAAAACCCAGTAAGGTCAGAAAGCCAGGAAGCAGTAGGAGTGTAATTCAGGGGATTAAGAAAGAAATGATGAATTCAGTTAATGAAGGAGGAGTGTGAGACCCGGAACTTCTAAAACTTCTGGTCTAGGATTCTTCCAACACCTTGACTTGCCTCTTGCCCCCAGGGACACCCCAAAATTATTTCCCACACACTGCTGTCCAGTTTCTGCATTACTCATTAGAGGTTTTCCTTTTCCAGTTTCCTACTATGTTGGAACCTTGGGGACTCACACTGAGATCAAGAGAGTGGCAGAGGAAAGGGTCACTTTGCCCTGTCACCATCAGCTGGGGCTTCCAGAAAAAGACACCCTGGATATCGAATGGCTGCTCACCGATAACGAAGGCAACCAAAAAGTGGTAGGTGTACACCCAGCTGGGGCCCCCCTCCTCTGCTTTTGCCTTCCCCCTCAGTCCTCCAGCCTTTCTTGTTGGGGTGGAAAAGACTAGAATTATTTTCTCATCTAGCTGAGAGCTGAAAGACTCTAGATCCAAAACTATAAACAAGAAAGGGTATTTGGGCTGTGAGGATAAGAGATTGTGTTCTTAGGGCAAGCAAAACTGTTAGAAGGGCATCTATCATTTGCCCAAGGAGGAAACCTGCACTGTTAGTGTCTTTCCTAAGAAGGGGACTAAGATTCAGTGGCTTGATTCCCTAGTCTAATGGGTCAGAACCCCTAACCTGTACTAGGAAGCCTGCTCCTCTTCCTCTTCTGAAGCCATCAGCCATCACCACCTGCCGTGCTTACACTTTGCACAAGTCACAGCTTTGGAGCTCTAAGATTGTGTAGTGCGACAAAGAACACAAAGATGCAGAGGAACAGTCTAGGGCATGAATGCAAATGTTTAACACATGTATAGTTGGCCAGCAAAAGAACTGACACTGGTTCTCAAGTTGGAAAATAAAAGAGCTGGCCCTGGAGCTTGGCGCCCAGGTTGGGTAGATCTGCCATGATGGCCCGTTGGTTTTTATGTGCTTTGGCTGTGGAAACAGGACTGAGGGCTTCTCTGCTGACCATCGCTGGCTGGTCTTCACTAGAGAATGAGAACTTGGTGCCCTACTGCTGTTACCCTCGCGCCCAGGGCTTACCCCAGCCTAGGTTTTCTAGCATGACTGTTTTCATTCCATTCCCACAGACTTACTTGTGAACATCTTTTAGTTGAAAGTTCCATGATTTTTTTAAACAGTCACACAAAATAACCTAGGAAGCTGACTTTAGACTTTGCTTCTTGTTCAGAACTTTACTTCTTCCCCTACAAAACAGTGATTCTCCTTACCTCTCCTCTGTCTATACTACTAATTTTCTAAGATGGTTTGTACTGGGAGAAGTTAAGGTTTTCACTATAAAAAAAATTCCAGGATCTCTATTGGAGTTTAACCTGCTTAAGTAGCTGCCTACACCATCCTGTTATTTATTTATTTATTTTTGCTATAAAGGCAATACAAGTTAATTACAAAACATTCAAATAATATAGAAGGGTATATTGTAGTAAGTCAAAAAACCCTCCCCTTCCATGCTAACCCACCAGTGTCATTCTCTAGAGGTAACTACTATCTACAGTTTCTTTGGTGTTCTTCTAGACATTCTCTAGACAGAAGTAAGCATATATTATATATCCTTTAAAAAATGCAAAGGGGCTTACACTATACATACTGTTTTTCAACTTGTTTTATTCTACTCAGCTTATTTTGGCCCTGATTTATTTTCTGTACATATAGTTCTATTGCTTTAATGCTATGTAGTATTAAAGTATTATAGTTTAACTAGTTCTCTACTAATGGACTGTTGGATATTTCCAGATTTCTGCTATGATATGCAACCCTGAAATGAATATCTTAGCTTTTTTGCAAGTATAAGTACACGATTTCTAGAAGTGCAGTTGCATGTTCAGGGAGTTTGCATATCCCATCCTGTTATTTTGATCCCGCTGGTCATTTTGTTCTCATATTACATCATCCTAACACTGTTCTCTGCAGAGCAAGTTCACCTTCGCCTGAGCATATTTATTCCAACATCCTGTAATTCAGTTATGGACCTGACACTCTCAGTACTGAATGGAGCAAATGAGAGCCATGTTCCTCTAATAAAAATCCAATGATGACTCTACTCGTCTAATTTTTCACACAAGTGTTTTCACTTAAACTAAAAAAAGAGTTGCTTGCTTATGTAGCCAAGTGAATGTAAGGGTTGGGAAGTTCATTGTTGATTCAAGAAGGGCACGGATATGGCTTAAATCAGTTATAGTTTCCTACTTGTCTTCCGTTAATGCTCTAAGGTAAGGATTGTCATTTATTCAGTTATTCAGATTACATGAGTTTATTGAGCACTGACTGCACCATGCTAGGCATTGCAGTACACTATTCAAAAAGATATCAGAATCCCTGCCTTTTTGGAGCTTACAGTGTAAAGTCATTCAATAATTAAAAAAAAAATTGAAGTAGAGAACTATAAATACTAGCCTTGTGCCAGGCAGAAGTCTGTTTAGCACATATCTCATTGAACTTAATCCTCATACCAGGATCACTAGTCACATTTTATAAATAAGGAACTAAGGCATGTATATATATACATACAAAGTGAGAAAGTTCCTTAACACCACGCATATTGCATTTTGAAATTAGGCACTCTGATATTAGTACCTGGGCTGTTAACCAATAGCTATACTACCTTCATATATAATTTGTAATTATAATAGGTGTTACATAGGAAATAAGAAGAATGTGGGGAGAAAATTATACCAGACAGAACTAACTATGCAGAGACCCTGATATTGGGAGAGCTTGGCACAACTGGAAGTTCTAAAAGATCAAAATCCAATTTAGTTAAACTTTATAATTACTGGATTCCCACTATACACACACTCCGTTGTGAAGGAGCTAGTTGAAGAGAAAATACGTAGATACAGTTTTAGAACTAAGTGACAAATATCATGATGAAGATGAGCAGTGTTCTAGAAGAATACAAGGGGAAGAGCCCTTGGCCAAGAGTAGCTGGAGAGGGGTGAGGCCAAGGACAGCTTCCTATAAGAAGGCACACTTGTTGAAAGAATGAATTGCCCTAAGGAAATCACAAGAGCATAGACACAAAGGCTGGAACATGCTGCGAAATCCCAAGCAGCTAGTGTAGGTGGAGTGGAAAATGTGAGCCTGCAGAGACTGCAGGACCAGAACATGAAAGGTCTCGTGTACCATCCTAGGGAGCATAGGTATTTTTCTATAATGTCATGGAGTTCTTGAGGGATTTTGAGAGAGAGGCATACTTGCATTTCAAATGATCACTCTGGCAGTGTGTACCACACCAAGTTAAAGGGGCCTCGAGCAGAAGCCAGAGCAGTTGAATAGTTTCAGGCTATGCAACAAGGCCTTGAACTACAGTCATGGGCAGCTGAGATTTCAAGAAGGGGATGATAAAAATTTACTAGGTAAGGTTGTCAACGCTTTTTAATTGCCAGGGTGTTGAGAATGAGAGTGAGGGTGACACAGAAAGAAAATAGAGGAAGGGTTAGAAAGGATGTGGTGCTTAAAGTAGGTTAACCAATGACCTAGTTCCCACATTTAGCTTTGCATTTCAAACTGAGCAGAAATGTTTTCATCCCTTTTGTCTAGGATGCTCAGATATTCAGGGTACATTTGGGAGTAGATAGGCAGTCTTAGGAATATTTGAATTTCAGCCTTGATAGCATGGCCACTAGAACTCTGGAGCTTTCCTGCTGGTCCTAAGGATGGAGAAACAGTTAATTTTCAAAGTAGCATGATGACCTTCCCCAAGGTCAATCAGGAACACACAACAGAAATCTTTGCCCTCTATTTTTCAGATGGAGAAATTAAGACAGAGGTGTTCCGATTCCCATGCCAAGTCTCTCTGGCCACCACTTTCCCTCCTCTTCTTTGGTTTTGAGCAAGAGGAAAAAAATAGAGAGGGGCCCGCACCCATCTCTGTTTGAGGCAATTTCACGATGTCTACACACAGGACATCACACAGCAGAGCAACTGCCAGGAAGTTGAGCTGATACATCTGTTCCAGACGAATCCTAACAAATTGTCTTGACTTCTCTCTTTAAAAAATGCATCTGGGACAGTTCCCCAGGAATGTCAGAAGACAAACAGCCCCAGAACAGCTGCAATTCATATATTTAATGTTTTGTTTGTTTGCAAAAGGATGAAATGTATGTTCCTCGTTCTCCCATCACACCCTCACCCACTGCTTATTCTCAGCTCTACATTTCCTAGAATTAAAAGCCTAATAAAACAAAGAGACACATAAGTGTCTGAGATTCAGTGTATATCTGAAAAAAACTTAGCTGAATTGCTAGGCTGTAACTGAGCCCTGATCTGTTATTAAGTAATGGCTATTTACTTACACTAAGGTTATTTTGGAGTTATATAATCTCTCCTTTCCAAAGGTGTTAAATAATCACCTTGGTTATTCCTTTTCCTTCATTTCAGTATCGGAACAGGATTCTGGGGAAAGGAGAGGAAAGCAGACTAGAGTCAGCCCTATTTGAATGTGCCAAGTGCAATGGCAGAGGTGCACGCAAAGCGCTGACACTTGCAGAAGCAAGTTGTGATTCTAGTGGGGGAGCCAGGAAAGGTGATGCATGCACAAGGTGGCCCTTCACTAGACCTTGAGGCCTGTGTAGGTGTTGTTTAGGCAAAAATACAAGGAGAGGCATTTCAGAAGGAGACGGCTGCGTGATCTAAGACAAGACACAATGGAAGACATTGTTCAGAGTCGAGGAACATCAAGTTTGGGGACTAGGCTACTCAAGAGATGTGGGAGCAAGGGGCAAAGAGGAGGTGTAGTCTGGGCTGCGCCGGCCTTGGGTGCCACATTCAGAGGGCCAGGCCTTAGTCCATAGTGTGCACAGGTGATGGGAACCAGCAGAGCTTTGCTATACAAATGTATGGAATGACTGATATTGGGGTGCTGGGCTGAACAGTTTTGGAAACCTTAGGGGCTTTCTTGAACCCAGAATCAACCTAATAAAGGTGGTCATGAGAGCTTACCATCTCATTCCTGCAACAACCCTAGAAATGGCTTATCCCCGTTTTACAGTTGAGGACCTTAAGGTTTAGGAAGGTTAATTAGCTGACTAAGGTGCACACCTGTAAGGGGAGGCATCCCGTGTACATGTATACATGTAGACCACTTGACTTCCCAGCAAGCCTTCTCCATCATGGTGCCCTGGTACAGTGTTTTTCAAAATTAGGATCCAGTAGGAGATCCTAAGCAAGCAGATGTTTTGTTTTAACATAGACTAGAAAATACCAGAGCATACTGCACATGTTTCAGTTATATATGTGTATGCTATCTGTGTGCTGGGTCATGAAGAAAAGGTATTTCTTAATGTGCATCTGGTCAAAAGTTGAAGGCTCCTACTATAGCATGCTTCCAGCAGCCCAAAGCAGCCAGACTCAACTCTGGACCGTACTTATTAAGGCTCTCCAAATCAAATGTACCTTTCAAGACAAAGGTATCTCCCGATGTTAGTTCAAACGTTAAAATGAACAAGAAAGAAATCCCCCAGACAAAAATTGGTCACCAACCTCCCAAAGCCCACAAATCCAAAAGTTCCTAACAATTACCCCGCTCGTTAGTGATTTATAAGTTTAGAACCTCATCATTCTTCCTAGGAAATGCAAGCTGACTTCCTCATAGGTGACTACACACTTATGCGGTGCATAAATATGAAAAAGTCAGAAGGAAAATAACATTAAATGAGCACCTACTGTGTCTTGTCCTATCTCCAAATTGTCAGCCCCTGGCTTTCAGTCTTAGGAAATAAACTTTAAAGCATCTAGTTCTTTCCTGTTGCTAATGTATCTCCTCCTCTCCCCACCGATTTGGCATTACTGTGGCAACCCCTTCCACTGCCCTCGCTGCCACAAGAGACCTGTCCATCCTATGGAGTGCAACAAGTTGTGGGGCCAAGAACAGCCTGCAAACACTCATAACAAACATGTGCCATATCTGGAGAAGGACTGGGTTTCTAGCTGTTCCTGGTCTCAATCTAAAGCACAGTACTTTAGTTGAATGCTAGGAACTCCATGGAATTATTTGCAAAAAAAGTATGTTGTGTACATTTTTGTACAGAGTTCATAGGTTTTATCTGATTGGGAGAAAAACAAAAAGCTGTGAGGTGGGACTAAGAAATTACTCAGAAATGGTGCTGGCCACAGCCTAGCACATGAGGTTGGTTGCATTTTAAGGAGTAAGAATAGGATAGAAATCTCTCCTAAGAACTTCAGGGATGCCCAGCCTCAATGGGAAGCACAATTTTTAATTAGTGAATACAGGAGAGCCCTAAAGAACTACCCCATTCTAGCAGGATTGAACTGCACCTGCCCCAGTTTCAGAGTAAGACATATGTGCCCACCTCATGGATGGCACTCTACAAACATTTACTAAACAGAAAATGGCCCTACATCTAAGTAGTTCATTAGAGAGACTAACTTCTTAATCTCCTTAATCTTTTCATTGAATCATGCGACCTTGTTTGAATGCAAACAAGTTAATAATTTGGAAAGTATTTAGTACAGCACCTAGCACAAAATAAATACCTCATAAACATGTTCATTAAGAACAAAAGCCCTATGGAACGTATTGCATTGTGTTGATGGATTTTCACTTCTATGTCTAATTCACATTCCCAAGCTCAGAGCCAAGCACTGGGCCGAATTAGCTCGGAGTAGTCACTAAACGGTCACTATGCAAAGGAACAATGCCCTTTCACAGACACCTCTTAAAATTCTTCCTGTAAGAGTGCAGAGTTGTAGGATAAGAGTCATTATCCTGATTTTAATACATGAGGGAAATTAGCCCTTAATTCATCTCCAGAAAATTTGGACTCTATACCTTTTAGACTTCTAAAGGTCAAGCCCTTCCCCAGGGTGAATTTCAGAGCTAGGATCTCCACTTAGTATTCCCACAGCCAAATCCCTTTCCTTCCCTCTGTCCCCTCCCCCATAGCTTGCTGCTTCTATTGAAAAGAATGCAGAAATTCAAGAGGAAACATCTGTGTGGAGGTAAACACTGGACATGTCATTGAAATCATGCATTTTCTATACTTTCCAGAATATTCCTCAGTGTGAAGCTGATGTTCAGGAGGCACTAGGCATGGTGTATGTAGGGGATGCGGGCAAGTTTTCAGGCCAGGTTGGGAGAGATGTGACTGGCATGATAAAGAGGGGAATTCGATCTCTTTAAGTTGATCCCCTGCCCCCTCTCTCCTACCACCCCCTCCCTTAGCATGGGGGCTCACATTTCAACCCACTGAGTCTCTGAGAAAGGAGCAGGAAGAGGAGTTGCTATCCAGAGGTGAGGTGGGACCTGTGAGCAAAGCCTGGACTTGAATGTTCAGCTGAAGAAATCCAAGATGGCAGTCATTTAATTTACTCTGAGGTTGGTGGTATTTTACTCTTGAGTTCTCCTTTTTGCGTTTAGATATCTGCTATTTGTATAGCTTCATTTTCCCTTCTCTTTTCTTGGTCTCTTTATTCATGCCCTGAGCGATCTTATCCTCTCTCATGGCTTTAAATACCATCCACATGCTTTTAATTCCCAAATGCACATTCCCAGTCCAAACCTCACCCTTGAACGTCAGGTGTGAACCTATGCTTCCTCCATGCCTAACAGGTATCTCAGATGTAGTGAGTCCAAAACTGAACTCCTGAGGCCCCTCCCTACCCTACATGCCCTGACCCTAAACCTCAGCCCAGTTTCCTCCCTCTTGGCTGGTGGCAGTTCTCTCCTTTCATGAGCTGGATGCAAAAACCTGGTAGTAGTTGAATCCTTTGCCTTACACCACAAATATACATTTGAATAAGGTAGTCGGCTGGGAAATCCATTTGGTTCTGTCTTCACAATACATTCACAATCAAATCACTTCTTCTCACATCCACTGGAGGCAGTGCATCTCTCGTCTGATCTTCACTCCAATAGACTCGTTTTCCGTTTTCCTGTTTCCACTCTTGGCCTCCTACAGCCTATTCAGAAAACATAAAAACTGGTGGGGGGACGGGGAGAGGCCAGTTTTCAGGCTGGTTAGGGAGAAAACATCTATTGGTGTGCTGAGAGAATTCCATCCCTTGAGGCTGCTCCCTGGTGCCCTCTCCCCTTCTGCCATCTCTCTTAGCAGGTGACCGTTCTCTTCTGCTCAAAATCCTTTCGCAGCCCTCCCATTTCCCTCTGAGTAAAAGCCAGCATCTTTACAACGGGCCTCGAGGCCCTGCCTGATCTGGCCCCACTGCCTGACCTCACCCACTGTTCTGGTACGTTCCAGCTACCTGGCCTCTGCTGTTCCTCAAACATGCCAGGCACCCTTCCACCTAAGGGCCTTTTGCATTGGCTCTTTCCTATTCCAAGAACTCTCTTTCCCCTGGATATCTCCAGGACTAGTTCTCTATCTCCTTCAGGAATCTGATCTAGTATCACCCCCCAGTGAGGTCTACCTTGACCACCTTATTTAAATTGTAATCTGTCCCCCAGGCTCACAATCCCCCTTCCTGCTCTATTATTTTTACAGGATTTCACACTGTCAAATGTACCATATAATGTCCTTCTATGTCTGTTTCCCACCACTAGAATATATGCTCCTCAAGGGCTGGGATTTTTCCATGTTGTGTTTACTGACATCTCCCAAGCACCTGCCACAGGGGCTGGCACACTGTGGAGGCTCAGATTTTGTTGAATAAATGACTGTCGTCTTGGATCTCTTCAGCTCAACATTGAAGTCCAAGCTTTGATCACATTTCCAGCCTCACCTCTGGATGGCAATTCCTTTTCTGACTACCCTCTTTTTTGTCTCCTAAATATTCTCTAACTGGTCATGCTTAATTTGCTGAACATCTTTGAAGAGTTCATTTGGGCCGGCGGGAGCAGCCTAAGGTGATGTCCCGGTGACGCTACCCGTTCCCCCTCCACCCCTCATACCAGTCAGAAGGACCTCTCTTCCAAGAACTCTTCCCTGGAGCCCTTGAGGTACTCTAACTCAGAGACTCTGAGGTGAACCAGGAGACCCGTCACCTGCTAAGAGAGGTGGCAGTAGGGGACAGGGCACCAGGGAGCAGCCTCAAGGGATGGAATTCCCTCAGCACAATAGAGGTTCTCTCCCTAACCAGCCTGAAAACTGGCCTCTCCCCGTCCCCCTGCCCCATGCCATAGGGAGGTGCCTCCTGACATCATCTTTATGCTTAGAAGTTTTCTGAAGATGAATTAGGATCTAATTTTCCTCCTGTATTAATCTCTGCAGAAATAGAAATTAACCTGTGGCGCGCTGACGGTGATGCCCACGTTTCCTATCCATAGCAATACAAACGGCTCCGTTCATAGAGATGCAATGGAATCTTGAACAAAGAATATAAATCTTTTAATCCAGTTCTCACTTGAACCTCTTATATCATCTTTCTGGTTCCATCATTAATGAGTTAAATAAAATCCCTTGACAAATGTTGATTTTCTATGTATATGACAATTGTGATTTTATCTTTTTTTTTTATGTTGCCTTTGTAGGGACTCTAGGGGAGGGAAAAAATTTTTTTTCCCTCCACCTGCCTCGGTTCTCCCACTGGAGCACTCCAAATTACACCGACAAAAGGCAGTTTTTTGTTTCCTCTTTTTAAATTTTATTTTACATTTTTATTGAGATATAATTGACATGTAACATTACTTTTAAGTATACAACAAAAAGGGAGATTGACAAGAGAAAAACAAGAGATGTGAATTAACTTCTGTGCACCATGTATGGAACACATGCGAGTACCCAGGATGAGTAACTCGAAGGGTGGTTAGAATTTGGGCTCCATAAGCCTAACTTAGCAGGGGAAAGGGAGAGGGAAAAGGGGCACTTACAGAAAAGCAGACGACTTTTGGGAAGGAAAAATGGGCCCTTAGGAGAATAGTTGGGAGATATGCTAGTTTGTGACAATGTCTGTCTGCCTGGGTGTGGTGCTAACTTCTGGTGTCCCAGAAGGACAATTAGAATTGCTTGGCGGATAGGGTTTATGACCCAAGTTCTTTAGGGTGGCTCTGCTTTTAGGCAGATAAGGGATTCCAGAAACTCAAATGCCTTCAGCTGAAGTTAATTCTTAGGCATATGCAAAATGGCACATTTGGGGATGGCATGTCCGAGTCCCCAGCAACATTAACTTACATTATTATGTAGAGTAGATAAGACAGACATGTACAGTGGACAGGCAGATGGAAATATGCAACTGGATCCCAAAATATGTTCAGGATAAAGATAAGGACATGAGAATTACAATAGTGTTATTGGTTGAAATGAGGGGGCAAAATTAAATACTGAAAATGTTTTAAGCTTATTACCAGTTTGAGTGTTTATCTTTCTCTTACTTGCTTCTCCCCGTTCTTTCCCCCACGAGACTGTGAGGTCCTCAGGGTAGGAACTGTGTCTTATTCCTGCTTGTTTTCCAGTGCCCATGACAGTACCAGGAACATGAGGTCAATAAATATTTGCAGAGAATATTTGAAGAAAAAGAATATACAGAGATAGGAGAAAAGACTTTTTTTCAGAGAGATGGTGAAGGCAAAATGGATGATACTGACATGTTCTGATAAAATGGAGAAAAGACTTGATGTGGTGTTACTATTCTTACAAGAAGGAAAGCCTAGACAAACATAATGTACTTTGTAACTCTAGAATAGGGGTCTCTTGGACCCTTAGAATCAGCCCAGGCTTGACTGCTTTGCTCCCTTGGCAGTGTCCCCTTTCCTCATCTTGACATCAGCAGGGAGGCAGGCGGAAAGCCACATTCCTTGACCTTGCTTTGGTCTGCCCTGCAGGTGATCACATACTCCAGCCGTCATGTCTACAATAACTTGACTGAGGAACAGAAGGGCCGAGTGGCCTTTGCTTCCAACTTCCTGGCAGGAGATGCTTCCCTGCAGATTGAGCCTCTGAAGCCCAGCGATGAGGGCCGGTACACCTGCAAGGTGAAGAATTCAGGGCGCTATGTGTGGAGCCACGTCATCTTAAAAGTCTTAGGTAAGATAGGGTGCCAAGGTAAATGTCTACATCTTAAGGCCTCTGCAAGGGCTAGCCAATGCATCATAGGGGCACAAAACTTCTTGTTCAATATTTTTTACTATATATTCAGAGGTCACCTAGTCCAGTTCTCTGGAAAGCAGTGAGTATGTTCAGTATTTTAGCCATAATGAAAGAAAAAAACTATCACAATTTCCCATGGTAGTCCATTATAAAATTTAAATATCCTCAAATATTTAAATGATATCCTTATATTTAAATCTCTCAGAAATGATTCAGATCTATTTGTTTTTTGACAGAAAGAGCTACCAAGTTGTTTTTAACTGCTTCCAAGTTAGTGAAGTTCTGTCCATCTGTTAGTAAAATCACACTCAACTTCCCTACAATTTCCAATTACATAACAGTTTCTCCTTGAAAAGTGATGAGGGGGTTTCTGAGGCAGCCAATAAAAATTACAACAGCACTAGTGGAAGGAGCTAGACCTGGATGTGTGTGTGTGCAGGGGATGGAGGTGGCTGTATTTCTGGGGGTAGTAGAAAGCATGGCCAGGCAGCAAAAAGCTGTTGAATCCCCACGCAAAAGGTGAACATAAGGGATGGCTGCTGAAAATAACAGGACTTAAGTTCTTCCATTGAATCTGGTAACTGAGAATCTTTGGATTTTTTTTTTTTCTGCCAGTGAGACCATCAAAGCCCAAGTGTGAGCTGGAAGGAGAGCTGACGGAAGGAAGCGACCTGACTCTGCAATGTGAGTCATCCTCGGGCACAAAGCCCATTGTGTATTACTGGCAGCGAATCCGGGAGAAGGAAGGAGAGGATGAACATCTGCCTCCCAAATCTAGGATTGGTAAGTCATCTCTCTACCAGTCTGTGGAGACACAGGACTGTACTCTTTCAATGAATTCTCAGTCTGGTTTTGCCAACAACTCACCATGACCCTGAATACACTGCTGAACCTTTCTGCGCTTCCATTTTTCATCCATAAACTGGGACAGAAAAACCTATTTTTTCTTTCCTCAAATGTTATAGGAAAGTGGTAGAAGAGATTAGGAAGAAATGTACTATATAAGCCCATTATATCTAATTATTGTGTTTAGAATCCCTTAACTATTCACAATCTTTGTAACTTTTGAGGATGCACTGCAATTTAAAAGAATGTTCACATTTCCTCCCACATTCCAAACAGGCATCTATTCTCTTTCTAGTCTCTCATTCCTACCAAACTTTATTAGAGAATCTTAGGTCAGTGATGCAATGAAGTAAACAATAAATACAGACCATGCCACCAAGGGGATTACAGTCATTCTTCCTGTTTGTGTAGACTACAACAACCCTGGGCGTGTTCTGCTGCAGAATCTCACCATGTCCTCCTCTGGACTCTACCAGTGCACAGCAGGCAACGAGGCTGGGAAGGAGAGCTGTGTGGTGCGCGTGACCGTACGGTGTAAGTATCTAAAAGGCTTGTGTTTGTTTGTGCATTGTGGGTCAGTGTGAAACATTTTTATTCACAAGAAAGAGTAAGGTCAAAGTCACCATCTTCATCTCCAGAAGGACATAGCTATCACTAAAATAAATTCAGTAGTCTCAAGAACCATTCACCAGTTGTAGCTAACTCTGTATTTACAAATCCAGAAGGGGACCAAATGGAGATTTCCTTTATAAATGTAGATTTTCCTTACAAAAGGGTAACTTCTGCTCTTTTCAGAGCTTCTCCTGTGTCTGTTCTTTCTCTAAAATAATCCTAATGTCAAAGAGGCATACTTTCGGGTGACCTATTCCCTATCCTTATCCTTCAATATCTAGAGGGAAAGTCATACACCAAGAGAAGGTAAATGGGCAACTCAGGAAGATAAAAATCTGGAAAAATTCATCCTGTCCTGAGCTTATAAATTCATGATTTCCTAGCTTATGATTGGTTTTACTTCTGCTTTTGCTTCTGAGAAAACAGATGCACAAAGCATTGGCATGGTCGCAGGAGCAGTGACAGGCATGGTGGCTGGAGCCCTGCTGATTTTCCTCTTGGTGTGGCTGCTAATCCGAAGGAAAGACAAAGGGAGATATGAAGAGGAGAGACCTAATGAAATTCGGTAACCCTCGTCCAAAATCTGCTCTTCTACTAGGCTTCCTTTCTAGGGCTAGCTGCATGTGATCAGCCAACATAAATATCCTGTTTCTTCTTAACCATGAATTTGTTAAAAAGATTATTCTGTTAGGTATAGAGTTCCAGCCCAGAGCAGAAGGTCTGGTTTACCTTGACTTTACTGTGAAATTATCCTCAACAGACACTTAAAAGGTCAACTTTACACGACCTCTGATTCACCTCTACTTATAAAGGGAATATGCTGAAGAATGAATGCGCCTAGCTTATATGCCTTGAAAGTAGACATAGACAAACCCCCCGTCAAGGGGCATGCAGTCTAGACCATCCCCGTGGCTGACCTCTGGGCCGACAGAACATAAATGTATTTAAGCTAAGCATTAAGTCTCAGGGAAAGGGAGTCCCATTTCCCTCAATGGCGGCCTCCCAATGGTTATTACTTGAGGTTTACCGCTGAGGAGCTTATTGGGAAATCAGTAGGAAGCAACCAGTCCTGCCAGTATTAACATTTATCTGTTTTCTCCTCTTCAGAGAAGATGCCGAAGCCCCAAAGGCGCGCCTCGTGAAACCTAGTTCATCCTCCTCAGGCTCTCAGAGCTCCCGCTCTGGTTCCTCCTCCACTCGCTCCACAGCAAACAGTGTCTCCCGCAGCCAGCGGACACTGTCCACCGAAGCAGCCCTCCAGCCAGGGCTGGCCACCCACATGTACAGCCTCGTGGGGCCCGAGGTCAGAGGTTTTGAACCAAAGAAAGACCACCATGCTTCCCTGACCAAAGCAGAACCCCACCCAGCTTGAGTCCCAGATACAGCAGAGCCTCGGGAACTGTCTGAATCAGAGCGGACTGACTCCCATGTTTTCCTAGGACTCAGGATATTAGGACTGTTCTAGCCATTGGCACTCAGTCACCAGCCACACAGCCCCCAAACCAGATGAGAGGTTCCTTTAAGTAGCAGTGAGCATTGCATGGAACAGATTCAAATGAGCACTTATATGACAACAAACAAGGAAAAGGCTGTAAGCTGATCATCTCCAAAAGGGCATTTCATTGTGCCTGCAGACCAGAGATCCAAATCTGTGTTGCTGACCAGGACCTGTGGTAGACAAGGTTGGGGAAAGGGGAAATGAACACACTTAAAACTTCTCACCTGAGATGTTTTGTACTAATACTTTGATTCACCATTGTCAAGAAGAAATAGGTGTTGTTCCTAAATTTTCTATGCATTTCTCAACCTACTGGATAATTGTGATTATTCAGTCAAAGAGAACCCACAGCCTTATATCACACCTGTCTGCACCATGTACTGGGCTTACTGCTTCTAAGAACCTTCCAAAAGGAGACTTGTCTCTTCTATTCTGACTTGATTTTGCTTACCACAAAATTTGGATATTAACTTCAAGAGGATTTGAAATAGTGGGAGATGGAGACGAATGACTGAGTTTCTCCCATTCTGTCCACTACTAATCTTCCTACTTACATTGAACCATAGATCTAAAAAAGGAGTCCAAAATGTGTGACAAGGGACTGTAAACAACTTTCCATCTTTTTGATGTTCAGAGTCACTGATGAATATAAATATATATATACTGGAACAACTGTGGGCTTTCCCTCAAATCAGATGTCTCTTTAAGGACTTCCCTGCTGGATCTCTGGAGCAGGAAAACATTTATTTACCACATGTCATTTAACCACATTTGTAGAAAGAAGTCTTCTAGAGAAAGCCAGATCTTTTAAAGATGGTGAAAAATCATCTGAAATACCATTCTATTCTCTTCTTTCTGAGAACATAGGAAACCGGAATTTCAAGATTGACTAGACTAGACCAGTTTTCTCTTAGTATGTCAAGGAGCAGAGTAAGAAAATTTAGGATGGCACCAAACTTGGAGCTTCTTCCATTTCCTTCATTTTAGGAGAAGGATGTGAACCTGGGACTTTTGATGATTCTAGGCCTTAAGTTATTAAAAAGATCAGGGATTGCCAACATTTTATAATGGCACTGCAAGTATGTCATGATCACTTCCTCCTGACAGGTTGAGACTGAGAGAAATTTGGTATTTTTCCAGCTTAGCCTCTAAGAAGTCTAGGTCTGGGCTGTAAAGAAAGGGAAATAATAGGTAAGAGTTGGTGAGGACAAGTGGTATATGACAGGAGAGGGCTGGTTAGTGACTGTTGTTAACACTGTAATTGTCAGCATCTCGGAAAAAATTAGCAGAGATGAGTCACCAGGATAGCTATCAGAAGAGGTGATTCATAGAAGAAAGGTGCCTGAAAATAAAAAGCAGCCACTCCCAATTACAGTAACTTGCCTTTTTAGTAGTTTTGACTAATCTTCCAGTCAAATTCATTCCATGGCAAGGATGCTAAACCCGAAATCGCCCTTCAAGGATCCTACTGCAAATGTCAACAGATCACCATTTGTAAAGCAAAATATCTGTTACTAAAAGGACAGCAGGACAAGGAAAGGGAAAAGTTATGCTGAATATGGTGATGAAAGCAGTTTCTAAATTGGGAATCAGATGCTTAAAGGGGAAAGACCGATCTGGGATTTTGCCCCATTTCTCTGGTTTTTCATTTCTACATTTAATCTCACAATAGAACCCTCATACGGTCGGTGCAAATGTATTTCCTTCTAAAATCCTTTAAGAAATAGGGGTTTACCCTTGGGTGAAAGTTTTAATCCGTTTTGCCTTCCTCTAAAAAAAGTGGGAAGTAAGAGACACAGAGGAAGTAAAGAATATCTGCTATTAGTTTAAGAGGGCTGGCATATTTGGAATGTTTCTTACACCAGCACTGCCTCATTGTAAGATACAAAACTCCTTACTTAACACTACTTTTCTTATTCTTCTGATATTGTGGTATCTAGTTAACAAGTCACTTCTGCTATGTAATTCTGAGAATTTTAATTTCTAGAGTACCTGAGCCAAACAAGTGTAGCAGGGAGGCTGCAGCAGTACCATCACAAGCAACCTGCTCTTACCACTAGTTACTCCCTTTGAACCTAAGGTTTCCCACCTAAGCCTTCGAAAGCAGGGATCAGTCCCTTACATGCAACAGAGGTTTAGATTATTTAAACCTGTTAGTTATTAGAAGACCAAAATACTAGCTGAATATCCAGACTATTTTGGGAATCTATTCACACTGGAAATACACAAAAAAATTTCACAAATCAGATTACTACCTAAAATCTGAGAAGTCCTAAGGAATTGAAGATTCTGAGAGAAAAGGTGCTGAAGTTTTAGCAACAGTACACTTCTCTTTGAGTCAGTCTTTTGGGTCCAGATATGAGTTTTTCATTTTAAATGAAATGGGCTTAAAATAGTTTGAGCCACTTTGGTTTCAAACCATATTCCATTACCTTGCAAGTCAAATAAATTTAATTCTTTAATATGAAACAGAAGGGATAAAATAACTAAACAGTAGGAGGAAAAATGTAGGAAGAAGACGCTGATGATATGGACGGTTAGAGAATAACCACTTCAACAAAAGATGTAAAGTAGACTTTTAAATGTGTGAAATATGAAGTTGATGCCTTTGTTGTTACGCTATGTAAAAAGTTTCAGAATTGCCGCTGCAAAAAGACATACAGTTTTTATTTCTGATGTTAAGCTGTTTATATTTCAATTTTAACTTTTAAGTTGCCTTGTAATTGGGACTGTTTGATCACAAAAACCAAATATTTATTACAGATGCATCTGTATCAGCAATTAAAAAATAAATAAGTGAATGTGATATTGTAGGAGAGGCTGAGCTCATATAACCTGTACTGGAAATTTATTAGCTTGCTGCCAACTGGAGAACAGAAGAACTCAGACTTAATATGATCTATTATATCTTGATTTCAGTCACAAATATACCAAGTACTATTTTTTCACAAGGCAGTATACTAAGCAGTACTGCAGATACCAAATTATGATAGAGTTCCTGCCCTTAAGGACTTTATCAAAGTAACAACATTTACTAAGTAAATATTTTACGCCAAGGTGAAATGCCAGAAGAAAAGTACATGCTGAGGGGTTCAAATAAATCTGAAAAAAGAAGTAAACACTAAGAGCTTCAAATAAATCTGAATAAAAATTCTCAGAATTAAATGGGGTAACATGTGCAAAGCACTTAAAACAGTGCTGGACATGTGACAGGCACTCAAAAATGTTTATCATGATCCCATTCCCCATTCAGGAATCCTAGGCCTTAGATTCCTCCTCTGCAGTCCCATGCACCCAAGCTTTAATTTTAAATCCCCAATGTCTCTGAAACCCTGTGCAATTAAAGAGGTGGAGACAGGACATTACCATATTGGGCTTTCAGTGTGTAAAACTGTGAATCACTCTATTCGTAAGAGCATAGTCCAACTCCTAGAATGCATTTTGGGAGTGACCAGAAACTGAGGTTATCTGTTCTTCCTTTAATCACTGCTATTAGGTGGAATACCCAAAAAACCAGTGGATTTGGGCCTCTGTTCTATTTTCCACTGGTTCAATGGTTAAAATGTAAATAGTTCAGAAGTTAGTTATAAAAGTTGCAAAACGTAGGGAACTGTTCAGAAATTGTACTTAATATATTGGGTGAGAAAAGCAAGACTGCAGATACCAAAAAAAAGTTGAAAGGAGCTTCCTGTAATGCACATCTTCCTTCCCCTTTCTGGAAGTTGAGCTGCACATGTTTCTGGAAAGGAAATCACACTACAGCGTTAACTATAACATACAAAAAAAACAAAGCCAAAGAACCTGGAGTCAAAACAGTCAGCTAATTATCTTTCCACAAATCACACCTCTGAACCTCATTTTTCTCCTAATACTAGAATGACGAGTATCTCAGACTGATTTTCATGATTCCATGAGATAAATGAAAACACTTTGTACGTTATAAAAGCATCATATAGAATTAAACTTCTTGGGACATGGGAGGAATTAAGTACATACCCCCACGGATTCAAGACATTTCCTCTCAAAAGACAAATATGGAAAGAAAAGCCTTCGTAATACGTTTAAACCTGTCTCTAGGCTTTACTGGCCTTGACAAGGACAAGGTGTCCTCACTCTTCTGCCACCTTTTTTGGAGGCACTGTCTGGAGACCTTTGTAATTCCAACCACCACTGAAAGTTGACAGGTAGTCTTTAATCTTCTCACGTTTCTGCCCACTTTACTAGAAATATGCCCATGGAATAGTAATATTAAGCTGTCCTGCCTCTTTGAAAAAACATATGGGAAAAGGTACTGAAAACGGCTCTCAGAATGACAAGGCCTCAATTACCTGTCACCTTGCAGCACAATTTGAGTTTCTGGGTGCTACTGTTTGTGCACTTGTTCGGTAAAATTTTCAAAGCTTCTCTACAGGGTCGCTTGTTTAGTTTTTGAGAAAAATCAAGGCAAAAAAGATACTACCTCATGTTACTTAAGATAACTTAACTCAGAAAACTTGAGGACATAGGGCTATCGGAACTTGGGTTCCCAGTGCCTGGTTTTACCTCTACGGAAAAATTCGCTACCTTTTCTAATACGGATAAGTGAGAAATGAGGGGCTTGGGCGGATGGAGGAGCTGGGCCCAGAAGCCGAAGGTGTTCTCGTCACGAGGTGGGGACTGGCGTAAGAGTCCGGGCTCAGAGAAGCGGGTTCGGCCGTTTATTTTGCTAAGGGACCGGACAAACGGTCGGACCCCGGAGGCTGCCGATCGCCCGCTGCCCTAGTGAACGACGGGTTCTGGAGCCTGCCTGGCTCTCCGCTCCCACCCCGCGGCTGCCGAGCGGCTCCCTCCAGCCCCAAATCAGGGTGCCCCCGGACGACTGCATTAGCAGCGCCCGGTGGGGAGGTGGGGGTCCGAAACCTTCGCCCCCGCCCTCCAGGGGCAGCCCTAGCCCCAAACACTCTCTCTACGTAGCGTGGGTATATGGAAACCGGGACAGCGGGGTCTAGAGAATCGTGTTCAGGGCCGGAAGGTTGAGGGGACCCGCGTGCGGACACGGCTGGGGGGAGGGGCAC
Organism: Smutsia gigantea; assembly: GCA_032199065.1. Lineage (NCBI taxonomy): Eukaryota > Metazoa > Chordata > Mammalia > Pholidota > Manidae > Smutsia > Smutsia gigantea. The sequence continues at coordinate 1,031,564 of JAVSCE010010875.1, read as the reverse complement.
GACAACCTTCGTGGCCATTTTGTCCTCGCTCCACTTCCGTTTTCTCTCCCGGGCTTCCCGGTCCGGACCCCGCCCTTCAAGCTCAGCAGCCTCCGTCCCCTTATTCCGCACGGAACCAGATCTCAGCTACCGCTGCTGTCATTGGCTGTTTCCAAGTTTGCCCGCCCCTCTTCCTCCTCCTTCCGTCCTGCCCCGCCCACGTTTTTTGGGAGCGCATGCGCAGAGGCGGACGTGCCCTCTCCGGTGGCCTGAGGTAACTGAGGACTCCCGCGCGCGGGCTAGCTGGGCCCCACCCTCTCTCCCCCTCTGGCCGTCTGGGAAGCGGGGGCGAGAATGAAAGTTCCAGAACGCTGCGGTGAGTGCGTCATCGCGAGGAGGAGCGGGATGGGGGCGGGAGGGGGCGAGGCCGAGAGGTACAGCCGGTTTAGTCATTGGAGCTTGTAGAGCAGCCGCGCGCCCATTGGTCGAGAAGCTATGATGGGCAACCGGCAGGGGTGGGTCCCTTCTGGAAGGTTCTGAGACAGGGTATAAGAGACAGAGTGGCGGGCGGAAACCGGTCTCATTGAACACGACGGTAGTTTAGTAAGTTGTTGTTTCTCTTCCGAGCCGTGCTTAGACTTCAGGTAAGGCTTTTGCTTTGTAAGCCAATTGTCGTATCTTGGGGTGTGTTTCCCGTGTTGAACGTGTTAGTGGCGGCCCGGAGGTTTCGGAGCCTTTAAACGCAGTGTGCGGCGATCCTCCCCGAATGGGGGGAGGCGGCTCCGGCCTGCTACGGTGGGGTGCGGGGTGCAGGCCTTCATTGCCGTTGGGGAGGCAGGGCGGGGAGCGGGCCGGGCCGCGTCCGCGCGCGGGGTGAGGCAGTGAGCGAGCGCCTTGGAGCTGGTCGTTGCTTGGCTCCTTTCGGAGACGGGCTATTACGGGACCATCCGTAAAGAGGGAAGCCTCCGTGGGCACCTCCCAAGATGAGGGATTTCTGAGCGCGTTCAGCCTGGCGTGTTCTGTTGCTTCGGGGCCACGGGGTCGTGGAGATGGGGGGAGACGGAGCTCTGGCCTGAAGACCATGTGCTCTGCCGTGTCGCAGACCCTCCGCGCCAGTACTTTTTCTCTACCGGGAGGGCTGCTGCGGTTGGCACGGCGCTCCACTGCAGCTTTACTCGCTGCGACCCTCGCCCGCCCTCGTGCTTTTCAGACAGGCGCAGTGCTTCTGGGTGATGCTGAGTACCGTTTTTTTTTGGCCAGGCAGCTCATACCTTGATAATCTGAGTAGAGATACAACCCGCTTTTAAGTGTTGACTCGCCTTTGAACTCGGCATTTTTTCCACAGCAACTATGTCTAAGGGACCTGCCGTTGGCATTGATCTTGGCACCACCTACTCTTGTGTAGGTGTCTTCCAGCACGGGAAAGTGGAAATAATTGCCAATGATCAGGGAAACCGAACCACCCCAAGTTATGTCGCCTTTACTGATACCGAACGATTGATCGGTGATGCTGCAAAGAATCAAGTTGCAATGAACCCCACTAACACGGTTTTTGGTAAGCTACTAATGGAAGATAAGGCGTGAATTTAGGCAGCATGTAGTTTGAGAGACTGGAACGTGAGGCAGCCATGAAAGCCCTGAGAATAAAAGGCTTCAGGAATTTGCAGTTATGGTAATAATTCGAGGTATCTCTGCATGCCAGGGAAAAAGCTTAAGCTATACAGAGGTCGGGTGCGTTTACTGTGGCCTTGGGTTGGTAGGCATTTAGTCTTGGAATTTGAGTAGTGTTGGTGGACTGGGGGTATTTTTATTAGAAAACTCAAGGTAACGAGATGTTTGTATTTGGTAACCTTTTACAGATGCCAAGCGTCTGATAGGACGCAGATTTGATGATGCTGTTGTCCAATCTGATATGAAGCATTGGCCCTTCATGGTCGTGAATGATGCAGGCAGGCCCAAGGTCCAAGTAGAATACAAGGGAGAGACAAAAAGTTTCTATCCAGAGGAGGTGTCGTCTATGGTTTTGACAAAGATGAAGGAAATTGCAGAAGCTTATCTAGGAAAGGTGAGTCATGCACAGTAGTACTGGAGATTGCAGCAATAATAGGTACCAGGTTCCCTGACAGATGTGGGATTTTGACCAAGAGTACACAATTAAAACAGCTACCAAACGCGGTGACATTACCATTTTTTTGCCAGGTTTCTGTAATTGCTGTACCTGAAGTGCATACCCAAGGGGACAGTGTAATCATGGGACTGCTGACATTTGCTAGCTAACAACATCAGTTTGACTTCAACCGGTTTTCTTATTCCCAGACTGTTACCAATGCTGTTGTTACTGTACCTGCTTACTTCAATGACTCTCAGCGTCAGGCAACCAAAGATGCTGGAACTATTGCTGGTCTCAATGTACTCAGGATCATCAATGAGCCAACTGCTGCTGCTATTGCTTACGGCTTAGACAAAAAGGTATGGGCTATGTTTGTGATGTGTATGTAAGGTAAAGGTGGATTTAAGCCATCAAAAGTTTAACCAGAGTAATTGTTCTGATTTAATTTGCAGGTTGGAGCTGAAAGGAACGTACTTATCTTTGACTTAGGAGGTGGCACTTTTGATGTGTCCATCCTCACTATTGAAGATGGAATCTTTGAGGTCAAATCTACAGCTGGAGACACCCACTTAGGTGGAGAAGATTTTGACAACCGAATGGTCAACCATTTCATTGCCGAGTTCAAGCGCAAGCATAAGAAGGACATCAGTGAGAACAAGAGGGCTGTCCGTCGTCTCCGTACTGCTTGTGAGCGGGCTAAGCGCACGCTCTCTTCCAGTACCCAGGCCAGTATTGAGATTGACTCACTCTATGAAGGAATTGATTTCTATACCTCCATTACCCGTGCCAGGTTTGAAGAACTCAATGCTGACCTATTCCGTGGCACCTTGGACCCTGTAGAAAAAGCCCTCCGGGATGCTAAGTTAGACAAGTCCCAGATCCATGATATTGTTCTAGTGGGTGGTTCTACCCGTATCCCCAAGATTCAGAAACTTCTACAGGACTTTTTCAATGGAAAAGAACTGAATAAGAGCATCAATCCTGATGAGGCTGTTGCTTATGGTGCAGGTAAGGGTCCTGTTATCCTGGTAAATCACTTCTAACAGGTGGCCTTTTCCCAGGGCCCACTACTGATTCGCTGTGATGAATGATCCTTAAACATTCGTAGTTTCCACCAAAAGCTTAGCTAATGATGGCCCTAACTTCCTTGGATGTCTGAGCGATAATAGATACATGGTAGTAAGATGATGAGTTGTTTGGCTTCTTTTTTTAATCACTGGCTTCCTTTTATTGTAGCTGTCCAGGCTGCCATTCTGTCTGGAGACAAATCTGAAAATGTTCAAGATCTGCTGCTGTTGGATGTCACTCCTCTTTCCCTTGGCATTGAAACCGCTGGTGGGGTCATGACAGTCCTCATCAAGCGCAATACAACCATTCCTACTAAGCAGACACAAACCTTCACTACCTACTCTGACAATCAGCCTGGTGTGCTCATTCAGGTATGTTTTTATATTTATGTAAGATCGGAAGAACATGGGGGATTAGGGAAAGACTTGTTCCTGCTGTGATGATTGACTGCAAAACCATTCGTAGTTTCCACCAGAAGTCATCTTGTGTTGGCCAGTTCCTTCCTTGGATGTCTGAGCGATCAGTCTTGCCTAATATTTAGACAAACTTAGAACTAGCATAGTAGCTTTTGTAGTTGCTCAGTAATCTCTTATTTCCTGCCAAGGTTTATGAAGGTGAGCGTGCCATGACCAAGGACAACAACCTGCTTGGCAAGTTCGAACTCACAGGCATACCACCTGCCCCCCGCGGTGTTCCTCAGATTGAAGTCACTTTTGACATTGATGCCAATGGCATCCTCAATGTCTCTGCTGTTGATAAGAGTACAGGAAAGGAGAACAAGATTACTATCACGAACGACAAAGGTAAGTTTGGGCACTATTTTGAATGTGGCATGTAATTTGGTTCATAATGGTTCTGTTTTTTCTAAATATTGCTGCCCAAGGGTATTAAGCCAGAGGATTAATCTTAATTTCTTAATGGAGTTGCAGTGTAATTGGTAAATGGGGTATTGCGTTTTAATCATGCCTAAACTGATTAAATTCCCAGGGCGTTTGAGCAAGGAAGACATTGAGCGCATGGTCCAGGAAGCTGAGAAATACAAAGCTGAAGATGAGAAGCAGCGGGACAAGGTGTCTTCCAAGAATTCACTTGAATCCTATGCATTCAATATGAAAGCAACAGTTGAAGATGAAAAACTTCAAGGAAAGATCAATGATGAGGACAAGCAGAAAATTCTTGACAAGTGTAATGAAATTATCAACTGGCTTGATAAGAACCAGGTTTGTAATTATTGCTAAAATTCAGGGTGGGGTGGTAGGGCTTTAGCAAAAGTTGAGGTAGGTGGATTTACAAACTTTTGGGTCGCAGTGATGAATGGTCCAGACATTCGCGGTTTCCACCAGAATTCACAGGTGTTGGTAACCTCCTTCCTTGGATGTCTGAGTGACCCAAATTTCTTGTCTACTGATTTAGCAGATTGTATTAGGCTTAAAGATAACTAAGTTCATTTGAAGAATTCATAACTTTTTTTTTCTTTTTTCAGACTGCAGAGAAGGAAGAATTTGAACATCAACAGAAAGAGTTGGAAAAAGTCTGCAACCCCATCATTACCAAGCTGTACCAGAGTGCAGGGGGCATGCCAGGAGGAATGCCTGGGGGCTTCCCTGGGGGTGGAGCTCCTCCATCTGGAGGTGCCTCCTCTGGGCCTACCATTGAAGAGGTTGATTAAACCAACCTGAGTAGAATTTAGCATTGTTCCACATAAAACATTGAAGGACCCAAATTTGTAGCAGATTTTAATGGCAGTTTTTAAGTTGAGCTGCTAAAGTTAACTGGGCATTCTTGATACTTGAATTATGTACACAGGGAAAGGAAATAACATTGCACTTTATAAGCACTGTATATTATAAGTGGAAAATGCAATGTCTTAAATAAAGTTATTTAAAATTGGCACCATAAAATTGTCTTTGACTCCATGCTTGTAAGGGTAGCAGCAGATAGCATTTGTTTTTGGGGGGTGCTGGAGCCCATTGAATCACAAAACTCAGGGTCAAAAGGTGGGTGAACTTGGATAGATGGCCAAGGAAAATAATGTGAAAAGTGCAACTAGTACGTTTGGCTTTTGGTATTAGGCAATTACTGTTAAGTGCTCAGTCTGAACTGCAAATAGCAGTAATGGACACTTCAGTGTTGGACAAAACTTGGGGAGGAAATACAAATAGGAATTCTAAATTTTAGTATCTGGATCACAAATAGAGTTCAAAGTTAAATGGCTGATTTGAGCAAGAGAATAGCCAGTCATTCAGTGTGATACAGATTTGTGAATGTATAGAATACAAAGGTGACAGCTAAGAAGCCCCTGCCTCTGTAAGTGGGTTTTACTATTCTCAAGGGCTGGGTTATAATGCAGAGCCTGGCTATCAAGTCAGGTTAAGGTTCTCCACATCCTTGAACCAAAAGCAAAAAGAAAGCATTGAGCCTTTAATTCTGATGTCCACCTTCACAACATGAACTCCAATGAGCTTAAGGCTATAGGGGTAGAGCTGGCTTTGAGTGCAGTTCTATTTACCAGATCTACAGTGGACTGCTTTTTAGATAATGCTTTGGAGCAAAGATCTGTGTTAGTCTCTGGTACTTTCCCTTGGTTGACATACTAGTGAACTTAGGACCCAAGTTTTAGCAAATGGTGTTCAGATACATGTTAAAGGTGCTCTTCCTTGGAATCAGTCTTGTGAAATGGCATATGTCACTTTTCCCTGATTGGTCTGTTCCAAGCATGAACCGGTGTAAGGGTGATTGTCAGGAGTTTCCGAAGTCTGGTGGGGCCGAGGTCCCCTGGTGGTCAATTTAGAAGAATTCAACTTCTTGCATGGTTATCTTAGGTTACAGTTTATGCTACATGGCCCAACCTTAGTGGCCAACTTGGTTCTGTCATGGCATGGAATTGTTGGTTCTTGTGTGGCCCAGGTCCTGTTCTAGGTTGTATAGTTGGACTTTATGAGGAAGTTTCCCAATAATTGCATGACTGAACAGCCTTACTTAGCCTATCCTAGTTCAGTTTTGAGTATGACCAAAAGGTTATGCATGAAACAGCTGAAGTTGATTTTTAACAGGTTCATAACATTGACTACATGTGCCTCAGGGGCCTAACTGTAATGTTTGGAGTCTTGGAGAACTTAGTGCCATGTATGATTTATGTTCTATGTGTTCTTCCAGAGGTCACAAATGAAATCTGAAGAAGTAATGCATAATCTCTGGGGAAAGCCTGAATCTGAGTATATGTAATTTGCATGTGGTTTTTCCTTTTATTCACCTTTTTTGATGAATTTGGCCTGGGTTTTATTTTAGTTTTATATCTTTGAAATCATATGGGATCTTGGTAAGCAGTGGGAGGGAATCAAATGTGATGATAAAAAATTAGCACACGACCTAGCCCCACTGAAGATTAACAGTGGTGGCCATTGCAAATTGTTGAACTTCCAAGTTATATACGTGAATTTAATCACTGGAAATAAAATTGGAGAAGAGCTGCAGCGTTTCCTTTATGCAGATCAGAGAAACAGTGCATTGCCAGACCTGTATAATAGAAAATAATTGGGCCTTGGCATGAGGGTGGGAGTTCACTCTGCCAGATTTTCTCAGTTAACCTGAACAGGAAGGAGTGTTTTCAAGTGACACCAAGGTCCAGAAGTTGAGTAACAAATCATACAAGGGGGAGGGAATCCAGGCATTCACATTCTCACAGACTTTACTCCAAGACCCTTACTTTGCCCTTAAGTCACAACATAGTAAGCTATGAAGCACCAGCTCATTTTAACAGAGCATATGGGATTCAAGTTTACTGTGGAGTTCCATAATCTTGTTTCTCAAAACACATGTAATTGTGTATTTAGTAACTTGGTCTTACTCTGGTAATTTCTGTTCGAGTTCATGTCACGTGTTTTTTTTCAGTACTTGGGGATTCACACTTGCAGATTTACCTTTTGCAAGAAGTCTAGGAATCTGCAGATTGAAGGATCCCAGCAACTCGTGTCTTTTACTTTGCTCTGTTTTGTTCTTAAGTTTCTGCTGTTGGCCAAGCTCTGATAGAGTAGGTAGAAAAGCTGGGAAAGATGTGCTCCAGCTTGACTAGAGAGAGGCTGACGTGTACAAAACAGAGGACAATTATAAAGTATAAAATGGCATAGTTACTCGGGAACGCTGGCAAAAAGTACAAGATCCTAGAGGAAGCTGAAAGATGCAGAGGAAGTAGCCAGAGGACCAGTATATTTGCCATATTTGCTACTTTCCATTGTTTAGAGTTGGCAAATAAATGACTTCCATTTACTTTGAATCGATAACAACCTTATAAAGGAATGGAAGTATGGTCTAGCTTGTATACATCAGTCTGTTCAGGGTGGCAAAAACTTTTATTTTTGCAGAATTAATTGTAAGGGGATGCTATTCATAAGAGGAAATGTCATGGCCCTAGATGGCTGGTTCTTAAATTTTGCACAGGGCACCAACTGGATTGATTGGGAAAGGGAACAAACAATTCACTGTCCTTCAATCTCCATGTCCAGTTTCAAGAGTTACGTGCTGGTTTCAGGTGAACTTAGCCATAACATGGTTGTGTTTTAAAATGTGTTTCTATTACCATAGCTCAAATTTTACTCGAGTTTAATTGTTGCACTTCTAAATTTAAGGGAATAATTGTTCAAAGCCATAGCAATACATTTATTCCCAACAATATTACTGTAATATTTAAGTAATTAGAAATGCAATAGACGTAAAAGTAATGCCTGAAAACATCCGTTTTCTCAAACAATATTGAATATCTGTAATTTTCTAGGTCTAATGCTTTCATAGGAAAATGAGCCTCTTGGAGTCTGTTAAGGTGGAATGGAGTGACTGATGGGACTAAACGGGAAAGGTTGAGAATTTTTTGTGGTTTATGTGTAGCTGTAAAGACATCTTTGCCCACTAGATGGCAGTAGCTATTTAGAAAACGACCTCCAGGGTAGCTGTTGGAGGGGAAGCTGCTAGAACATTTTCAGGAAGATTTGTGCTTTTTGTTTCACAGATTGCATAAATGACAGCATAGCAAATGCTGAGGAAGGAAGTCAGCATCCAGTATTCACATTCATGTTCCAGACAAGCACTCCCAGCTAAGTAAGTTAAGCAAGTGCCCTGCTTGCTGGTATGGCTTTGCGTAGAGAGCTCAGGGTACTTGGAGGTGAAGGTAGGGGTGGGGGGGAGTAGATAACAGAGCTTTGAAACATGGAAGGAAAAAAAGATAAATCTCAGAAGAAAAAGTCTTTCCTGATCTACTCTTCCTAGTTTTAAGCCCCTATGGCTTTTTCCCACTTCACCACTAAATTAACACTCCTGAGACTCTCATCACACTTGCATGAAGTGCTAGAATTCACCACCAACCTCAAAACCAAGAAGGCAATATCCACACACTACTATATTCCCAGTGTCCAGCACATTACAAGCATATACATCAAACAAACAATAAAAAAGGGTGGAGGAGGTACCCAAGAGCCTCATGGTAGAATGTGTTCCTTTGGGCTTTGTAATGGTTTGGTCACAGTCATGGCCCCCGGAGTGGTAGGAGGGTGGCTAGCTGGCTGAGCTCAGGCTCCCGACCGCTCTTTGCCGTGGTTGCTCCTTGAAGAGTTGGGGAGCCGGCATGAAGGGTTGCCTGAGATGAGGAAATGATCGAACCTGGAGTAGCTCTAGGCAAGTGGAAGTTGGCAACAACAGAACTGCCAATATCTTTGGCCTAAAGGACCACCTGATGTCTCTAGGTTGCCCTGAGATGGGCAGTATGTGGAGTGAGGGGTGAGCTGAGGCAGCACAGCTGGTCTTTGCAATAGGAGAGGACAATCCGGGCCAGCCTGCAGGAATGGGTTATTGGGAAGAGAGAGGGAGGGACACTAGAATACGAGAGAAGATTCTTATGCTCAAGGAACTAAGTGGTCATGGTTGTGCTGTTTTACTTTTCTCCCCCAGCTTTATTAACATAACTGACACAACATTGTGCACATTTGAGGCCTACATGTTGATTTGATACATTTATGTATTGTGGGATGATTTCCACAGTAGTGTTAGTTAATACCTCACATTGCAATTTTCATGGTGAGAACATTTAAGATCTACTCTCTTAGCTACTTTGAGTAATGTAATACAGTACTGTTAACTACAATCAACGTGCTGTACATTAAATCCCCTGAATTTACATATCTGATAACTGGAAATTTGTACCCTTCGACCAACTTCTCCCCATTTCCCCCACTTCCTGTCCTGTTGTTTGCTAATGTCTACACTCCACTGAGGCATTGTGGACTCTCAAACTGAATAGACACAGGTTCCACACCCAGGGGTTGAAAAAAATTAGATTGGACTGAAAAGAAAGACTGCAAGCAAGTAACCACTTGAAAAGACATTGGAGCTATTCACCGGAAGCCTTTTTATTTGCTTGTTGATTTAGTGTCTCGTGTTTTTCTGTCTGAGACCTGCTCTGCCATTTATTTAGGTGTGTGAATTTAGCAAATTGTTCTTTCTCAAGGTCAGTAGTATCTTTATCTATGAAGTGGGGATTAATACTCAATCATGAGGATTAAATGAGCCACTATATGCAAAGCATTTAGTTCTGTGCCTGACAGAGTATGTGTTCAGTATGGGCTATTAGTATTACTATTGACTATTAAATAATAGTTATTATTAATGTTCCCTAAAGCTGTCATACTGAAGTACCAAAAACTGCGAGGCTTAAAACAACAGAAATGTGGCAGTTCTGGAGGCCAGCAGTCTGAAACCAAGGTACTGGCCGGCCACACTCTTTCTGAATATGCCAGGGATGGAAGTGTTCCTGCTCCTGCCCTGCCGCTGATGGCTCAGGGGTCCTTGGCTTGTGGGCGCAGCACACCAGGCACACGACGGGCTCCTCCTCGTGTGTTCTCACGTAGTCTTCCCTCTACGTGGATCTGTCTGTTTCTGTGTCCAAATTTTCCTTTTTAAGGACACCAGTTATTTGGTTAGGGCCAACCTCCATTACCTCATTTTAACTCAATTACCTCCATAAAGACCCTGCTTCCAAATAAGGTCACTTTCTGAGGTCGTGGGAATTAGGACTGCATTACATCTTTTTTGGGAGGCAGGGGACACGATTCAACCCATAACCATTGCATGCCCTGGGATCACAGAAGAGAAATCTCCAGCTTTTACACAAAAATAGAAAGCAAACCCTAAACAAAATCCAAATACATGCTCTTTCTGGGCCCAACGAGAAAGCCTTTTCCTTACAGCCTCTTTGCCAGAAGCCGGTCCCCCTGTAGGCTACCAGCTGTGGGCAGTGCTCCCCTCTATCCCTTTACCGGCCCCCGTCCCTCTGAATTCCCAAGCAATGCCTAATTCTGTTATTTTCAGTGATTTCCCTGTGGGCAGCAGTTTATTTCTGTCATCAAGTCTCTGATGAAATCTTTAGCCATGAAATGTGTAGTCCAATCCCAGCAAATCGTGTATAGTGTTAAGATGTCACAAGCTGCCCACGGCCTGCATTATGTGGTAATTTGGAATCGAGAGAAGTGGTAATGTGGGGCCGGGCTTCTTTTGTGAGCTCGCATTAATGCTGGAGCTGGTGCTGTCAATTGACAGCCCATCGATTTGGGCTAATAGTGCCTGGAGGGGGCAGAATTGGGGCCAGGTAGGGAATAAAGGATGGCAACAGCCAGGCGCCAGGATCCCAGCAGCTTTTAATCTATTATTGCCCTCTTTTAATGCAACTTCCCAGTCCACTGCATTTACTTCCACCAAGTCTGCCTGCTGAGCTGAACTGCAAAGCCAGTGGGACGCCACCCCCAGAGTGGCCCAAAGTTCCCCACTATTGATTCTTTGATGCTCTGGGGTGTGAATTATAATTATTTCATTAAGCCCTCTAATGGGTATCAACCATGAACCTTCCCCAGCCCAGGCTGGGGTGTCCAGGGCGAGGTCGGCATCATTAATCTGTGTTCATCTTGTTGCCACAAATTGTCCTACCCTCCACCCTTTTTTTTCCCTTCCTATTATCGCCTCTATGAGTTTTCAGGGGAAGCAGGTCGATCTACTCAGAGAGGACCTGGGAAGGGGAGATGGCTGATTTGGAGAAGCCGCAGTTGAGCAGATAGCAGTGTTGGCTGTCGGCACTAAGGAACACGCTGATCACTCGGTCAGAGCTGCTGCGCCCAGTTCTGGTCCGCCTGTGCAGGGAGGTGATGCACAGTAGCTTGGGACAAATGGAGAGATCTTGCAGCCACTTTCTTGTATGGCCCTGAGACCTGGTGTAGCTCAGAAATACCCCATACTTCACTTAAGTCATTCATCAACTTTACCAGGGTGCCATGGATACAAAGGAGTACAAATCCTGTCTTGTGCCCTCAGGGAGCTTCAACGCTGTTTAGAGGTAGAGGCATCAAATAACTAAATAGGTAGCAGGAAGACTCTAAGGAGTACTGAGGAGCAAAGCACAGGGAGTTAATGGCACCCCATGGAAGGGGCCTTGACCCAGGTTTGGGGATCCAGGAGGCCTTCCTGGAGGGGTAAATGCCGGCACGGAGCCTGAAGAATGAGAAGGAGATAGTCTTAGGAAAGAGGATGGGCATACTAGTCAGTGAGAACAGCATGTTTAAAAGGACTGGAGGTGGAGGTGAAAGAGAGAAGGCCCATGAGATTTTTGCACCCTCATCTAGTTGAATAAGGCCAACACTCTACACGAGGTGGGGAAAAGCCTCTCTCCCACCGCACTTTCTTGTCTTTTCCCTCCTGCTGTTGCCGCTAAATCCCATCAGAAGCTTTAGGAAAGCTCAAGTCCCAGATGGCACTTGCCATCATTTTATCAGATGCTTTCTTGTTTTTTCTACCATACTTTCTTTTAGGCTGAGAGTGAGTTTTGCCTCAGGACCTTCACTGGCTTGATTCATGTGATGGTTTTAAAACATGTCTGCAACTTTTTTTGACACTCATATCAAGGTATTGTGTTTAGTCCCTCTCCCCTTGAATATGGGCTGGCCTCAGGGACTGACTTCTAATGGCTAACTCTGGATAACTTGGAAGTCTAGATTATTAAATCCATGCTGCTTCCGCCTGGCTCTCTGGATATTCACTGTGGAAGTCCTCAGCTGCCCTGGGGAAGTCTGGCTGCCTTGAGGCCCTAATGAAGAAAGGCCACATAGAGAGAGATGCTTGAGGACCCCTTGCTGTTGAGTGGGCCTACTCCTGATACCAGACCTGTGAGTGAGGGTGACTTAGAGATGATTCCAGCCCCAGCCATCCACTGCCTACATCTTCATTCAGAAAGAGACCCTGAATGAAAATTAGTCAGCTGAGCCCAGTCAACCCCAAACAAAATAAATGATTGTTTTACGTTAATGTTTTAGGTGATTTGCTCCACAGGGATAGAGAATTGGGACAGTTAGATTTGGTTAAGATTGTGTTTGTTTGAGTACTTAAGCTTTATAGCCCACCTTAAAAGCCGGTAGTATGAGTTTCCCAACTTTGTTCTTGTTCAAGTTTGTTTTGACCCTTTTATTTTTCAATGTAAATTTTCAAAATCAACTCGATTTCTAGCAAATAAAACACAACAAAACAGCCCACTTGAATTATAAATGGGATTTTTATGACTCTATAGATGAAATTGGGTAAAGTTCCTATAAACATGATATCTCTCTCCATTTATTTAGGTTGTCTTTAATTTCTGTCAACAATGTTTTGTAGTTTTGAATGAAGAAATCTCCCATCTTTTGTTAAATTGGTTCCTAATTACATTTTTATGCTGTTGTAATTAGAACCATTTTTAATTTCATTTTCCAGTTACTTGCTCCTACTCTGCAGGAATGTCATTCTGAACTTAAATACTGACCATGTATTGTGTGATCTTGCTAAATTCACTTATTAATTCTGATAACAGTTTTAAGGAGTTCCTTGAGATTTTCTTCTGTAAATAATCATAGTGTCTATGAGTAAAGGTGGTCTATTTCTTCCCTTCCAGTCTGTGAATGCCTTTTACTTCTTTTTCTTTCCTCATTGCTTTGGCTAGACCTCCAGAAAAATATTAATCAAGAATGGTGAGAGTGGACATCTTTGCCTTGTTTCTGATCTTAGGAGGGAAGAATTTAATATTTCACCATGAAGTTAACTTTGGGTTTTTCATAGTTGGGTTTTAGTGTCATGTTTCTATTGAGGGTAAATTTATTGAGCATGACAAACTATCCCCGACCTAACTGCCAGCATAGACCACAATGGAAAAAGAGGACTGTTTTTCCATTTAAAGGAGCTCACCATTTAAGGGAAAGGATGGAAACTGAAGTAGCAAGAAGTGTCGCAAAAGGTGGCTCTCAGAGGTAGCGTGGGAAGCGTGGGGATAGGAGCCAAGAGAGAATAAAATCCTCAGATGGGATTTGTGGACTTAGGATGGCTTCCTTCTCCCTCCCCACCTGGTGATCTATTCACTTTTCAAAAGGCAGCTGAAATATTCCCTCTCCAGAATTCTGGGCAAAGTTGGTGACTTCAGCACTCGGTGCTCCTTATATACTTTGCACCTTTAGTATAACATTTTTCACATATTTGGAAGATGTATGCTTGGCGTCCCCCCGTCCGGACTGTGAGATCCTCTGAGGTGGGGGAGAGGCTTCTTTGTTTTCATCTGCCCCCTTCCTGTAGGCCCTGGCTCTCTGGGACTTACGGAGTAGGGTCAGAGCTCTGTGGTTTCTCATGGCATATTCCCCCCAGCTGGGCAAACCTCAAGAAATTTTCCCTCTGAAAATGCTTTTCTCTAAAATATAACTCCCTTCTGAAAACTTGTACCAAGGTTGTTACTTACTTCTCAGAGACTCAGTTTTCTCATCTATGTAAAAGGAATAATAATAATACCTATCTTAGAGGTAGTTGCTACCTGCCCATGTTTTAGGCACCTAGTACATATTTGTTGAATGAAGGAACAAAATTTTGTATTGGAACAGAGGTGTGGCCTAGAGACAAACAAAGGGACAATCTTAAATGATCCTCAAATACCAGAGTGTGAATTTGAATGAAAACTTGATTAGTTAAATCCTACCAGGCTTTAAAAAGTATAAGCTGTAATCCACAGGTTCCCGACCCTATTAGAGCTTGAATTACTTTTTTATAACAAATATTTTTTAATATCCTCTTTACTTTGCTGAAATGAAATTCATAGATAACCAAAATATTCCATATAATGTTCTAATTATAGACCTGAAGGAGAATTAAAGAGAAACAACTTGAATAAAATTATGTGTTTCAGTAGATAGATAAATGTTCAAGTTCAGTCAAACTTGAAGACATAACGAACTAGTGAGAGGCTCACACGGTCACTCCTTCCACAGGACTTTTGTGACAGCAAGTTACAAGCGCAGGCTGATTCAGGCTAATACCACGGTGGCTCCGACATCCATGGCACTGCTGTCAAGACATGTTTTTCTGAAATGGCAACTAAGTCTCTGTATTGTCCCAAATGAAACAAAGGACATTCATCTCTCGTTTTACATGGGAATCCTGGGAAAATTAAGTGAATTTTAAAACTGTGCAAAAATAATCATGTTATTTTTGTATAACATCATAGTTAATTATGGAAAGTTTTTCCACCTACATGAATATCTGGAAGATACTCAGAGGTCATTTGGGATGTGGAAATTTCTTAGATGTGCTGAACTGAGCTGTGCCCGGTTGTAAGACAGCAAACATCACTTCTAAAGGTCAGTGATGCCTCAAGTCACACCAAACACCAAAGGTGCTTCAGCAAATTTCTTAAGTTCCCGCTAGGGGGCAGTAACACCCCTGAGCCCTGATTCTGAAGGTAGCCCTGGGTTCAAAAATCCCGGCACTGCCCCTTTTTGTGTGGCCCCTACACTTTCAGTTTCTTCACCTGAAGAAAAAGGGGGGTGACATACCCAGTTATAAGGTGTGTCAAGGTTTAAATGACAGGGTAGTAAGTTACAGTACCATGTCAAGTACCTAGCACTCAGAAATAGTATGTATTGAGCATGTCTCATTTGTCATGAAGAATAACAATCCTGTGAGTTTAATGCCATCATTTATTCTGATTTTCAGTTGAGTAAGTGAGGCACAAGTCATTTACCTGGGGGTCACATGGGAAGTAACATGGCAGAAATTTGAGCACAGGCAGGCTGATTTACACGCCTGTTTGGTCATCCTCACACTATGAGCAGTACCGGGCAAGACTCGGTGCCTAAAACTTGCCAAGATTTAATGCTTCCTGAAAGGCTGCCTGTCTTCTAAAGGACCTCCCCTGGCTAGCCCTCTAGAATGCTGGCAGGTCTGAGAAGGAGAGGGCAGCGAGGCCAAGCGAGAGGGAAAGGTGCCAAGGCCAGCGAAACGCCGCACCACTCCCTTCTGCATTTCCTCCGACCCACTCCCCTGAGTGTGGGATTCAGAGTTCTCATCCTGGGGGAATGCCTGAGCTAGTATCATACCAGAGAAACTGAGGCCTGGAGTGGGTGAGGTGATTTGCTTAATCAGATACACCACTTAAGACAGGCTGATATGGGCTCAAAACAAGGACTAATCTCTTAACGTTTAGAACAACCTGACAGTTCTCATCAATGCTGAGAAGGCACCTGGTGTGTCCACGGTGTGCGCAGGCTCCGGTGGGGGCACAGACACGAGTCCCATAGACTCCCTGTCCTAAGAGCCCACAGTGGACTGGATAAATCAGCAAGGGCTCTACTGGGCAGGCAAAGGAAAGCCTAGGAAGGCTGGGTAGCTATGTTAGAGCAGTTGGAGAGAACGAATGTGTCAGTGTTCCTCTGGAGGTCAGAACTGCAGAAAGCAGTTTGGGGGCTCTTGGGCCAGTCACAAGTTATTGTCTCTCTCTCCAAAACCATATGTTTAGAGTCTGCTTCTTGATGCTGGGCCTGGGACTCTGAAAGCCACGTTTCTCCTTGCCAACTGGATCCCTGTTAATTCCCCTGGTTAGGGGCAGCAGAGGGACCCAGGGAAGCAGGAGGAAGGACAAGGGACAGCCATCCTCTTGTTCCCCGTTACTGACAGCATCACCCAGCAACGCCCTCTGCCATGACAGTGGCAACTGGGTCTAGTTCCCAGTATACTGTGCAACTCAGAGGCCTGAATCCCGGCTCTGTGAGGCTCTTCTCCAAGTTCTGGAGGCCCCTGCTACAGCCGGACCTCAGAGGTCTATCCCAGCCTTGCGGGCCCTCCTCAAAGCTGTTGGCCCCGATAGCCCCCTTCCCTGTGGGCCCCAGCCTTTGAGGAGATCACCGCTCCTGAAGTTCTCTCTCTATTACTCAGTGTTCCCTTCAGGCTTTGTCAGTTATCCAATACCTATTGAACCAGTTCCTTACAGGAAGCTCTCTCCATTAAGACCCTTGAAGTGGTTTCTGGTTTCTTAACAAGACCCTGACATAATTACTATCAAGAAAGCTTTTATTACAACCAGTTAGACTGGTTCAAAACTAAATACATAACTTGGAAGGTTACAAAATATTCATGTCTGAAAGTATGGAATCAATTTGTAGGCCTGAAAGTAGTCTTTGAAATCATTCATTGCACCCCGTTATTTTACTGAATCCCAGAAAATTAACTGGCTTACTGAAAAGTATGCTATTTCATTTAACAGTTATATATGGCATTGTTCTCTATGTGAGACATTGTTCTGAACACTATGATAAATAGCTTATTTAAACCATAACAACATCTCAGGTAAGCGCTATTATTATTCCTCCTTTCCTAGGGTAGGGAACTGAGAAAAAGAGAGGTTAAGTTACTTACCCAAGGCCACACAGATAGTAAATTACAGAGCTGGGATTTGGACCAAAGATTTCTGGCTTGAGTTCCTACTTTTACCCATCATCTCTGTGTTGCTGTTTCCTAGCAGCAGTGCCCAGACTAGAGTCTAGGACAATAGACTTCTGTTTAAGCAGTCTCCTACGGCCATGCTGATGGTCAGGCACACTGCCACTGTGGACCAGACTCCCACTTGGTGAGCCATCCAACACTCAGATGTTAATTTCAATTAGATTTTTATAAACTTCCTGCCCCCTACCCCAGGAAATTCTTTATTATATTTATCCACCACCTATAGTTGGTAGTTCTCTAGGGCTTTGCACGGTCTCTGGCACTGTGAAGAGTGGATACTCAATACATTTTTAAACAAAGTCTGAGTATGTAATTGCTGCTAGTATTGTAGCAGCTACATCTAATATTTATATTAAACATTTTTTAGTTTTTTAAGATTTAAAATATCTGTGGTAAAACACATAGAACTTTATCATCTTACTCATTTTTAAGTGTACATTTCAGTAGTGTCCTGTGTATCTACATTGTTGCATAATCAATCTCCCAAACTTTTCCAATCTTACAAAACAAAACTTTGTACCCATGTATCAATAACTCCCCATTCCTCCTTTTCCCCCTAGTTGCTGGAACTCTTTCTGTTCCTAAGCATTTGACTACTCTAGATAACTCATATATGTAAAGCCTTTTTATAACAAACTAATTTCGTACTTTTAATCATTATATAATTACGATAATCTTATAAACAGGCAGGACAGAGCCTGGACTGTTTCCATTTTTTTAGGCTCTCAAGATATTAAGACATGCCAAACTGAGATGACAAGAACTGTGGGACATATAAAATTTTACGTTGAATGAATGAATGAATGAATGCTTTAAAAAATGCAATACCATATTCTTATCCCAGACAAAATTTATTTAGAATATTCCTTAGCATGTACTACAGAAGGTGTGACCCAAAAATGACACCTAAGTTTCAAATCGGATAGTGAACATTTTTCAGTCTTATGTTTCTTTGTGACTGAATGTATGTTTATTTCAAGATAATGTCAAAATCTAAATTTGAGGTCCTTCATTAGTGTGAGGTTCAGATGAAACGACCTTCTTTCCCTCTCCACCAGCTCTTCCCATTGTGAGAGGTCATGGGGTGGACATCATCTCCATTTTTACGAACCAGAAGAGTCTCAGCAAGTATTGGTTCTAGTTGAAGATAAGCCAGAAAATTTGGTGGTGGGGTTAAGACTTAACTCAGGTTTTTGGCTGTAAGCCAAATGCTCCAATCACCAAGCCTCGCTGACCAGAGCTGTCCACCTCACAGTCCATTGCTAACCCAGAATGTTCATTTAGCTGCTGTGGAGGAGGCCTCTTGGTTCTACTGAGTGTGCCAATTGAAACGGCTGCCTTGGGGGTAGTGAGATCCCAGGCTCTGGGAACCATCAAGAAGAGATTTGACTGACATGATTTAGGTCTGCTTGCAGAGGAGATTCAGGAATGGGGGGTGGGGGTGAGCAGGAGGGAGTCCCATTAGACTATTTCCCACTTCCCTCCAGACGACCCAACACAGGGCTGAGCCCAAACCATCAGCACATCTCTGCTCTGCAGGGAGAGGCAGTCCAGGGCTGCACATTCGTTTCCCCACCTTTTCATTTGCAGCAACCTGCCGCCGGTACTGGGCAGCCACAGCTTAATTTGAACAATTGGGCTCTGGTTTCCTGAGGCAGACCATCCGGGCACCTCCGCCATCCATCAGTATTCTCTTCAGTCCCCCGACAGCTGCTCACGGCGGGCTGACTCAACCTGCTCTGACCTCATCTTCTCACACAGAGCAGAGGAGGATTTGGAAAAAATTAGTTATATTAGTGACTCCCCGAAACACTCCGTTTACTTGTGATATGACAAATATTTCAGCCATTAGGATCTCTCTGTCTCTTATCATCTTAAATGTACTCACTTACATTCCAAATCACTACTTAATTTAAAAGCCTATTTGTTGAGATTGTCACAGGCCCAGGGAAAAGCAGAGACAGACACTCACTCAGCTCTGGCAGGAATAGAATCAAACTTGAAACTTTGATTGAATCTTTCTCCCCAAGACTTATGCTCAGTCAGGTATGATCTAAACACTTAGGAAGGAAGAGACGCCAAGGAAACCCATAGGGTAGCGATTTATAAGCTCTGCTTTACAGCGGTGGTGTAGCATGGTAACCTTGGGAAGATAACTTTATTGCTGGGTGTCCTCATGCTCCCTGACCCCTGGAGGCAGTGACACTGTCAGTAAACATTGACTGAACCCCTGTCGTATGCTAGGCAGCATGAGAAATTCTGAGGTACAAAGATGAATGAGTCATGCCCCAGTGCTCACAGTTCTTCTCAATTTCTTAGTAACAACAAACATTTGTTGAGCACCTACTGTGTGCCAGCTATGCTAAATACTATTCATTTAATCTGCCCCACAATCTGAGAGTTACAACTACATTTTATTTCCATTTTACAAACAAGAAGCCTAGTCCATCCAACTCTTAAATTCATAAAATTAAACACTGTGCACTACTGTCTCCCCAAATAAAACTTCTCCCAGTGGAATTTGTAAATGGAAAGTTCCCAGAACAGACCATGTCTGATATACATGGGTTGCATAGTCAAGATAAACTGTTGGATCTGCCACAGAGACAAGATTACTCTCAGCACATGAGAAGTAATGACAGATAGACTCCGTGATGCCTGTCAGCACTGACTAGCACACGTCAGAAACCTTGTTCTTTAGATGATAATAGACTTGGGGTTTTTTTTTGGTGGTGGTGTTAGGTGTTTTTTTTTTTTTTCGGTCTCTTTGGTTCCTCTTGAAATTTTGACAGTTTTTTTAAAGGTTCAGCATTTTTCAGCTGTGTTAAAGGGAAGCAAAGGAGGAGAATCATCCTATCTGGACTTGGGTTTGAAGGCTGAAAGCAGAGATAGTAAAGTCCTTAGGACAGAGCTTGGAGGATGACTCCTAGGTGCCCTGTCTGTGCTGGGAGACTGGGCCCCTCACCCCCTGCCATAGGCGGTTGATTCAGAAGTAGACTCCAGAATTCAACTTGGAGCTAAGGGACCTGGACAGCAGATTTTGGAGCAGTCATGCTAATGACAACTCTGAGAGACTTTGTGCAGCTCTGGCTGTGGAGTGCCCCTGTAGCAACTGTCTATTGCTGTGGAACAAACTACTGGCAAAATATACTGGCATAAAGCAACAGTTGATTATTTCTCATGATTCTGTGAGTACGTTGGGCAGTTTGCCTGGGCCCACTCAGGCAGCTGGATTCAGGTGGTAGATGGACTGGAACTGAGCTCAGCAGGGAGCCTGGGGTGCTTTTCTTCTCATGGGTCTTGCCTGCTCATGGAGTCTGGGCCAGGCTTCTTCACATGGCAAAGACATGCTCCGAGATGGAAAGGGCAAGACCTTGCTCAGACACTGTAGCCCAGGTCTTCCCTGGCATTCTACCATTCAAAACGTGTTCCAGGACCAGTCCAGATCAAGGGATGGAGATGTGGATTCAGTTTCTGGATGGGAGGAGACGCCAATAATTGTGGCCAGAGGATGGATTTTGGTGGATTAAATAGAGACACGAATTATTTATGGCCTTTCCCATTAAGAAGTGGAGTCTACTTCTTCAGCCCTGGGATCTGAGATATCCTAGTGATGTTCTCTGACCAACAGAACAAAGCAGAAGTGCTGGCCAGCTGCCCAGACTGGGCCTGACAGCCCCCTTTCACCCTCCTGGAACATTTCCCATCCCTGTGTGAAGAGGCCAGGTTTGGCCTCCTTGAGAACGAAAGACCATGTGGGATGAGAGGCCCAGTGTTCACAGCCTTCCCAGCTGAGCCCAGCCCCAGTCTGTCCACCAGTTGAATGTTGTCCCATGAGCCGGTCCAGGACAACCCACAGAAGAATTTCTAGCCAACCCATAAAATTGTAAGAAATAATACATTGTTATTGTTTTAAGCCATTAAGTTTTGTGGTGGTTTTTATGCAGCCACAGATACAAAAGACAGCTCCCAGACTGCTCTGCTCAAAGGCTCTCCTCAGGGTATGACTGGCCAGCACTTCCTTTGTCCCTGGGACTAGCCTCCTAATAAGATTCCCCCTCAAGGCAGCCAAAGTTTTTTCTGTTGCTTATAATGAATTCTCAGTATAAGAAAACCCCAAGCAAAGGGAGAAACTCAGTATATTCTGGACCCCTGGCCAGGCAGAGGGTCTCTTTCCAAACTTAAAAAAAAAAAGAAAGATATTAGGATGTATTGCATTGTCTCCTTATTTGCCAAGATCCTTACTAGCTTTTGAAAACTTACCCTTTACATCTTTTTTCTTACATTGAAAATCTTGGATCCTGACAACAGTAGTGTAATTATTTATTACCATACCATTATTCTACAATAACATAAAATAGTTTTAAAATAATAAACCTAATATTATTATAACAATTAGACAAACAAATGAAGTTTAAAGTTTCTCTCCAGCTTTGTCTTGAGAATACATTCCTCTATTACTGTGGCTAAAACCACTTGGGATAGTTATTTTCTCTGAGTGTTTATTCATCAAATTGATTTATAATTCTGTTCATTTTTAACTTTTAAGGATTACTTTTTATATAATATTTTTGAATACATAAAACATGTTTCCAAAGTCAAATTTATATAAGGCATATTTAAAGAAATCTTGCTTTTATGATCTTGTCAATCCTCCCCCACTGTTGTTAGATTTTAAGCTATGTTTCCAGTGCTTCTTTTTGCAAATATAAGCAAATACATATGTATATTTGCACTTTTCTTTTTTACACAAAAAACTGACATTCTATATATACATATGTTCCACATCTTGCTTTTTCCATTTAATATGTCCTGGAAGTCACTCTACATCGGGATATATGCTCTACATTATTACTTTCTACAGCTTCAGAGTTTTCCACTGTGCACATGTACCGTACTTACTCAACTAGTCACTGATGGGCATTTGAACTGTTTCCAGTCATTTGCAATTACACATAATGCTGCAAAAACAAAGATGAAGTTTGTGTATGAGTCATTTTGAATGTTTGCTAGTGTATCTTTAGAATAGAATCTTAGGAGAGATATTTCTGGATCAAAGGATAAATGCACCTATTTTTCTAGATGTTTACAAATCCCCTTCTAGTAGGGCAGGGCCTCTGAGTCCCCATGACTAACGAATGGGTGCTTATTTCCTCACCACTTCCTCAGTAAAATATGCTCTCCCACTCTGGCACTTTTGCCAGCGTGATAGATGAAAGGTAGCATCTCCGTTCTGTTTTCTTCTGCATTGCTCTTATTATGAGTAAGGTAGCGCCTGTTCTCAGGGGGTGGAGAGCCATGTTAATTTTTTTCTGCCTGTTCAAATCTTTGCATGGACTTCTCAGTATATTGACATCCAACAACTTTTCATCTCACAGCCACCCAATGAGACAGTGAGCTGGTATCATCACTCCCTCTCATAAAGATGTGAAAATGGCAGATTAGTGAGGTTAAGTAATTTACCCAAAGTTACACACCTAATACGTGGCTAAAGTCAAGCTTCCTGACGGTTAGGCTCTGTGGATTCTCTATGGATTTATTTCCAGGAGGGAGATTTGAAGTTCTTGTGTTCTGCTTTTAACAAAGAATCAGTGTCACATCTCTGACATAGGCCGGCTTCAGGAGGTCCTGTCGACAGGGCCTGGGGGAGGGCAGAGGAGCCCATGCTTATAAAGAGAAGGATGGTCCCCATTGTGTCACCGAGCAGTACCCAGCACGCTGGGGCATTTGGAATCTCAATGGTAGACCACAACAGCGAGAGACCTGCAACCTCTTTAATTCTGTTAGAGAATCAGTGAGGTGCTTGATGAAGCCATTAACTGGGGTTCGTGTCTTCATTCTACTTATAAGACTCCAGGAGGGCAGATGCTGATGGAAATTTATTGATTTCTTTTTCTGCCTTTACCAAATGGGTCAAAAACATGGTATAACACTGCTGGTTCCAATTAAAATCACCTGTTAGTGTACAAAGGTTGGCCCTTTCCACCCTCCCTCTTCTCCCCCATTTAAAAAGGGTTTAAAAGATTTTCATTTAATTGATTTGCTGTAAAATGCCCTTTACAATTACCCAGATAAACTAGGCGTCACCTGTGGAGTAAGAGCCAATTTGAGCTGTTTATCAAGACTTTGCCTCTGGCCACTTCTCACCCTGGGATCTTGAGTTTCTGTATTGATAGCTTGCATCTGTCAACACTGGATATTTTTAGTGGGCTGCAGAAAGCTTTTAGGGAGATGGGGATGTGGGGCTGCATCTTTGAGCAGGTGAAGAAAGCATGATGGGTTTTTTTTTTCTTTCTCTCTTTTTTTTTTTTTAAATGAGAAGGCACTATTGTGCTGAAAACAAATTCAGAAAATCAGCCCTGGCCCCATATGTGTAAAAATAATCAGACTGGGCCCCAATTAAAAACCAGGCAGTGGGCCTCGAGGAAATGGGAATGTGAGCAATGGATAAAACTGAGCGACAAATTTTGCCCAGTTTCTCTTGGTTAGGGTCTCATGTCAAGCTGTGTTTAATGTCGGGAGGGAGAAGTTGGGAATCTCAGCAAGAGTTGTCTGTGAAGTGACATTTATGCTCTCTGAGGTGATGGGTGGGTGGGGGAAATTATAGAGGGTAAGAAACAAAGAAAGGACTTAGATGTATTTATTCTAGGAATTGTGTATTTCCAAAACCATACACTTGAATCCACTTCATCATGAAAACAGTGCCAAATGGCTAAAAAAATAATGAAAAAAAAATGGTGCCAGAAAACAAAAGCCAGGCAAATATGGGAAAAGAAAGGTAAATTCTGGAAAGCGTCGATCAATAATCTTGGAATTGATCTTGACAAAGTTCTAGCATTAATTATGAAAAAACTGTTTTGCGAGCCTTTGAAAAAAGATGGTGGGTCAGTAAGAATGAGGCATGATTTCCATTCTGACTGGTATCAAATAGGGAAGAGACACAGCAAATCTTAACATAATAGGGTGGTTGAAGAGAATCAGTGACAGAATATTTATGAAAGCCCTTGGTACATAGTAAATGTGTGATAAATATTAGTTGTTGACACCATCAGAAGAACAAAAAGGTGACTTATGGTATGGGAGAATATATCCATAAACAATTCATCCAATAAGCAGTTAACATCCAAAATATATAAAGAACTCACATGCCTCAACCTCAAAAACAAAAACAAAAACAAATGACCCAATTAAAAAATGAGTGGAGGACCTATTTTTTTTTTTAATGGGGACATTTCTCAAAGGAAGAAATACAGATGGCCAACCAGCACATGAAATGATGCTCCACATCGCTAATCATTAGAAAAATGCAAATCAAAACCACAATGAGATATCACCTCACACCAGTTAGAATGGCCTCTATCCAAAAGATAAGAAATAACAAGTGTTGACAAGGATGTGGAGAAATGGGAACCCTCCTACACTGTTGGTATGAATGTAAATTGGTGCAGCCACTGTGGAAAGCAGTATGGAGGTTCCTCAAAAAACTAAAAATAGAAATATTACTCGACCCAGTAATTTCACTTCTAGGAATTTACCCAAAGAAAGCAGTCCTTGATTCGAAAAGATACATACACCCCTATGTTTATCACGATATTATTTAGAATAGCCAAGATATGGAAGCAACCTAAGTGTCCATGAACAGATGAATGGATAAAGTAGACGTGGTACATATACACAATGGAATACTATTCAGCCACAAAAAGAAAGAAATCCTGCATTGAGACCACATGGATGGACCTAGAGGGTATTATGCTAAGTGAAAAAAACCAAGAGGAGAAAGACAAATACCATATGATTGTACTTATTTGTGAAATATGAAACAAAGCAAAACAGAATGAACAAAACAGCAGTAGACTCATAGACACTGAGAACGGACTGGTGGTTACCAAGGGGGAAGGGTTGGGGAGGGCAGGTGGGAAGGGTCAGGGGGATGGATGAAGGGGCACAAAAATTCTCAGTCATAATCAATTGGTCACAGGGATAGTAGAACATATAGAGAATACAGTCAATGATTCTGTAACATCTTTCTATGTTGACAGTAACTGCACTAGTGGGGGTAAGGATTTAATAATATGGGTAACTGTTGAACCACTGTGTTTTGTATTTGAAACCAATATAAGATTGAATATCACTGACGCTTCAATTTTCAAAAATGACATAAATCTCCAATCCGAGGGCCTAGACAGTGTGGCTCCCAGCACCCAACACCCAGTCCTGGGGGCGCTCCCCTCCAGGGAGCTGGAGAGTTCCCAGCTAGTCAAGTGCACAAACACACGCACACACCATGGGCACCGCTGCTGCAGGACCCCCAGACAGAGCCCTCTGCTCATTGCACACCCTTGTGCACTTCTGGACAGCTCCCTCCCCTCCCTCCCTGGAGATATATATATATATGTTAGTTGCTCTACTTCAGGCTTTTATACTATGCATCATACTCAAAACTACTTCAAGGACTTCTGTACTTTTGCCATCTCTACTTTTTTTACCTCCTCCACTCTTGCCTCTGGTGTGAGCCTCCACCTGTCCACTAACACCTATGCAATGTTAGTGGATTTCCCTTTTACCCTATTACCAGTGCCACCTGAGCACTAAAATCACTGGATACACTCGGTGCTTATTTTGCTTGAAGTCTTGGAGAATTCTGACATTGCTAACTTCCCCTTTCTCTTCGTAACTTTTTTCTTACCTTGGGTGTCCTCTGACACCCCACTCTCGAGGACCTTAACTGATAGTATTGCTTAGGGTTCCTTCCAAGATTCCACTCCCCACTCTTCTTGGGAGCAGTTTCAACACAATTCCTATCAAAATTCCATCAAGGTGGACAACTGAATATTCATATGCAAAATAAGGAATTTAGACCCATATACAAAAATTAACTCAAAATTGATGAAGGACCTGAATGCAATTGCTAAAACTATAGAACTCTTGGAAGGAAAACAGATGTAAATGTTGGATTTGGTCAGTGGTTTCTTAGATATAACACCAAAAAAACAAAAGCAACAAGAGAAAATATAGATAAACAGGACATCATCTAAATTAAAAGCTTTTGCATGTCAAAAGATATCATCAAGAACATGACAGACAACTGAAAGAATGTGACACAAATTTTGCGAATCATATATATGATAAGAGATTTACATCAAGAATACATAAAGAACGCTGACAACTCAATAATAAAAAGAAAACCCAATTTAAATATGGGGGAAAGGTCTGAATCACACCTCTTCAAAGAAGATACGCAAATGGCCAAGGAGCCCATGGAAAGATGCTCAACACCATTACCCATCAGAAAAATTTAACTGTAAACCAGGTGGCACCATTTCATACTAATGAAGATGATGAAAAATTGGAACCCTCATACAGTGCTGGTGCAAATGTAAAATGGTGCAGCCACTTTGGCAAAATATTATGAGAATCTATATGCTAACAAGCTGGAAAACATAGAAGAAATGGACAACTTAGAAAAATACAACCTTCCAAGACTGACCAAGCAATAAACAGAAAAACTAAACAGACCAATCACCAGCAACGAAATTGAATCGGTAATCAAAAAACTACCCAAGAACAAAACCCCCGGACCTGATGGATTCACCTCTGAATTCTACCAGACATATAGAGAAGAAATAACACCCATTGTCCTTAAAGTTTTCCAAAAAATAGAAGAGGAGGGAATACTTCCAAACTCATTCTATGAAGCCAGCATCACTCTAATACCAAAACTGGGCAAAGACCTCACCAAAAAAGAAAATTACAGACCAATATCCCTGATGAACGTAGATGCAAAAATACTCAACAAAATATTAGCAAACCGAATTCAAAAATACATCAAGAGGATCATACACCATGATCAAGTGGGATTCATCCCAGGGATGCAAGGATGGTACAACATTCGAAAATCCATCAACATCATCCACCACATCAACAAAAAGAAAACAAAAACCACATGATC
Source organism: Smutsia gigantea (assembly GCA_032199065.1). NCBI lineage: Eukaryota > Metazoa > Chordata > Mammalia > Pholidota > Manidae > Smutsia > Smutsia gigantea. The sequence goes on along the minus strand of JAVSCE010010875.1, from coordinate 1,004,643 downwards.
ATCTCCATAGATGCTGAAAAAGCATTTGACAAAATTCAGCATCCATTCCTGATTAAAACTCTCAACAAAATGGGTATAGAGGGCAAGTACCTCAACATCATAAAGGCCATATATGACAAACCCACAGCTAACATCATACTTAACAGCGAGAAGCTGAAAGCTTTTCATCTAAGATCGGGAACAAGACAGGATGCCCACTCTCTCCACTGTTATTCAACATAGTACTGGAGGTCCTAGCCACGGCAATCAGACAGAACAAAGACATACAAGGCATCCAGATTGGTAAAGAAGAAGTCAAATTGTCACTATTTGCAGATGATATGATACTGTACATAAAAAACCCTAAAGATTCCATTCCAAAACTACTAGAACTAATATCTGAATTCAGCAAAGTTGCAGGATACAAAATTAACACACAGAAATCTGTTGCTTTCTATACACTAATGATGAACTAACAGAAAGAGAAATCAGAAAAACAATTCCATTCACAATTGCATCAAAAGAATAAAATACCTAGGAATAAACCTAACAAAGGAAGTGAAAGACCTGTACTCTGAAAACTACAAGACACTCCTAAGAGAAATTAAAGAGGACACTAACAAATGGAAATGCATCCCATGCTCTTGGCTAGGAAGAATAAATATTGTCAAAATGGCTATACTACCTAAAGCAATCTACAGATTCAAAGCAATCCCTATCAAAATACCAACAGCGTAATTCAATGAACTGGAACAAATAATTCTAAAATTCATATGGAACCACAAAAGACCCCGAATAGCCAAATCAATCCTGAGAAGGAGGAATAAAACGGGGAATTACGCTCCCTGACTTCAAGCTCTACTACAAAGCCACAGTAATCAAGACAATTTGGTACTGGCACAAAAACAGACCTACAGACCAGTGGAACAGAATAGAGAGTCCAGACATTAACCCAAACATATACAGTCTATTAATATATGATAAAGGAGTCATGGATATACAATGGGGAGATGACAGCCTCTTCAACAGCTGGTGATGGCAAAACTGGACAGCTACATGTAAGAGTATGAAACTGGATTACTGTCTAACCCCATACACAAAAGTAAACTCCAAATGGATCAAAGACCTGACTCTAAGTCATGAAACCATAAACCTCTTAGAAAAAAAATAGGTAAAAATCTCTTGGACATAAACATGAGCAACTTCTTCATGAACATATCTCCGAGGCCAAGGGATACAAAACAAAAATGAACAAGTGGGACTATATCAAGCTGAAAAGCTTCTGTACAGCAAAGGACACCATCAGTAGAACAAAAAGACATCCTACAGTATGGGAGAATATATTCATAAATGACATATCTGATAAGGGGTTGACATCCAAATTATATAAAGAGCTCACACACCTGAAGAAACAAAAAGCAAAGAATCCAATTAAAAAATGGGCAGAGGACATGAATAGAGACTTCTCCAAAGAAGAAATTCAGGTGGCCAACAGGCACATGAAAAGATACCCCACATCACTAATCATCAGAGAAATGCAGATTAAAACCACAATGAGATATCACCTCACACCAGTGAGGATGACCAACATCCAAAACACAAACAACAGCAAATGTTGGCGAGGATGTGGAGAAAAGGGAACCCTCCTACACTGCTGGTGGGACTGCAAATTAGTTCAACCATTGTGGAAAGCAGTATGGAGGTTCCTGAAAAAACTCAAAATAGAAATACCATTTGACCCAGGAATCCCACTCTTAATAATTTACCGTAAGAATACAGCAGCCCAGTTTGAAAAAGACACATGCACCCCTATTTTTATTGCAGCACTATTTACAATAGCCAAGAAATGGAAGCAACCTAAGTGTCCATCAGTAGATGAATGGATAAGGTGTGGTACATACATACAATGGAATATTATTCAGCCATAAGAAGAAAACAAATCCTACCATTTGCAACAATATGGATGGAGCTAGAGGATATTATGCTCAGTGAAATAAGCCAAGCCGAAAAAGACAAGTGTCACATGATTTCACTTATATGTGGAGTATAAGAACAAAGAAAAAAACAGAAGGAACAAAACAGCAGCAGACTCACAGAACCCAAGAATGGACTAATAGTTACGAAAGGGAAAAGAACTGAGGAGGATGGGTGGGAAGGGAGAGACAAGGGGGAAAAAGGGGCATTACGATTAGCAGACGTAGTGTTGGGGGGGCGCGGGGAGGGCTGTACAACTCAGAGAAGACAAATAGTGATTCTATAGCATCTCATTACACTGATGGACAGTGACTGTAATGGGGTATGTGTGGTGGACTTGATGAAGTGGGGAGTTTAGTAACCATAATGCTGCACATGTAACTGTAGATTAATGATACCAAAATAAAAAATAAAATTAAAATTAAAAAGCAAGTATAACTGAACCTATATCATAGAGTTGTAAAGATTTTATAAGACAAAACATGTACAGAGCATAGAATAGGACTTCACACTAAATGCTCAATAAATAGCTATCACTATTACTTATTACTATTTAAAAAAAGAATGAAGTACTGATATATGCAACAACATAGATGGACTTTGAACACTGTGCTAAGCAAAAGAAGCCAGTTACAAAGAGCACTTATTATATAATTCTATTTATGTGAAATGTCCAGAATACAAATCCATTCAGACAGAAAATAAACTGGTGATTGCGTGGGTTGTGGGGAGGAGGTCTGGTGAAAATTAGCTCATGTGGAGTGACTGCTAATGCATATAGGGTTTTCTTTTGGGGTGAGGAAAAATGTTCTAAAATTGTACTGATTTATGTGCAAATCTGTGACTCTGCTAAAAGCCATTGAATTGTACACTTTAAGTGGGTGAATTGTATCTCAATAAAGGTGTTAAAGAAATCCTCCTCTCATAGTACTCATATCTGAGTAGAAATCAAATTGACTCAGCCTTCTAAATATGTTCTGTATCTGTCCACTTCTCTCTGTCCCACCCGCCACTCTCTCCTACTTGGATCACCATAAAAACCTTCTGACTCTCCTGGCTCCGGGGTGGTCCTCTGCATATCTCCCCTTGGCTGCCTTAGAGATCTTTTAAAGGGCAAATTGGTCACAATACCTCTTGCCTCTGTTTCCCATAGCCTTAAAGGTACAACCCAAGCTTCTGAGCCCAGCCTAAGAGGCCCTAAGAGATCTGGTCCCTGCTTATCTATCTCCCTCATCTCATTTCTCTCCACTCCCCACTCATCCCTCCAGATGTGTACATCTTCTTTCAGTTTGTGAATGTCTTTTCCCTCCCTAGCTTATGTCTAGGCCCTTTGCAAAGGATTATCATCCTGCCTTTGGGGTCTTAGCTTACATGTCACTTGTTCTGGAATAGTTTTTCTAAAATACTCCCTTTCTCCAAATGTTTGGGTTAGATGTCCCCCTACCCATGTGTTCCCATTTATTTTATAAATGCTTACTATGTGCAAGACACCATCCTAACTGGTTTATAAAATTAGTTCATTTAATTTTCACAACAACCGTAGGTTGTAGAGGCTATTATTATCTTCATTGTGCAGATGGGAAAATGGAGGCACAGAGAGGTTTAATAGCTTTCCCAAAGCCACACAGCTAGTGGTAGAACCTGAATTTGTACCCAGACAATGTAGCGCTAGAGTTTGTGCTATTAGTTATGCTGCCTGAAGTTCCTTAACACATCACAGCACTTATTATACTATATATATTGTAATCGATGCTTTAACTACATGTCCAAGTGGCTTTTTAGTTCATTGAAAGGAAGAATTGTCAGGCATATTCACTATTGTATTCACAGCACAAGGCTTGGTGCACAGTGCTTTAATTAAAAAAATAAATGAATGAGAAGTAGTTAATTAAGACACAGATACATAAAATGTACAAGAAGAGGGTTATTGGTTTTCTAGCTGATAGACCAATGCTCTGATAATTATTTGGTATTACGTTAAAAGATCTCTATGTGTCTTCAGAACTTACGTTCTGGTAAAGTGCCTTATACATAGTAGATGATCAACTTTTCATTTTGAATTAATATAAGACTTTCGAAAAATAACAAAAATAGTACATAGATTTCCTAAATACTCTTTACTTAACTTTCCTGAATGTTAACATGTTACTTAACTACAATACAATAATAAAACCAGGAAATTAACATTGCAACAATACTATTAACTAATTATAGATCTCATTTGATTTTTATTAACTGTCCCACTAATGTCCTGTTCAAGGTACAGGATTACACATTGCATGTATTTGTTATGTCTCTTCAGTCTTTTTAAAACTGAGGCAGTGTCTTGGGTTATCTATATCTTTCACGAACCTTGACATTTTTAAAAATAATTTATTTTGGTATCATTAATCTACAATTACATGTGCAATATTATGGTTATTAAACTACCCCCTTCATCAGGTCCCCCCCACCAACCCCATTACAGTCACTGTCCTTCACCATAGTGAGATGCTATAGAATCACTACTTGTCTTCTCTGAGTTGTACAGCCCTCCCCACGCCCCCCCAACATTACATCTGCTAATCGTAAGGCCCCTTTTTCCCCCTTGTCCCTCCCTTCCCACCCATCCTCCCCAGTCCCTTTCCCTTTGGTAACTATTAGTCCGTTCTTGGGTTCTGTGAGTCTGCTGCTGTTTTGTTCCTTCAGTTTTTTTCTTTGCTCTTATACTCCACATATGAGTGAAATCATTTGATACTTGTCTTTTTCAGCTTGGCTTATTTCACTGAGCATAATACCCTCTAGCTCCATCCATGTTGTTGCAAATGGTAGGATTTCTTTTCTTCTTATGGCTGAATAATATTCCATTGTGTATATGTACCACTTCTTCTTTATCCATTCATCTACTGATGGACACTTAGGTTGCTTCCATTTCTTGGCTATTGTAAATAGTGCTGTGATAAAAATAGGGGTGCATCTGTCTTTTTCAAACTGGGCTGCTGTATTCTTAGGGTAAATTCCTAGGAGTGGAATTCCTGGGTCAAATGGTATTTCTATTTTGAGATTTTTGAGGAACCTCCATACTGCTTTCCACAATGGTTGAACTAATTTGCATTCCCAAAAGCAGTGTAGGAGAGTTCCCTTTTCTCCACATCCTCGCCAACATTTGTAGTTGGTTGTGTTTTGGATGTTGGCTATCCTCACTGGTGTGAGGTGATATCTCATCATGGTTTTAATTTGCATTTCTCTGATGATTAGCGATGTGGAGCATCTTTTCATGTGCCTGTTGGCCATCTGAATTTCTTCTTTGGAGAAGTCTCTATTCATGTCCTCTGCCCATTTCTTAATTGGATTATTTGCTTTTTGTTTGTTAAGGTGTGTGTTCTTTATATAATTTGGATGTCAACCCCTTATCAGATATGTCATTTATGAATATATTCTCCCATCCTGTAGGATGTCTTTTTGTTGTACTGATGGTGTCCTTTGCTGTACAGAAGCTTTTCAGCTTGATATGGTCCCACTTGTTCATTTTTGCTTTTGTTTCCCTTGCCTGGGGAGATATGTTCATGAAGAAGTCGCTCATGTTTATTTCTAAGAGATTTTTACCTATGTTTTTTTCTAAGAGTTTTATGGTTTCATGACTTATATTCAGGTCTTTGATCCACCTTGAGTTTACCTTTGTATATGGGGCTAGACAGTAGTCCAGTTTCATTCTCTTACATGTAGCTGTCCAGTTTTTCCAACACCAGCTGCTGAAGAGGCTGTCATCTCCCATTGTATATCCAAGGCACTTTTATCAAATATTAATTGACTGTATATGTTTGGGTTAATGTTTGGATTTTCTATTCTGTTCCACTGGTCTGTGGGTCTGTTTTTGTGCCAATACCAAATTGTCTTGATTACTGTGGCTTTGTAGTAGAGCTTGAAGTCAGGGAGCGTAATTCCCCCTGTTTTATTCCTCCTTCTCAGGATTGCTTTGTCTATTCGGGGTCTTTTGTGGTTCCATATGATCATATTTTAGAATTATTTGTTCCAGTTCATTGAAGAAAGCTGTTGGTAGTTTGATAGGGATTGCATTGAATCTGTAGATTGCTTTAGGTAGTATAGCCATTTTGACAATATTAATTCTTCCTGGCCAAGAGCATGGGATGAGTTTCCATTTGTTAGTGTCCTCTTTAATTTCTCTTAGGAGTGTCTTGTAGTTTTCAGAGTACAGATCTTTCACTTCCTTCGTTAGGTTTATTCCTAGGTATTTTATTCTTTTTGATGCAATTGTGAATGGAATTGTTTTTCTGATTTCTCTTTCTGTTAGTTGATCATTAGTGTATAGGAAAGCAACAGATTTCTGTGTGTTAATTTTGTATCCTGCAACTTTGCTGAATTCAGATATTAGTTCTAGTAGTTTTGGAATGGAATCTTTAGGGTTTTTTATGTACAGTATCATGTCATCTGCAAATAGTGACAATTTGACTTCTTCTTTACCAATCTGGATGCCTTGTATGTCTTTGTTTTGTCTGATTTCCATGGCTAGGACCTCCAGTACTATGTTGAATAACAGGGAGGAGAGTGGGCATCCCTGTCTTGTTCCTGATCTTAGATGAAAAGCTTTCAGCGTCTCACCGTTAAGTATGATGTTAGCTGTGGGTTTGTCATATAAAGCCTTTATGATGTTGAGGTACTTGCCATCTATACCCATTTTGTTGAGAGTTTTAATCATTAATGGATGTTGAATTTTGTCAAATGCTTTTTCAGCATCAATGGAGATGATCATGTGCTTTTTGTTCTTCTTTTTGTTGATGTGGTGGATGATGTTGATGGATTTTCGAATGTTGTACCATCCTTGCATCCCTGGGATGAATCCCACTTGATCATGGTGTATGATCCTCTTGATGTATTTTTGAATTCGGTTTGCTAATATTTTGTTGAGTATTTTTGCATCTACGTTCATCAGGGATATTGGTCTGTAATTTTCTTTTTTGGTGAGGTCTTTGCCTGGTTTTTGGTATTAGAGTGATGCTGGCTTCATAGAATGAGTTTGGAAGTATTTCCTCCTCTTCTATTTTTTGGAAATCTTTAACAAGAATGGGTATTATTTCTTCTCTATATGTGTGATAAAATTCAGCGGTGAATCCATCTGGCCTGGGGGTTTTGTTCTTAGGTAGTTTTCTGATTACCGATTCAATATCGTTGTCTGTAATTGGTCTGTTTAGATTTTCTGTTTCTTCCTTGGTCACTCTTGGAAGGTTGAATTTTCCTAAGAATTTGTCCATTTCTTCTAGATTTTCCAGCTTGTTAGCATATAGATTTTCATAGTAGTCTCTAATAATTCTTTGTATTTCTGTGGGGTCCATCGTGATTTTTCCTTTCTCATTTCTGATTCTGTTTATGTGTGTAGATTCTCTTTTTCTCTTAATAAGTCTGGCTAGGGGTTTATCTATTTTGTTTATTTTTTTCAAAGAACCAGCTATTGGTTTCTTGATTTTTTTCTATTGTTTTATTCTTCTCAATTTTGTTTATTTCTTCTCTGATCTTTATTATGTCCCCCCTTTTAGTGACTTTGGGCCTCATTTGTTCTTCTTTCTCCAATTGCAATAATTGTGACTTTAGACTATTCATTGGGATTGTTCTTCCTTCTTTAAATAGGCCTGGATTGCAATATACTTTCCTCTTAGAACTGCCTTTGCTGCATTCCACAGAAGTTGGGGCTTTGTGCTGTTGTTGTCATTTGTCTCCATATATTGTTTGATCTCTGTTTTAATTTGGTCATTGATCCATTGATTATTTAGGAGCATGTTGTTAAGCCTCCATGTATTTGTGAGCCTTTTTGTTTTCTTTGTACAATTTATTTCTAGTTTTATATCTTTGTGATCTGAGAAGTTGGTTGGTAGAATTTCAATATTTTTGAATTTACTGAGGTTCTTTTTGTGGCCTAGTATGTGGTCTATTCTGGAAAATGTTCCATGTGCACTTGAGAAGAATGTGTATCCTGCTGCTTTTGGGTGTAGAGTTCTGTAGATGTCTGTTAGGTCCATCTGTTCTAGTGTGTTGTTCAGTGCCTCTGTGTCTTTACTTATTTTCTGTCTGGTTGATCTGTCCTTTGGAGTGAGTGGTGTGTTGAAGTCTCCTAAAATGAATGCATTGCTGTCTATTTCCTCCTTTAATTCTGTTAGTATTTGTTTCACATATGCTGGCGCTCCTGTGTTGGGTGCATATATATTTATAATGGTTATATCTTCTTGTTGTACTGACCCCTTTATCATTATGTAATGTCCTTCGTTATCTCTTGCTACTTTCTTCGTTTTGAAGTCTATTTTGTCTGATACAAGTACTGCAACACCTGCTTTTTTCTCTTTGTTGTTTGCATGAAATATCTTTTTCCATCCCTTCACTTTTAGTCTGTGTATATCTTTGGGTTTGAGGTGAGTCTCTTGTAAGCAGCATATAGATGGGTCTTGCTTTTTTATCCAATCTATTACTCTGTGTCTTTTGATTGGTGCATTCAGTCCGTTTACATTTAGGGTGATTATCATAGCTATGTACTTATTGCCATTGCTGGCTTTAGATTCATGGTTACCAAAGGTTCAAGGGTAGCTTCTTTACTATCTAACAATCTAACTTAACTCTCTTGTTAAGCTATTATAAAGACAGTCTGATGATTCTTTATTTCTCTTCCTTCTTATTCTTCCTCCTCCATTCTTTATATGCTAGGTGTTTTCTTCTGTACTCTTTTAAGTTTCCTTTGACTGTTTTTGTGGATAGTTGATTTTATTTTTTGCCTTTAGTTAGTATTTGGATGGTCTGCTTTCTTTGCTGTGATTTTATTTTGTCTGGTGACATCTTTTTAGCCTTAGGAGTGCTTCCATCTAGAGTAGTCCCTTCAAGATATCCTGTAGAGGTGGTTTGTGGGAGGAAAATTCCCTCAACTTTCACTTGTCTGGGAATTGTTTAAACCCTCCCTCAAATTTAAATGATAATAGTGCTGGATACAGTATTCTTGGTTCAAGGCCCTTCTGTTTCCTTGCGTTAAATATATGATGTCATTCTCTTCCGGCCTGTAAGGTTTCTTTTGAGAAGTCTGATGATAGTCTGATGGGTTTTCCTTTGTAAGTGATCTTTTTTCTCTCTCTGGCTGCCCTTAATACTCTGTCCTTGTCTTTGATCTTTGCCATTTTAATTATTATATGTCTTGGTGTTGTCTTCCTTGAGTCCCTTGTGTTGGGAGATCTGTGGGCTTCCATGGTCTGAGTAACTATTTCCTTTCCCAGCTTGGTGAAGTTTTCCTCAATTATGTCTTGAAAGACACCTTCTATCCCTTTTTCTCTCTCTTCTTCTTCTGGTACTCCTATAATGCAAATATTGTTCCATTTGGATTGGTCACACAGTTATCTTAATATTCTTTCATTCCTAGAGATCCTTTTATCTCTCTCTGCCTCAGCTTCTCTGTACTCCTGTTCTCTGATTTCTATTCCATTAACAGTCTCTTGCACCTCATCCAATCTGCTCTTAAGTCTGTCGATCAATTGTTTCATTTCTGTAATGTACCTCCTGACTTCATCCCTTAGCTCTTGCGTATTTCTCTGTAGGTCCATCAGCATGGTTATGACTTTTATTCTGAATTCTTTTTCAGGAAGACTGTGCATTTCCATCCCTTCAGGCTCCCTCTCTGGATTGTCTGGTTGATCTTAGTCTGGACCATATTCCTCTGTCTTTTCATGGCTATAGAAGTGGTCGCTCGTAGTTGCCACGTATGTCAGCTGGGCTCTTTAAGATTTTAAAAAGAAAAAAAAAGAAAGAAAAGAAAAGAAAAAAGAAAAAAGAAAACAACCAAAAAAAATACGTCCACCGGAGTAGATTCTGTGGGAATGCTCTAGGTGGTGCTGTTGCTCCACTATTCTGCAGCTGTGGCCATGCCGCTCCGCAGGGCCCTTTATAGCTCTGGCTTGGGTGGGAATGAATGGGAGGCTGTTGATCTCTGTGGGAAGTAAGTGCGGCCACCCTTTTCCGGTCGCTAGCTAAGGGGTTTGCAACTCCCCAGGACTCCCAGCCTACTTGGCTGAGTGTGCTGGGCGATCCGGCTCCTCTGCTGGGCTCCTGTCTCTTTAAGACCGCTGAAAAAAGCGCGTGGTTTTCTTTTTTTCTTTTTCTTTCCTTCCCGGGAGCCGGCTGCAAGCACCCTGGTGCGTTCCCTGCTCAGATCCTGCCCCTCTGTCTCTCCAATCGCCGCTGCACTGCGCGATGTGTGTCAGCGCTCCCCGCGCAGATCACCGGGGCTGGCTCCTTTGCGGGGTGTACTTCCACTCCCTCCTGGCTCTGAATCCTCTCCTCCCACCAGTGCGCTGGGGTGGGTGAGTGGGTCCCACTGGGTCGCGGCTCCGTATCTTACCCACCTCGCGGGGTGCCGTGTCCTCTCAGGTGTAGCTGCACACTGTGTGCTTTCCTGTGTATTCTGGTCTCTCTTTTAGGAATAGTTGTATTTGCTGTATTTTCATAGATATATATATAGCTTTGGGAGGGGGTTTCTGCCGTCCTGCTCACGCTGCCATCTTCCCGCGAACCTTGACATTTTGAAGCGAATTGGTCAGTTACATTGTAGGCTATCCCTCAATTTGGGTTTGTCTGAGTTTCCTCATGATTAAATTCATGTTATGCATCTTGTCAAGGATGCTACATAGGTAATATTGTGTCCTTCTCAGCACATCATATCAGAAGGCAAGCAATGTCTTTATGTTTAATTCCTGGTAACATTAACTTTGACTGACCACTTGGTTAAGGAAACACCTGCCAGGTTTTTTCACTGTGAAGTTACTAAGTTACTACATTTCTCACTGTAATTAATGAGTATCTGTGGAGAGAGACTTTGAAACTATGTAAATATCCTGTTTCTGGTCATATTTTTACCCACAAATCCTAGCTCCCATTGATGGTACCTCCTTGAAACAGCTATTACTGTGGTGTTTGCAATTGGTGACTTTCTATTTCCATCATCCCTTCTACACTTATTAAGAGGAGTGCTACAGTAAGAAAGAAATTTCCCTTTTCCTCCATTTACTTATATTTATTTATTTAATCCTGTACTTATATCAATATGGACTCCTGAATATTTGTTTTATTCTGTGGACTATAATTCATTATTATCATTTCTTATTTTGTTTCCCACAGTGTCTCAGATTTCAGAGCCCAACCAACTTAGCTTGTATCATTTCAGTATGTCCCCATCATTCTTTGAACACTTCCTATTTGACTTGCTGGTACCAGAAGATGCTCCAAGTTCACTCCATACCCTCCTTGTCCCAGTCATGTAACCAGCCACCTCTTTAAGTAGACCTCGTTCCTTTTTCTTGGAGAATAATATTTAGAAACAGAGATCTGGACATTATGTGCTTATTGTCAATAGGGCATCATTGTTTCTTCCTTCAGTGGGCAGAGCTAGGAAATAAATGTGGGTGTGACACACACACACACAACACTCTAATTCCATATCTGTCTGTGTCTATTTATCTATTAAAAACCTCAACTTTATACTGATACCTCTGATTCTACCCTAAATCTTAAGCATCATTCTGTCCTTTTCCTTGCTTATTTTTAATTCTTTTCTCTGGTGCTTATTATTAACATATTAATTTCTTTGCTCACCCCTAGATTACACACAAAGCAGGTTTCAGAGTTGCTAACCTATAACCTATTTGAAAAACAAATTTACTAATTAGTGTATGATACTATGTAGCACCCTTTAGCCTTAGAGTGTATAGTTTAAATTGCTGTAAAAATTATTTAGGTTATTTTTTTATCCTTATACCCTTTGTTGTGGTTATGTTATTAATTTGTAATAAAGTCAATACATGTTTTAAAAAGTGAATAACATTTGTAAAAATATTTTGAAAGACACCATGCATATGGAACTGTTTCTCTCTCATGTAACCCAGAAGGCATGGAGAAATATTCCCACACTAGGTACTCCAGAGCCTATAGGGAGATTTGAACTCTGATCTCTTTCCACCCCACTCCTTTCACCATCAGCCTTGTCTATCACCTGTTCCTTTAGTGCTCAGAGAAAAAAATTCTCACAAGTGCTTTAAAAGTCCTGATTCCATATACCCCACCTCCACTGAGCCCCCCTGCTTTGGCTTGAGGCCAAGTAAAACCTTTTGATACCTATAACACCACCTTCATCCGTAGGGAGTTTTCTATACCAAATAACAGATCTATCTGCATCAAACATCTTTTCAACCCCTTTTCCTCTCTCTGAACTGAAAGATGCCACCAGGTGGCGCCCCAGCGTCTACTGCTGTCCCATTTTAAAAATCTGCTTCTCCAGTGGTTGGGTTGACTTTAAGAATCAATTTCTTTCCTGAGAAGGGAAGAGACATTCTAGTTACATCTTTAATTAGTTAAGACTTTTTTTGCCATTCATGTCTTCAAGTCAGCTTTCAACAAAATGACAAAGGCAGCACTATTCAGTTTCTGTATTTGCCTAAAAACCTTGGTCTCCTTTCCTCTTTCTTTCATTAAAACTTGCTGCAAGGCCCTGCTGGTGGGAATGTAAATTAGTTCAACTCTAGTGGAAAACAATATGGAAGTTCCTCAAAAAACTAAAAGTAGAAATACCATTTGACCCGGGAATCCCACTCCTAGGAATTTAGCCGAAGAAAACAAGATCCCAGATTCAAAAAGACATATGCACCCCTATGTTTATTGCAGCATTATTTACAATAGCCAAGACATGGAAGCAACCTAAGTGTCCATCAGATGAATGAATAAAGAAGATGTGGTACATATACACAATGGAATATTATTCAGCCATGAGAAGAAAACAAATCCTACCATTTGCAACAACATGGATGGAGCTGGAGGGTATTATGCTCAGTGAAATAAGCCAGGTGGAGAAAGACAAGTACCAAATGATTTCACTCATTTGTGGAGTATAACAACGAAGCAAAAACTGAAGGAACAAAACAGCAGCAAACTCACAGAACCCAAGAATTGACTACCAGTTACGAAAGGGAAAGGGGTTGGGAGGGATAAGGGGATTAAAGGGTATTATGATTAGTACACATAATACAGGGGGGGCACAGGGAAGGCAGTATAGCACAGAGAAGACAAGTAGTGACTCTACAGCATCTTACTATGCTGATGGACAGTGACTGTAATGGGGTATGTGGGGGGGACTTGATAATAGGGGGGATAGTAGGAACCACAGTGTCGCTCATGTGAAACCTTCATAAGTCTGTATATCAATTATAGCTCAATTAAAAAAAAACTTGCTCCAAGGAAGATAGAAGTTTGTGGACAGCCATATGGGTCACTGCCAGGGTGCCTTCACCATGAGTGTCACTGAGCTCGGTGGTCTGTCTGCCTCTCTGCAAAGGAAGGTCAGACAGGACATCGAGTGGCTGGAAATCAAGAAAAATTCCATCACTGTCAGTGCCTCCTCAAAGGGTCACTTAACTCTCTTGGACTTCAGTTTCCTTATGTGTAAAATGAAGGGATCTTTGAACTCCATGGTCTCAAACACAAATTCTTCAGGAACCAGGGGATAATATAAAATCTATGAAGACATTGAAATGTGGTTAAGAACAACAGGAAGTTGTGTTGACTAAACTAGAATTGGAAAGTGCATGACCTTGATAAAATGCATTAGATTTAAACTTTTAAAAAACATTGAATAGACTAAACCAAATATGTCTAGGCACTGAATGTGTCCAGAAGGCTGCCAGTTTGTAGTTTGTGGACTAGAGAATCTTTATCGCTAAAGTGTTTTCTGGGACCAAGGTTCTGTGCATGCTCTGTAATTTGCCCAGGCTCTTCTGCCTGGAATATTAGCCATTGCCATTGATCTCCATCACCTCTGCATGTGCAAACCCTAATTCCTTCTCACAAAATCCACTCAAATGCCACCTACCCTAGGAAGTTTCCTTTTATTTGTCTAAACTGGAAACAACTTTCTCTCTTCTGAGTTCTTCTAGCATTCTAGCATACTCTTTTATTGTTTTTTTTTCACTGTGGTATGGTTATTTATGGAGTGGTCATCAGTCTTTCCCCACATATATCTTTTTAAGTTCCCTGTGGGCAGAATCCATGTCTAATTGAGCTGCTTCTCCACCATCTGGAAAATGAGTTAACATATTTACTGAGACCTACTCTGTGCTAGATATGGTTTTAGGCACTACACTCTGCACATAGTGGGGAATCCATAAACGTTTACTGAATGAATGGTATTAAATGGCCAAGCAGAATAATGAAAATGAAAGAGACAGACAATACCAAGTGTTAGGGAAGATGTGGAGGATCTCCTTCTCTGCTGACCCCTGTAACCTTTGCCCGCTAGTGTTTTCTGATCATTATCCCATGTTGCAGGGCAAGAGGGATTTTGCAGGTATAACGAAGGTTATTAATCAGGTGACCTTAAGATAGAGGGATTATCTGAGTGGGTCCGATGTAATCATGCATGTCTTTTAAAAGCAGAGAGTTTTCTTCAGCTGGTGGCAGAAAAGCACCAGAGAAATTCAAAGCCTATGAGAAGACTATGCATTGCTGTTGACTTAACCTGAAAATGGCCTCTAGAAACTGGGAGCAGCCCTCACCTGACCGCCAGCAAGAAAATGGGGAGCTCTGTCCTCTAGACTTGCAAGGAACAATTCTGCCAACAACCTGAATGAGTTTGGAAGCAGGTTCTTCCCCAGAGTCTCTACGTAAGAGTCCACACCAGCTGACACCTTCATTTTGGCCTTGTAAGACCTTAACCCAGTTGAGCCCTCCTGACTTTTAGCTACAGAGTTATGAGATAATAAATGAGTGCTATTTTAACTACTAAGGTTAGAGAAATTTGTTACGCAACAAAAAAAAAAACCTAACATAGATACCCAACCAGCACTATGGAGAGACCCACACGGAGAGGAACTAAGCCTGGAGGTAAAAGCCAGCACCAACTGGCCAACCACGTGGGTGAGCCACCAGGCGCAGGAGTGGGTCTGCCAGCCCCAGTCAAGCCCTCAGATGGTGCCACCTGGGTCAGCATCCTGCTGCAACCTCACAAGACATCCTGAGCCAGAACCACCCGCCAAGCTGATCTTGAATCCCTGACTCACAAAAATCATGAGGAAAGACATGACTATCATTGTAAGTCACTAAGTGGTGGGTTGGTTTGCCATGCAGGAATATATCACTCACAGAATATATCACTGACAGTATAATAATATATCACTAAGTGCTCAGGAAATATTCAAGGCTTGATTGGCTACTGTAGGGCATTATAACCAAGTGGGGGCATCTCCAGCCTCTTTAATCTTCGGCATCCCAGAATTAAGTCTAGGCTCCCCACACTCCCTGAGGCAGAGCCGTTGGGTCTTTCACCCACCTCTCCTGCCCTCCCACCAGCCCCTTGATAGAATTCATGCCTTGGATCGGCAGGTGTTAGAGTTGCCTCAGTGGCTCTGGTGAGCATGCTTAAGGGCAAACAAAGCTTCCGCAGGAGGAAGAGGAGAGAAACCTAGTGTTCTTTAAAATGGTAAGAAACATATTTACTTCACAAGAGTATTATTAAGAGACAATGGTATGAAATTAAAATACTGTAGAGTCATGAGACAGAGAGAAAAAAACTCTCTCTAGATGTGGAACACTGACCAAAATTGTTAACAATACCAGACAACGGATCTATTTTTAAATGAAAAGAGCAAGGTACAGAACAAGGTGTACATTTAACTATCACTGTGTTACAGGAAAGACATTTATGAGTATATACTGTATAGGCATAGAATATCTCTGGTAAAAGATTGCCTTGTGGGAAGAGACCTGGATGCTTGGGAGCAAGGACAGGTGGGAGATCTCTTTTCACTGTACATCTTTCGCACCTTTTGAATCCATGTACGTGTATTACCTATTTTTAAAAATTCCTTTCTTGGAAAGAGACAGTAGGAGCTCACCAACAGTTTCCTGCTTCCCTACTCCCTTCCTGTAACACACTCACACACAACTAGAACTCTCCGCACACACACACACCTTCCTTCCACAGGTACACTTGAATAGTAAACATACAGCTAAATGTTCTCCCTTATAAGCACAGAGCCCCAGTGTGCACACAAAGGCAGCTACGCATTTTTGGCCACAGACATCCCCATGCATTTGCCCAACAATGCAGTCCTGTGTGTGAATATGTGTGTGCATGTGTACATGTGCACACATGTACATATGTGCATCTGTGTATGTGCATATATGTATGTATGAATATGCATATGTGCTTTTGACCCAGGTTCTTTACTGTCTGCTCTCACCTGTGCCTGTTTCCTGTGTGTGTGCACCTGGATGGATGCCCCTAATTACAAGGCAAAGTAGGTTAAAAGTATCCTATTCACAAGCATTAAAAGAGTCTCCTTATAGGTGACTGTAAAACTCCAATTAGGGGACGAATTGTTAGCTGCTAAAGAAAGGAGGAGAACAGGACCTGAAATTAAAAAGCCCTGAACGACAAATGCAGCCTCATCAGACAGGAGAGAGGCTTAATTGCCCTTTGACAAAACAGGAATGGGGTAGACAGGAAGGAGGGGAGGCCAATAATCAAAGGAGGGGAATCCTGCAGACAAGGCCTCTCCTGATGGCCGATGAAACAGGAGCAACTTGCTACAGTCTGCTCTCTGAGCTGCCTCTGGGCTCCTTCAGGAATCCTGGGTCCTTGGTTCCCTCCCGCCAATCAAAACCCATTCTTTGGGGGCTGCAAGCACTGCTTCATAGAAAGGTACACATCCTATCCTGACTCAGCCAGTCACTAGCTGTATGACCTTGCAAGTCACTGACCGAATGGACTGGTGGCATCTCTCTTCCAGAATTGTGAACAAGCACAGAATGGTCAATGAGAAGGGGCTTTGTAAACTGCAAGTTGCTACATAATTATGAGCCATTAGGGGACCAGACCCGCTAGACCAGACTGAATGTTCCTGGACAACAGAAATCATGTTTTATTCATCTTTGCTTTCAGACTCCTGCAACAGTTACCCAACAGAGTACAACTGGAGAGTCATTATCACTGTGGGTTAAATGGCAGACCAGAAGGAAGAGGTTCTCTCTGCCCTGGTATGAACAAATGGGCAAAACCTCTGGTAATGGGATGCAGCTGTGGTGGCTCTACCATTAATTCTAATACTCACTGAGAACTATTGTATAGAAGGCACCATTCATTCATTTATCCTCACCATGTCCTTACGAGGGGGGACATTATTAGCATTTTCTCCATTTTAAAGATGAGGGAACAGTCTCAGGCTTAGGAACTTACCCAAAGCTGCACTTCTAGAAAGCAGGTCTTGGGCCAAGACAGTCTGGCTCCTCAGCCCACCCTCTTAACTGTGTAGGGTTTAAGCACCAGCTGGTAGGTGGCAAATGATATTTGGGGTCGGTGGCCTTTCTGATGGCCTTGAATTATAGTTATAGCTGACATTTCTTGAGTGCTTATAATATACCAGGCACGATGCTAAGACTTTTACATGTTATCTCCTTGAATCCTTCCAAGAACCCTATCAAATAAGTGTTTATTTCCCCCATTTTCCAGATAAAGAAAGTAGGGCCCAGAGAGGTAAAATAAATCGCCCAAGATCACAGTTAAGAGATGAATGTAAAGTTAAATTTGGAACCTCATTAGTCTCACTCAGAGCCTACATCCTGCACTACATAATGTCTTGCAGCTACTTTGCACGAGCAGCTACCTCTTTTGTTGAAGCTTTAAGATTAGTTCTATGTGGCCCAGCTAGTCTGGTTCTCCAAGAGGACAGAAGTCTGGTGGCCGGTGGGGAGAAGACTGCCATGGAGGGGAGAAGATCCCGAGCTAGTCATGCTACATGAAGGTGGGAAGAGAGAGAAGGAAAGAGAAAGGTGTGGATGATGATGGTGGGTCTTCTAAAAGCAAGATGTTTTCCTGGTCACTTTGGGGTAAAAAGATGATACAGGTGTCCAGAGTCTGTGGCCTAGAGGTAGCGCAAAGCTACCCTTACATGCTCATGCTCTACAGCTTATTACATGGGAGGAGCAATGAGCTTTGGAGGTTCACCACAGGGTGTTACACATACGGTGGATGGACTCAGAAAAAGGGTTAGAGATAAGGAGGAATTCCACCTGGGTCTTGAAGGGAGGAGAGGATATCAGTAAATGAAGGTGCTGTGGAGAGCTTTCCAGGACCTGTGGTTGCAATGCCTAAACTCTTCTTTTTTGCAGTGGCCCCACATTTGAAAGATTTTCCTTATCAAAGTAGATTCAATAAGTAACACATATTCCTATTCATACGGAGACAATAAAACTGTCGATGACAGCTCCTGGCCACCACACATCAAACAACATTTCTTCAACAAACAGATATTTAGCACCTTCCAAGTGTATGTGGTGTTATGCCACACATTTGGAATACGCTGAGGGTACATGAACAGAAAAGACACTGCCCTTCCTTGAAGGAACTTTCTGATTTTCCAGTTGAAACTGAAAAAAACTTGACATTTCTGTCCCACACTATCTTGGGTAGAAAAATGTACATGTATTATTAGGCCTTTCAAAATATTTGAAAAGAAAAACCATCACCATTCATTGAGAAACAACTGTGTGGCCGGCATGCACCAGGCACTTTACATGGACTTGGTTGTATCCACTCATGTCTGCCCTCCACCTTCACTCGAATGCCAGTTCCACATTTTGGTCGTTGCTGTACCTCCAGTGTCTACAATGACGCCTGCCCCACAATAGGTGCTCAACAAATACTAGTTGATGTGACCACATACATTAATCTCTTGACAACCTTGCAAGGTAGTTGCAATTATTTTTCTTTTCTGGGTGAGAAAACTAAGATTTGGATTGAATGAATGCTCGGACTCATGTAACTCTCAGTGACAGGCCTTTGCTTCAAGACCACAGCTTTAAACCAGTCATTTTCTTAGCAGAGTCCATGGCTAGTCATTTCTTCAGCAAATATTTATGGACACATACATGCGCACCGCGGTGGCATCAGCCCGTTTGTACTTTAGGCTGAGGCCAGTTAAGTACGGCAAGGTCGTACTGTGTTCGGGTTTGGAGATACAAGAACAGCCCCTGTGGGACTCTATCAGGCTTCCTGGTTCAATTTATATGTAACCCTCGCCTTTCAGTTTCTTCAGCTGCAAAACGGGGCTAAGAACCCCACCTATCTTAAAGGAGTGCTGTGAGGGTTCAATGAGTTAATGCAGGTTAAGCGAACAGAATAGTGCCTGACATGTATCAAGAGATCGGTAAGTGCTTGCTCATGTTATGTATAACAATGTGCCCTCCCCTCAAGGACACAGTTATGTAACTGGATTTGTACAGTCCAGCAAGACTCTGCAATATTAAATGCATGTGCAAGACACAGAAAGAGTTCCAAAGGGGGAGAGTCTTATGGATACTTGTCTATTGTTCATCCCGATCCCTCCCACTGACAGACAAGCTCTGCATAGACTCCAAGGCCAGTGTTTCATCCCCATTCTTCTCCCCAAACTCCTTGGTGATAAAATGACTCTCAACTCTACCCAAGCCTCCATAACCCTAGGATTTCCCAAGAGTGTGCAAGAGTCAAAGCCCCTCGTGTAATTTTGGAGATGACCTTTATCCCCCTCCAGCTCAGCAGACCTGCCGGGAATTAAATCTTTGCTTGAGACAGATGAGATTATGTTCCCTTTGGAGAGAGAAAAAAAGGACCATCGTCACCTCTCCCTAGATGCAGGTATTCATTTGCCTGATCACCTGCAAAGCAGATGACCCTCTGAGACGCCTTCTTTCTTGTTCACTTAGGGGTGAGAAATTACCAGCAAGAAACCAATTAGCATCCTCTACAAGCAGGTCCCAAGCCTTGTGGAGCCAATTCTTTTACTCCATCCTCTGTACATAAGCAGCATCTGCCTTGGGATCTTGTCCTATAATTATGTTGAACCTGTGCTGTTACCGTTTGTTAATTATAGTCCCATGAGGGAGGCAGGCAGGAAAGGGTCTCTGTCCCTCCTTTGTCTCCAGCCTAGGAGAAGTCGATCAAGAGAGACAGTGATGGCCAGAAGGGTAAGAGGTCAGGATGGAAGAACTACCTAGAGGTCTGGGTGGTTGATTTACATGCAATGAAGAATAATAAAAGGAATCTTTCTGGGTATTGTGTATCAGGCACTATTCTAAATGCCTTATATGGGTTAGCAGATTCAGTCATCACCACAGCTCTCCAAGTTTGGTGTTGTTACTAGTTCCCATTTGCAAATGAGGAAAATGGAGGCACTAGGAGGTTAAGTACTTGCCCAAGGTCATGCAGCCAGACTGAAGGGGAAACCAGGATTTGGGCTGTCCCGTTGCCGCCGCGGCCTCTGGGCTCACAGCCAGTGTGCTGCATGACATCTCCTCTGGCCTGTCGCTGGACTCGGAGAGCTGAGTCGTCAGCTACGACATAGCCGGAAAGACTCCAGTTCAGTTGTTGGTGCTGAGCGATCCTCAAGCCTCAGTCTCTGTGACCCCCCAGTGACCTGTCAGGAGGGCCTTGAGGACCATCAGGCAGGCGCGGTCCCTGAAAGCACAGCTCCGCTCCGGCTGCAGAGGGCAGAGGTGGTCCCTTGGGAAGCCCTGGTTTAATGGGGAGATGAGGTGTGCAAAGGAAAGTGAACACTGGCCATTCAGGGCAGAGGGCCTAACACCCAAAGCCCACACTCCCTAATCAAGGATTTGAGGCCCTTTTCCCTGGAGCGTCTGCCAACCTCTCCCAACTCCAGGTGCTTGCCTTGGAGGAAGACTGAGAAGAAGAAATTCCTCTCTTGTGTGGCAGCTTCTTCTCATTTCACCCATACTGGCCAAGCCCCACGTCTCCTTCACCGGAGTAAAACTGCTTGGGTTCCAATCCATATGCCAGATTCCAAACCTTCAATTTCTCAGAGCACAGGGTTGGGTGTTCAAAGGTCCTCGGGAGCCGGGCACGTCAATAAGCAAATTACAGAGGTATACTCCAACAGTGAGCAGTGCAGCCCATCTTAACCTGGAGAGCACATTTTGCCTAAAGGCTTTCAGGATTTTTTAAAAAATGTAAAAACAGGGTGCTGGGCAGTCAAAATCCCTCTGGATCCCTCACTACAAGGCTCTTAGCTCCCAAGGAGGAGGAGTGAGGGGTGTGCACACAGAGTTTCCCCTTTCCTGTGAATTCCATTATAGTAAGGGGCCTGCACAGGGTGGCTCGTCTGATCCGAGAGGCATAGATGGACTATGAAGCCAGATGGCGGGATTTTGACCCCAGCTCTACTGTGTGTCGCCTCTGTGACTTCGGACAAGTTACACGCCTCCCTCTACCTCTGCAGTTTTCTTCATCTGTAAGACTGGCTGGAAGAATGGTGGTTCCAATTCATGAGAGCCACTGTAGGGATTAAATGAGTTATATGTAAAGTGCATGGAACAGTGTCAGGCATGTATTTAGTGCCATATAAGTATGAGCAAGGATTATTTCTGTGGTACCCATTTCACAAGTTCTGGACACTGTGGACATGTAAGGATAATTTACAGTTTTGTATACAGTCTGACATCCAGAAGGTAATCAAGAGTTATATTTGTGGCCATATCTCTAACATCCTGAGTTTCCTCCACTTACTATCTTAAATTCATAATAATTAATGAGAAATGTCATTAGTATTATTATATGATGCAGCATATTGATAATAAATTAATTAAAAGTGATCATGGAAATAGATTACACAGAGAGAGCTTTCTGTGAGTTGGGCTCCAGCAAGGTCCTGTGTAACTAGATAAACAGCGATATCACATTCTTTTTCTTGAACACCCACAAGAAAACTGTGAGAGAGGCATTATGATCCCCATTTTACAAATGGGAAAACTGAGACTTGGAGGGTTTAGGTGACTTGCCCAAGTTAAGTGCAGTGGCAGTACTCAAACCTAAACCTCAGAAATTGCCATCTAGCCGCCTTCCCCTAACAGTTTGTGCCACTGCCAATCGAGCCGCCATATTCGTAACTCTGTACTGAATGCCACTGAGACAGAGCGTCCAGACTAGCTAATCCTTCCCCTTAGAGTGGAGAACGCAGACGCGCACAGGGACCTGAGTTCATGGTAGAAGAAATGTCCCACAACAGCTCAGTTGGAAATGAAGGGACGGCAGTACTCAAATGTCAACGGGGAAATCAGACTCTGCAAAGGAAGGAGATGTGTGTACAAAGTGTGCGGCACAGTACGCTGACCAAATGGAGGAAGCCGAGGGGGAAAGAGGCTGCTGCCCTGCTCTGCCCCACAGCCCCCTCCAGCCCTGAGCTGAACTCTCAGGCATGGAATCCTTTATTGCCACAAAACATCTCCTGCTCCCTTTCCTCAAGCTGTGTGTGTGTTTCATTATGATTTTGAATGAGGGCCGGGGAATTTATGCCCTGCAACTCTTCTCTCCAGCATTCTCATCGCTTTAATTTGTTGAGCTGCCTAATTACCTAAATGCTTTTGGCCAACAAGCAGGATGGAGATGCTGGGGCTGGTGTATCTATCACCTTCCTCCTCTTTCCCGAGCAGTGCATCCCCATCTCAATGCAAAAGGCCCAGCAGTTTCCATCGGGGTTGTAGCAGCTCCATTTCCCTCCAATATTAATAATTATGGCATTAGAAGGGTGATCTGCTGCAATCCCGCCTTTCTATTTGCAGGCTGGTGGCTGCATATCAATGGCATGATTAGGCAAATGAAATCAGATTGGCACTGTTATGAAATATTTACATGGCCAGAATGCATATGCTTCAATCTCATTGTTCCCATTATTAAACCATTTTATAATCTCATAACATTTAGGCTCACACTTTGCATTTCTAATTAACTTGAGGAGTGACTTCGCTGGGAATTAATTGCAACTTGTGCATTCTTATACACACAAACTCTCAGAGAAACAAACTCTGGTTGACAATCATGCAATTCACCCCCAACATGGACTGTAGGCTGACTTCTGTTCTAAACCATCCTCTCTGTCAGTTGGGAAAAGTGGCTGGGGACATTGGTTTTCATTAAAATTTGGCTACAAATCACATGCAGAAACAATCTGAGTCCCTTTGCAGGGGCTAGTTTCCACCTGAACAGCCTTTCACAAAGAAGCAGATTGATGTGGGGCGGTGGTTTTCAGCCTTTTGGATTTCCTGAATCAATAACATCTCTATAATAATACTGTATAAAGACTTGGGATATGTTTACAGCTATTATACTGAGCTATTATATTGGCTTTATTTAAAATGACTTCAGTATGAAGAATGTGGTGTTTCTCTCACTCTTCATCGTAGGCTAGTTGGCATTTGAAAGTTCAAAAGTCTGTATCTCTGAAGTGGCTGCTACAGGCACTTTAATGGTGTTCTTCTCCCATTAACCTCAGTTTTGTTAATATGCACATTTGGTGTTAGGAATGATTTTTACTGGTGACATGAGTGGTGCTCAAGATATGTAGATTGGTTAGAAATAGTGATCAGATGCCTTCTCTCATGACTGAACAGGGAATATGCTTTAAGTAGCCCACACTCTTGAGAACACTGTGTAGGCTAGAATTTTGCCGGGTCATGTTTAGGGAAACTTATACAGAATCTACCTGGTTGCCTGGCTTTGCTTGAGGATTGATCTGAATCTACTGTGAGTGAAGCTTGCTTGCAAATGTTTGTTGGATTGAGTGATTCTCAGCTAGGAAAGATTTTGCACCCCCCTGCCTCCCTCCCATGCCAGCCCCCCAGCAGGGTGGAAGGGGTGCAGGGAGACATTTACAATGGGTGGACACGTTTTTGGTTGTCACAATTGAGTGTGTGTATTATGGGGGGGGGGGGTTGCTGTGGGCATCTAGTGGATAGAAGCCAGAGATGCTGCAGAGCACAGGACAGCTGCCCTCCCTCCACAGCCCCCTATGATGACCTATGAATGCCAATAGTGTCCGTAAGAAAACCTGGGAAAGGACAGAGAACCTCAACATCCTTGAGTTCACAGAACTGCTGTATGACTGTTGTTCTATCTAATTGCTAATGTTTGTGTGTATGGCAGGATTCAGTCTTTGCCTGCTTTTCACTGTAATATGCTACCTCACGGTGAAGTTGTGGGGGAAAGAAACCAGATCCTTTCCTACGTGAACTACTGGGGGTTACCAATGCCTTTCAAAAGAATCCAGCAATTGCACGTGACCAAGTTGTCTTATGTCAGTTTGACACAATAATGTAGATACTCAGTTTTTAATTTTGGAAGCTTTAAATTTTGTTAATTCCTGACTTTAAAAAGAAACAACTACCACTTACTATCACCATGATATAATAACAGAATAAAAAGCTTTAACCCTAAAGACATAATAAAGAGCAATCCTTTAAACAAAATGTTTAACTTCAAAAGAAACTCATTTTTCTCAACTCGTGTTAGGATTTGCTCCTTTCCCCCTCCTACTGGCAAGAACGTGCCCAATTTAAAAGCAAACGTTGCTCTTGTTGCCTGTAAAGGGATTCTTGGATCCAGGTACTGCCTAGAAAGGAGAACATCTTTCCCACAGAAGGTTGAGAAAATCTTCAGGCAGCTAGCCCACTGGGACAATGTTCAAGCTCCTTCCTTCAAAGTGCTAGAAAACCACAACTGGTACAAATTCCTTTATTAGCCAAAAAGGAAAAAAAAATACCATTACTCCCATTTTACAGAGGAGAAAATAAGCTTCAATGACTTGCCCAAGGTCATATGGATAATATATGTTTTCTAGTACTTGAACCTCTGTGTCTGTATCTCCCTGCCTCGAAGACCTCAGATGGGAAACATTTTTGCTATGATTTGGCTCAAGGGATTTGAACACCTTCCCACTCAGTGTCTGATGGATCATAGGATTGAATGGTCTTCCATGGATCATCCAGTCCAGAGATTTGCAAACTTAAACACAGTAGATCAACAAACCTTTTGAAAGATAATAATAGACTGTGATTTTTTTTCCCCAACAAAACATATTTTTTAAAAAACCCTGACACTATCAATACCATTTCATAGAAGAAAGAATATTTTAATATCAGGAAAATGGAAAGCAATTCATTTCTTCATTCATTCAACAAATGCTTCTTAAGTGCCTATTATTTAGTACAGGGATTCTTCTGGGTGTTGATCCAAAAACAGAACAAGAACAAGTCCTCGCCCTCTTGGAACTTCCGTTCTAATGACAGCATCTCACAATAAAACACAGGTCTTTAAGTGAAATACAGTGAACTCTATGAAAGCCTCATTACACGGTCCTTGTAATACTCGTTTTATCTTAATTACTAAAAACCTTGTCATTTGTCATGCGTCTGCACTGGTCCACGGACCAGCATTTGGGAACTCTGTATCCAGCTCATTTGTCTGCTCTCAGGGACAGAGCCCTGAAGTTATCTCTGAAGGAAAACAGAATAAAATATAGATGCAGTGCGGAATCTCATAGGTCCCGGATTTATGGCTCAGGGGGGAAATGGAGCAGGTCAGTGGGCATGCAGGGTTGTCTGAGCCAATTTCTGTAAGTACAACTTCCGGCACTTGGATTCAACTGGTAAAGTGGCATTTTCCCCATCCCCTTATCTTGCCTGCTTTGTCTACACCCTGGCTGGTAAGATGCGAAACCCTCCCAGGCATTCCAAACCCTTTCCATCTCTCAGTTCACTGTGGCTCACTCATAGCCCTGGGAGGCTAAGTCCATTTCACATGTAGGGAAACTGAGCCCAAGAGGAGTGCAGCTGGTGAGGCGGAAATGGCTTTGGGGCCAGTCCCCAGCGAGTCTGCTTTTCATCGAGGGATCTACTCATGGGGAACAAGTCAGAGGGCATCTCTGTTCAGAATAGAAAAGGCCAGAAGCATATTCCCCAGGCCTCTGTAACAGCAACCTTATTTGTTTTTTCCCCCTCTATTGTTTGGGTTCTACCTCTTCCAAGTCACCCTTTCCACTCAGCCCAAAGCAGTGACAGGGCATTCAGGGTAATTGGTGTGCACGGCTAGTATTTCTTATTTGCTGAGCTGTCTAGTGGGCTTGGAAATGCCAATATAATGATTCAAACACTGCACGTGGTATCTGAGAGAAAGTCTGAGGCTGGAAATCTGTTCAGTTAGCTCTTTGGGGTCACCCAAATCCTAAACGTGGAGATGAGGCCAGGATCTTGTCCTAACTTGACAGCTGGAAAATAAACACTGAGCTTCCTCTACTCTGCATGAGCATGGTTAGTGGGTTTTGCTTTAGAGAAAACAAATTCTGGCTGGCCGGGATCCTTAAGGGACATCATGTCTCTCCTTCAGGCTCCAAGCAGGCTGTGTTTGCACCATTTCTGGTGGCTGTCATTACGCAGCTTCTCCCTCCTGCCAAGAGTTATGCAAGCCTCAGTCCCCTCCATGCTAGTGCCTGAGAATAAACCTCTCTTCCCAACTCACCTCCTATGGAGGAGGCCTTCCTCGGCCGACCTGAGTGCAGAGCACTCCCCTCGGTAAGCCATTCTCAGGCATTCGGGCAACAGCCGCAAAGGAGGGACATCGGGTGACAGTATAAAACAGTGACTGATACCAAGATCTGCTTGGCACTGAAAACTGCAAAGTAACTTTTTGAGGGATACACACTGCTTTTTGTTTTATTCTTTAGGCCAAAACAAATGAATGTGTGGTCTCTGAGCCCCTAAGAACTAAAAACAAAATGAAGAACCCCAGGAAGCATGGTTGGGATGGAAGCAACATCCTTGGAAGTAATGCTTTGCCATGGATGATTTTAAACAGGTGCGACCAAGAGGTAAGCTTTTTTTTCAATTTGTAGAATTATTTTAATTGAGATATATTGTCATATAACAGTATATTAATTTCAGGTGTACAAAATGCTGACATCCTATTTGTATGTATTGCAACATCATTGCCACAAAGTTTAGTTGACATTCATCACCACACATAGTCACAGATTTCTTTTGATGAGAACTTTTAAGATCTACCTTCTTAGCGACTTTCAAATGTACAATACAGTATCATTAACTGTAGTTACAGGCTGAAGACGTCTTTTATATATAGCATTTATTATGGTACTTAATGTCCATATATATGATTAGCTTAGTTCTACTGCAGGTAAATATCAGATTAATTAACCAATGAATGAATTCAATATGTATTTCTATCCAGCATTATTCAGGCCACATTTGGGATATTATGTTAACTTTGGGGCTGGAGCTCAAGTTCAGAGCCCCATAATGGTGAAAGGGTTAATAAAGGAATTGTTACGAGAAGCAGTGGGTGTATTGGGAAAGAGAATAGTCAGAGAACTAACAGTAGAGCTTTTTAAATGTTTTTTAATTTTTGATATTGGGAAGGCTTCTCTGCAGCAGTGAGTTTTCCCTCTATGTGACTGCAGAAGTCAGGATAGGGATCTGTCAGAGAGGATACATGGGAATAAATTAAGGCTTCAAATGAGGAGGTCACTGTACTTCTTGGATATTTTAGGTGGAAGGCCTACTTTGGGTAAAGTTTGCATCAGACATCTTTTAGGGCCCTTTCCTGCTATAAAAGTATACTGTGTAATACAGTATATATGTGTGTGTATGTGCGTGTGTGTGTGCACATAGCATATGGCTTCCCTCCTATACCCATAAGTTGTTGTTTAATGGGTAAAATGTAGGTAAGACTGTTCATTCTCTGAAAGCACACTGCTTGAGGGGATGTGAACAGGGTCATATGTAGATACACTTACAAAGATGCATGAGCACATAACAGTATTGCCTAATTTTTAATAAGCACCTGCCATGTGCTGACACTAATCACTTTCCATGCTCATTGAGGTTCCCAACCTCCTGTCAGGAGGCAGGGACCATCTATCTATGTCCCCATTTTACAGATGAGATGGCAGCTCCTAGAGGCCACAGATAATACTCCTGAGGGCACACAATCAGGTGTACAGGGGCTGAATACCCAGGTGTGTCTCATGATCAGCCTCACAAAAGAGGGTGTGTGACTTGTATTTAACACAGACACACATTCAAAGACTGGATATGAATAACAGAGACCAGTTTCAAGGGGCAGAGCTGCATAAACACCTAGTTGCTGTCCAACTCAATCCCTGGCTTATCAGATGATGGGACTGGAGAGGGGGTGATTTAGCTTCCTTGCTGAGTGAGGGTTTTTCCCTTCCTCCTTTAGGATCAAATGACCCCAAGCTCAAGGAGTCCTGAGGCCCATGGTCTTGCTGGACCTTGGTGTTTGCCTGCCACGGCCCATCATGGAATGTAAAAAACCTCAGGATTCTTCAGTTGAAGCAAATCAAGTTTTCTGTGACTTCTTGTTTTTGGTATTTGTGTGTTTTGTGTCCATACGTGTATATATACAATGTGACATTTTGCTCTTATTTTCCTAATGGGTGTAGCTGAGTTCTTTTCAGAGGGCAGAAGCCTCCAGGTAAATGAGGTCAACTGAGAGGAAATGCTTTCCATAATTCGTCTCAAACAATCACTTAATGGGCACAGGAAATTTCTGCAAAATGGGTGAATAGCATGGGTCCATTTTACCACCCCCTCAATGAAGTAAAGCCGGCTGGCTTTTAAGACCCAGGCAACAAACAAAAAGTGGTCTTTATCCTCACACACCAAATCCGTGCATCCTGAAAGTGCAGGCTCTGACAGGAATTTCAATTATTTAATCAAAAAGAAAATGAAAGAGGTCTTAAGTGTTGTGATTCGAAGACAGCCTTTTCATAGACCAATCTAGTGTGCGCTCACATTGAATATGAAGCAAAATGGGAAGGAAATTAAGGCAGCTTTGGCTTAAATCATGTGATTGCAAATAGTAAATTAGTTTCTCGATGTTTTCATTTAAGTGTTTAAGTGGAAGGTTTTATTCCTAATGTAGTGTAGTGACACAGAAGAGAACCCTCAGCCAATTCTAGCTCCCTCGTCCTCGCTTCGTGGATGCATTTGCCCTGGGGAGGGGCAGGGAGGAAGAGAGGCTCAAATGCGGAGAGAAGGGACAGCAAAGCCTGTCATGTGAAGGTGCTTTTGTTTCAAATTGGTACCAAAGTACGCTTTCACAGCAAACTCATTAATCGAGCAGATGAGTAACGTCTGTTGAAAATGTACTAAGTGAAATGCATTTAATTTGGAAGGGAAATCAGGAACTGCATTAGTCAGAGCATATAAATGGCAACATCAGCCATTTGGCTGTTGTTTTGTTTGGTATCTACTCACTGAATTTGTTCTTAAGGGATAAGGGCTAGGTAAAAACAGTCAACATTGAGCTTGAGAGAAAACATGCCCTTCTTGCTTTCAAAGACTTCTGGGTTCTTTCGCTGGGGCTCCAACTAGATTCTGTAGTTGGGACGGGCAAGGGCGTCACAGGAATCTCTTGGGAAAGTACTAATTGGGTTGGACTGAGTTAACCTCCACCCAGTGCAACAAGTAGCTGGAGGTCATTTCTTTGCAAATGAGCATGCCTTTGTGTTTGTAATGAGCTTTGATTTTTTGGCAGGGAGAGAGGTCAGGCTCTGGTTCCCTCTATAGACCAACTGTGAGTGGACTTTGAAAAGCAAATTAGGCAACGAAGCTGGGTGTCTCTGAGGGTCAGATTCACCAGCATCCTTCCTGCAGCCCTCTTGGTAGGAGAGCAGAGGTGCCTTTAAACTGGCATTGTCCGGGCTCTGCTCAGATTACTGACCCTCTGCAAGGGCACATTTCATTTCATTCATCCAAGCCTCACATGCTCTGTGGAGTATTATTCCTTACCTACCTCAGACCAAACATCTTTTTACTCTGGATTCTGGGAAGACTTTGGTCTATGTTTCCATGTTGCTTTCTGGACACTGGGTACTGAGATACCCTAATTTTTACCACTATCCAACTTTCTTTGTATGCTTAATGGTATTTTCACACTTCACTTTTTATTGTGGAAATTTTAAATAAATAGAAAAACAAAGAAAATAGTATAAGGAACTTCCATGTACTGATCACTAAAATTTAACAGTTATTAACCTCTTGTCATATTTATTCCCACCCTTCACTCCCCAGGTTTATTTAAATTCAGTCATCATGAATTTTTGTCCTAATTACTTAAGAATGCACCTTTTTTAAAAGCACATTTTCTCATATAACCACAAAGACATCACCACATCTAACAAAATTGATGACGAGTCCTTAATATCATTTGGTACTTAGCCTATATTCAAGTGTCCCCATCGCTCTAAAAGTTTTCTTTATGGTTGGTATATTCGAAGCAGCATTCAGCCAAGGACCACACATAGCATTTGATTTTGTGTCTTAAGTCTGCAACCGTCACTCTATTTTTATGTTCCTCATGGCATTGCCTTGTTGAAGGAAGTGAGGACTTGTCCCTAGAAGGTTGGACCTTCTCGGTTTGTCTGACTACTTCACGCAGCGCAGTTTAGCTTGCTTTTCCATCCTTCGTATGTCTTGTAACTTAGAGTTGGGTCTAAACCTGATTGGATTAGGGTTAAATATTTGGCAGGAATAGTTTACAGGTGATGGTGTGTACTTCATTTAGCATCACCACAAGGGCACATACAACGTCTGCTGGTCCCACCATTAGGGGTGCTTAGATGGATTACTTGGTTGACGTGGTGACAGCCTGATCACACCACATAAAGTTACACTTTCTCATTTGTAAACTGCAAGTACTCTGTAGTGTCATACTTTGGTAGCGTGAAAAATCCAGTTTCCCCCATTTCACAGCCAAAATCAAAGTAGCACCAAGGACCCTGCATTAGAAAGTTTCCTATTTTCTGCAGCATTGAGCTGTACAAGATGTGGAGTAATGTCCACAATTCCTGGCTGAAGGAGTGAGTGAATGAATCCATGGTTACATGAGGTTTTGAGTGAATAAAATGAAAAATTTAACATAATGAGAAATTCTGCAAACTCACCTGTGACTGATACTTTGGTGAATGGGTCCAACAACTTTAAGAGTCATGAAATGATAACACTTCACTGGCTGTGGAGAGACTCAGGTTTTCTAGCCTCATGTTTCCTGATAGTTTGCTTTGTGACTTTGGACAAATCACTTACCATCTCTGGAACTTATTTGTACCACAAGAAATACAAAAAGGAAAAATCTCTAGGGTTCTACCAGCCTTAGCATTCTAGTATTCTACAAGCCACAAAGAACTATTTGGACCAGGTAGTTGGAGTCTGCAGATCTTGAACCCACTTGATTCTGGATTTTTTCAGGGCACTATAGGTTTTGGGTATTTAAAAAGCTTACAGGTTGTCATAGCAACCACTCTCCCCACAGTTTGTCATCTGATAACCAGTCATTCCAACTCCATTGCCACCTAGGATCTCTGTCCCATTTGATACTGAATTGGAAAGAGATCGATTAGGGATTGATTACCTTTCATGCCATTTTATAAACAATGGAAAACACTTGCTTCTTTCTCAAGCAAAATAAAATCTTCCAGGCTGGAACCTATAAGTGGCTATTTCATCTATATGCTTACTTATTTATTCACTTATTTAGTCAGTCAGTATTTGAGACCTTACCATGTGCTAGACATTGAATTATATGCTTGGGATAAAATTGTTTCTCGTTAGGTAGAGTTTACGATTTTGAGAAGGAGACAAATGATTAAAAAGACAGCTAGAATATATAGTGGAAAAAGATGACATCAGAATGTGGGAGCCCAGAGGCAGGGCACCTAACACACTGGCAGGCATTTGGGAAGGCTTCTAGGAAGAAGTGCTTTATTTTAACTAAGAACTGTACAGGAGTAAGCCAGCACTGGAGTGAGAGATGGCTACAGCAATAAATGTTCCTGGCAGTGAGGGTAACATAACATGCCACTCGAAGGATTTTAAGCATGGACTAACATAATCAGATTAGCGCTTGTGAGTTATCACCCTGGCTAGTGAAGAAAGGACTAGAGGGAGTGACAAAAGAGGAATGGAGAGGCTGTTGGCAGTTAAGATCATGCCAATATTTTGAGATTCAAAAGTTTTAAAAGCAGAGACTGTGTTGTATTTATATTTAATCTTTTAAGCTCCTACTCCCATGCCTGACATCCATAGAAAGTGACTAATAAATATTTGTTGAATGAATGAATGGTTGTTTATTGACGGATTGGCTGAATGGACTTACTTTCAGAAACACCAATTATTTACTTTCTGCACTTTCTAGTACCTTTCCTCTAGTTCCTCATGCACAGAGACTTGAGAAAATTTCCTAAACCATTACCATCCACAGTTATAGCTCTGCTCAGAAAACCTTCCCTGGTCCTTCCCCTCACTCCACAGTCCTCCAGATTAAGTACTCATTAAGGAGACCCTAACCATATCTAGAAGTCAAAGACAGCTCCACGTCTCACCTCTAGTTATGCTAATCTCAGTACCCTGCAAATACACTTGGTTCTACCCCACCTGTGAACATTGCACAATTATTCTCCTTTGCTGGAACTCTTTCCTCACCTCCCTTCCACCTGTCCAAATTCTGCCAATCCTTGAGGGTCCAGCTCCAGTCCCATGTCTTGCATGAAACTTTCACTCATTTGTTATATTTGATGCATGATTTAAATAAAATATTATAAAAATTAAAGCAATAATAGCAGTTGATTTAAATTATAAGTCAAAAAGAGGTTCAAAAGCAAGAGCCCAATCTTTGAACCGGAGCAACCCTGGGTCTGAATATACCTCCTCTCCCACTTACCAGATATGTGGCTTTGAAAGTCTCCTCTCTGAGTTTCAGTTTCTTGAAATGTAAAACTAAACTAATTATGTTTACTTTGTAGCATAGATTAGAGAGAAGATATTGAAGTGTGTAATGTAATGCCTGTCATAGAGTATGGGCTAGGGGCTATTATCCTGTTGGATACATTTTAATGTGCATTTGTAATTTTGATATGTATTTCCAGATTTTTATCCTGCTGGACAGTTTTTAAAGCTCTTTTGCATACTTTCCTCACAAAATAGTCCCTACACTAGGTCTCTGAGGTAGGTGACATTATCCCCACTTTGTAGATAGAATAAGTTTCTCAAGGGTTAAGTGACCTACTAAAAGCGAGAGTATCATCCCTGGGTCATTGGCATGAGAGTCACCTGGGCTTTCAAAGATGACACAGAGAGGAGTAAAAATTGATGCTACCTTTTTGGAGTACAGTTGGCAAAGCCAATCAAAAGGACAAACTTGATCCAGCAATTCACTCTCAGAATTCTTATGGATACACTTGCCCATGGGCAAAATAATACATGTGTATGGTTATTTATTGCAGCACTCTTTGTAACAGAAAAAGATTGGAAACACCCTGAAAATCTTACTATCATCAAAGGGGACTGGTTAAATTGATCATGGTACACCCACAAATGTTATAATGTGCAATAAAAAAGTTGTTAAGTAAAAAAAAAAGGTGCAAAAGAATATGTAGTATGCTACCCTTGGAATAAAAAGAGGGTGAAAGGATGTATGTATGTGTGAGGAATATATATACATATGTATTTCACCTATACATTTATTTATTCATATATACATGAAGAGCAACCACTCTCCTATATATTATATAAGTATATATATAATTATAAATGTATATTATTATATATACTCAGTGTGTGCTTAATATATCTCTAAAAGGATACCTAAAAAGCGTTAACAGGGATTTCCTCCATGGGGAGAACTGGGTGGCTGGAAGGCAGAGACGGGAGATTTTTCACTTTATAACTTTTTATAATTTTTGACTTCTGAATTATTTAAATATATTTCCTATAGAAAAAATAATGCACAGTCTAATTGGGAAAACAGAACATGGCCACGAAAAGAGATAAAGCATATCAATGCAGTCATTAGCCTATTCCAAGTGCCCAGTGAGGGGGACACCGGCTAATCCCACGTTGTGTAAGCACCATGGACAGGAGTGGTTTTCTGCACAAGGGAATGAAAAATATGTAGATTTGGATGGCAATTATCTATACAGATGGGACATGATAAGGATGATCTTTCTGGAAAGAAGAAGACAGATGACAGCAATTTTTAATACTGAATTTTGTGGGGCTAAAACCTCACAAGTGCAAAGTGGAGGCTCTGTTCTAGTTCAGTTTTGAAGAGACTTCCCCAGATTCACATCTAGTCCCTCCCTCCACACCTCACCACCAAACCATGTTTTGTTTTGTTTTTTAAAGCACATGGTACTGCCATACCATCTTGAGGGGCTGCCTGCCTTCCAGCAATAGAGAGAGACTGGTAACCAGCCTCATATTATTCTCTTACCTGGGAACTGTCAAATAATACTGCCATCAATCATGGAAGTACTTTTGTGTCAATTTTGAGTGTCCAATAGTGTGCATTGGGAATTGATAAAGACACAGTAGATAAAATTAAATCCTTGCCTTAAAAGTGGAAGCAAGATATATACATATGAGAAAAAACCTCCAAATTTTTTTACAACTTACATGTTCAACAAATGTTTGCAGATATGAACTGAATAAAGCACAGAGCTCTTGGCTTCACTGTCTCCCAATGTTCTATCTTAATTACAATTGAGTCTAAATCATCTTAGTGATGAAGATTTTTTCTAATTAAGTAAAATGTACAGGGGAGCTCTTGGTTGTTTTTGTTTGTTTTACCTGTTTTTGATTGCATGTATTTAGGGGTGTGTGTGTGTGTGTGTGTGTATTTGAGGCAGATATATGGCTTGTACTTTTCCTATATTTCTTTGTTTCCTGTATTTTTCTACCCTATCTCTCCAAAGCACCTCACACAGAGCCTAGAAAAGGTAGGGTACCTGGTAGATATTCAATAAATGCTCTTTACTTGACTGGTTCTTCCCACCTCCCACCAGAATAAAACAGACTTGGTGATGATCTTAAAATATTTTCTAATTTAATGTTTTCAAACTCTGTTTGGGGAAAAGTATGAACATGAAAAGCACAACCATTCAATAAGATGCCAAGTTTCTTAAAATCATCTTCAAGGTATCTTCTAGAGCTAAATACATATTCCCAAGTTCCACCACCACCACCACCACCACCACCACCACCATCACCACCTCCACCACCACCACCACCTCCACCACCACCTCCACCACCACCATCACCACCACCTCCACCACCTCCACCACCACCACCTCCATCACCACCACCATCACCACCTCCACCACCACCACCACCACCACCTCCACCACCACCTCCACCACCACCACCATCACCACCACCACCATCACCACCACCACCACCATCACCACCACCTCCACCACCTCCACCTCCATCACCACCACCACCACCACCACCACCACCTCCATCACCATCACCACCACCACTTCCACCACCACCACCTCCACCACCACCACCTCCACCACCACCTCCACCACCACCTCCACCACCTCCACCACCACCACCTCCACCACCACCACCACCTCCATCACCACCACCATCACCACCTCCACCACCTCCACCATTACCTCCACCACCACCACCACCTCCACTATCACTACCACCACCATCACCATCAGCAACAGCAGCAGTAACAGAGTTACTTACTGAGCACTGTGCCAGACCTGAACAAAATGCTTTACATATATTTCCTTTTCAAAATGGAGATGTGATTGACATAAAACATTGTGCACATTTAAAATATACACATTATTTTAACTACTCCCCAAATTATCCTATGAGGTAGTTACTAATATGATCCCCATTTAAAAAATGAGGTCAGTAGGGCTTAGATGGGTCAGACAAAATCTCCAAGGTCATACAGCTAGTAGGTAATGGTGATGGAGCCAGATTCCAATCAGTCTGTTTGACTCCAAGCCCTGTTCTCTTTAGCACTAGTAATATATACTGCCCTCACCACCATTAAGTGATGATGATGGTAAGGGTGTGTGCGCGCGCGCGTGTGTGTGTGTGTGTATTCATGTTCCAAAGTTAAAACCTTAAAACATCTTCTCTAGTATTTTAGGTCCCTGTTACTACAGGTCATGATATATATAAATTTATAAATCCTCCAAATGAGAAGAACTCGGGAGATTGACCTTTTCAAAATCAAGGGCTATAGTTTCAAGTTCCGTTCCACCTGAGAAGTAAGCACCAGCTGTGACTGCTTTTCTTGTTTATTTTTCAAAGATAATGTGGTTGGAATGAACAGAGTATGGACTCTGGGGTCAGATAAAGCTGAGTTCAAATCCTGGCATACAAAGGTGAATCATCTTGAGCTCACGACTCCACCTAAGTGAGCCTCCATTCTTTTTTACATGTAGAAAAGAAGAGCTGTGATATTCAAATGAGAAGGGAGAGCAAAATACGTGATTTATATATAATAAAATGAAACAAATCCACCTCATTATCCATAACACGAGCACTAAAATGGTCAAAAGATATTCTTCAGTGATCTTCAAGTGATTAAATAGATATTATCCCTAATTTCTGGATGGGAGTGGGGTGTGTGATCAAATTTTTGAAATCACATATAATTTATATGAAAGTAAAAAGTTGCAGAACTTTCTTTAAGGAATAAAAGTTTATTGTCCCTTAGAGGCAAATATCAATGAAACAGAACCACATACTACTAATTTGGGTCTAGTTACTTATGGAAAAGGGCTAAAATCATAATAAAAATAATGTGGTGAATTTTGATTTGGACATTGTTTAGTTGAAAGCAAATAATTCTTCTTCCCCTTTATATTTGAATATTATTTAATTTGTAATAAATGTTGCATGCATATGATTCTTACTCAAAAGGTACAAAAGGGTAAGGCATGTAGGAAAAAACCTCCTTCTCAGCAAGTCCCTGGTACCGGTCTCCAAAGGCAACTAATGTGTCTTTTGTATCTTTCCAGAGTATGCATAGCATATATCATCACATTTGTACAGTTTTCTGCTTCTTGTCCCCTTGAAACAAATGTTCACGTTCTGTACTTTGCTCTTTTTATGTGATAATGCATCTTAGAGCTCTTTCCATTCTGAGTTTGTGTAATTTACCATCACATGCACGACATACCTGTTGGATACATTTTAATGTGCATTTGTAATTTTGATATGTATTTCCAAATTGTTCTCCATAAAAATTGCACAAATTTGCATTCTTTGCATCAATGTACGACAGTGATTCTTTCCTCCATGGCTTTGCCAACAGAGTGGGTAATTGTATTTAAATTTTTAAAATTTGATAAATTAATGATGATGTATCAGTGGAGTTAAACTTTCATTGGTCTTATTTTTAATATCATGAGCATCTTTTAAAATGTTTACAGCCATTTATGTTTTATTCTGAGGAATTGTTTCTTCCTATTATTTGCCCATTTTAAAATTGTGTTCTTGATCTTTTTCCTTATAGATCTGTAGAAACTTTTTATATATAACAAATTAGCCCTGTGTCTGCAGTGCAAGTTGCAAATATTTTCTCCCAATTTGTTGTCTTTATCCTTTGCTTATGATAATTTTGCTATGCAGAATTAGTATAGCTAATTCTTATCAGTGTTTTTCTTCTATGGCTTCCAGGTTTTTATGTTACATACAAAATTACTTTTCCTATTTTAAGAAAAATTAATATTTTCCTATTTTATTTAAGAAAACCTCTCCAATATTTTTCCTTCCATTTCCTTTTAAGATTATCTGGTAATTGTTAGATAAATTCAATATTATCTTCTTATAGTAATAACATTTGTACTTTCCACTTTTTTATTCCACTAACTTGGTTGCATTATCAGTGAGTTAGGAGAATAAAAATGAGTTTGGCTTCATGAATAGTACTCTCAAGCAAAATATAAACAATTGAGCATTTTAATAAAAACATACCAGATATTTAGTTAAATGCACAAAGTCCTTGTGGGAAATGTTTACAAGCTCGTCTCCGTATCTCATAATAGAGCTTGAAAGGGTCTTATATTCCCTAACATCAGAAATCCACAGTATATAATAGTAATAATTCATGCCCCTTTATTTTAAAAGCTATGCATACTAATTTGGTATTGTTTGAAGTATATTGTATTAATAGGTGCTAAATTTTAAATCTGATAAAACTTGGGTGGCTTGGAATGGAAGAGAGGATATCCAAAAAGCATTTTTATTAGCTTATTGCTTTTTTTTTCTTACTGGTAATACATATTTTTTATTGGTAATGTATTTGGTTATTCTTCTGGGAGATGAGGAAAATGGTGGAATCCTAGTAAGAAAGTGATTTAAAGATCATTCTCATCCCACTACATACCTCTTAGAGAATTAATAAATGATATATGTACTACAAATCTCTAATTCCCCCCTTCAGATCTTTCTTTTATCACTTTAGGAAGCATGTTTTGAATTGAGATGTCAAAGACAGCATAGAAAACTTCAAGAGAGAAATGAAATGTAAGTTTTTGACCCTACACACTGACCCAGTCCTGAATGAAAAAACTGGATGGATTTAGACCTCCTTACATAAGGAATGCTGTGATTTGCTATCCCTGAATGTGTTCTCATGTGAGTTCATATTCTAATTTCCAGTGTAAAAGCATTATTTGAAGATGCATTTGCAGGAAGCATTCAGTGACTCCTGTTCTTTCTCTAGTAGACATGTCATCCACTTTGGTAGTGCTTAAAATAAAGTACTCAGATAGAAGGTAAGTTGAAACAGACAACAAGCAATATAATATAAAATGTTACGAGTAAAGTGTGTTGTTCAGATCCTTCTAAAATACATTTCTCCCTTTATTTTGAAGGCCAAAGTATAAGTAACTTGGCTAATGGAAGCAGTCTCTTCCTTTGATCATCAATAGGGCTGTCTTTTTGGGAAACTAAGTCCCAGCTCAGATGACAGGTTTAGATGAAGCTGACATAAAAGAGAGAAGGACTGTTTAATTATTAGCTCCTGGAAGAACATGTCTTCTCTCTCTTTCAATTAATAATTTCTCAGCTGAAACCATAAGCAAGAGCTCTATTAGGTCTTGTGGATTGGGTGGGGGAAAACTCATTTGATCTTTTTTTCTTTTGCTCAGGGCTATATGCAGTATCTGGTTTTATGTGTCAGCCTGGCATACAGCTACAGCCTGCTGGCTCTGGGTGACAGATTTTAGTCGAATAACAATAAAAAATAAATGTAATGTGAATGCATTTATTTACTCTCTTAAGGCTTGGGCAAACCTTGGGAAGGTGCGTAGTGACTAGCCTGGATGTAATAACTGCCCAATGAATGCTCACAATAATGGAATATAATGGATGGATGAAGGGCAAGCATTGAGCACAGTGCCAGGCTGGCTTCAGCAACTGCTTCCCATGTCTACCTACATTGGAGAGGGATGAAAGGGATTATGGAAATTAACTAGACATGTGTTGTCCAATAAGTAATCACTAGCCATATGTGGCTATTAAGCACCTGATGGCTAGTCTGAATTTAGATGTGAAATAAATGTAAAATACACACTGGATTTGGAAGATTTAGTATTTAAAAAATGTAAAACAAATCTCAGTATTTATATTAATAGCATATTGAATAATATTTTTGATATACTGGGGTTAAATGAAACATATTAATATTTCACCTGTTTTTACTTCTTTAAATGTGACTTTATATTTTATTGGACAGCTGTTAGTCTAGGCTTTATCTGGAGATATTCCAGGCAATGAAACATCTCTGCTTTTAAGGTTCAAATTGTTTACAAACTATCTAAAAATATAACATTCACCCCTTCCCCAGACTGGTGCTGCTGAGAGGAAGAACCTCTCTTCCTCCTAAGGTAGGACTTGCCAGAATGGCATCTCAAGAGGGGACTGGACACCTTGGGGGCCTCCTTCACTCCTGGAGGAAGTGGGATGGGCCTGGCCAGAGCCCCGAGGAAAAGGCAGGGCCCCGGCTCCGGTCTCCCTAGCATTTCCCTGAGGTTCTTTCTGTTCGGTAGCTCCACGACCACTGAGAAACTTCCCAACTTTCTTGACCTTGCGATTTCCCCGACGGGTGGGCCACAACTCTAAGAGGAACTTGAAGCCTGGACCAGTAAGGACTTTACAGAACACCACGAACTCGCGCAGCCCATCCACTTGCGCTCTGAGCCCAGGTCCACAGCCCCCATAGCATGCCCCAGCTCTGCTCGTCAGAGAGCCCTGAGAGAAGGCCGCCTCCCTCTCGGAAAAGGGTGGCGAAAGAGGAATCCCTGTCTCCGCCTCCACTTCCGATCCCCTGTTCCCGCCTCCATGCCCACCCCGGGACCTGCTTTGGTGCTGGAGGCGGGTCACTCAGCCACAGAGCTTGTTTCCCAGCGTCCTTAGAAGGAAAGCTGCTGTCGAGGTCCTCCCTCTTCTCTTACTTCTTATGTTCCTGCTTGGTCCCCGGCAAAGGTGGGATAGCTGGATTCCAAAGGGGAACGCCTTTAGGGCCCCAAGGCGGCGCTGGGCTCTCGGAAGGCAAGGCGAGTCACGGCCTTAGCAGACCTAGAAAAACGGGAGCGTGAGGAGTCGGCCTCCTCCTGCCCCGTGTCGCAGCCAGGGAGCAGGGCCTGGGGAGATAGCCTTAGCTTTGGGGGACACCAGGGGGCTGAGTCCAGGGTATATGAAATCAGGAGGAAGGCAGGGACTGCGCAGGCGGCCTACCCGGCCCCCGCTTTTCCCTTCTTGGAGCCCGAACGCTCCGGGAGATGTGGAAGGCTACATTTTGAGAAAGGGTTTGTAATGCCTTGGCTCAAAGGGAACTCACCCAAAGACACTTTTTACTGCCCCTGCTCCCAAAGGGACATTCGATAAGCTCTCTTCAATTCTGTTTCTGAAGCAGATGTTAGTCCCCGCCCCAGTGTGAAGCTGAAATCCCACCCCCAACAGTGGGCGCAAATCCGTGCGCTCAGTATGGGTAAGAATGGAGAGTAGGACGCGCAGGGAGAGAAAGGCTCTTTACTAGGCCACTGTCTGGTTGTATACCCCAAGTCCTCAGGAGCCGTTCAGCATTTAGGATCTCAGGAGATGGAACAGCTTGGTTTACACCTGCCAGATACCATAGGCTGCTACTGGGAGGGGGGCTGACATCCGTAAAGTATAGACCATCACCCACAGCACCTCTTCTCTAGTCTCCTCCGTCTCCAGGAATGACTCCTGAGAGTCTATTTTCCATCTCCGTGGCTGCCTGCTGTCAGAGTGTTCAGTTCTTACTACTATAAACTTAAAAAAAAAATCACATTTCAGACTCCAGGACAAAGTGCTCTTAGTTTAGATTGGCAAGATCATATTTTAAAGTTCTTTCCCACCTTCTTCCTCTGTCCTCTCACCCTCCTCATCTATTTATCATTTACCAGTTCATGCGTATGGAATACAAGGCTCCCAGTTCCTGGAGCACTGTAGTTTGGGCCTAATTGATTCTGGTAATTAATTTGTTTTACCTGCTAGATCAGATGGAAATCCTACCCGTGTGCCCAAGGATTATCACTTGGCTTTCTAACACCTCCTCTAATTATCTAATAGGATGGGTTGTGAGGACTCAGTCTCTATTAAAACACTTTTACTATTAGCAGTAGTGATTGGAATTGTGATGATGACTAGATTTCAACAAATTAGAGCTTAAAAATGGGGAGATGGAAGAGAAGTGGCTTCTTTTAATTTCCCTGAGTTTAACATCAATAATTAGAGCAATTTTCGGAGATGCGAGCCGAAATTACCCCTGCTGTGCTGTAGATGATCACCTTAATTTTAGCAAATTGACTCCAGGGAATAAATTTAACAGATTAGAAAAAGACAAACACCACCACCAACAACAACAAAAAATAAGACTGGGAGGGAGAAAAATGAAAAGAAAGATTGGGAAAGGGAACAGGAGACAAAAAGCCTAGTATGATTATTTGAGGGAGTAGCTAGGATTGAACGGGGGAGTATAGCAAAAATAAAAGCTGTGTGCGTGGATGAAGAGCAAGTAATGGAAATTGGAGAGGTGGTGAAGGCTGGCATTAAGAGGTAGCGCTGAACATACATACACAGACCTAGTTACTTGACTTGTGTAGATATAACTTTCCTCATACCACATTCTATAACTGACATTAAGAATGTTATGATCATCATCCACATTTTACTTATTTACCTCCACAGTCCAGTCATCCCTTAGCCATAAGCTTAAATTGGGTTTGGCAGATATGGACCCTCTTATTCCTCTCTTCTCTCCTCCTTTGCTGTCATTTCTCTGAAGTTCTAAAACCCCAGGCCCCAAGGCCGAAGTAAATGCCTTATCCCTATTGCTCTGGGGCTTTTAAAAGCTTTCTGCTCTCTAAAGAGGAGTTTGTTGGATGGCAGGGACTTAAAAAAAATCTTTCTTTAAAAAACTACTGGGAGCGAAGCAGGTGCTGCAGTGGAGGGGCAGAAATTGAGGTCGAGAAACCTGGTGGAAGCAAGAACCTGAGTCTGCTCTGCTCTCCGTGGGCCTGGCCGGTCCTGTTCAGCACAGCGGACAGCTCCACGCCCCGCCCCGAGCCCACCGCACCCTCCCTTCCGCTGCTGGCAGCCCTGTCATTGGCTCTCCCGGCTTCCCTCTCCAAGCTGCCAATACTCGTACCCGTAAACCCAACCTATCCAGGAGCTTGTCTTGTCGCCTCTCCCGCGCCCGGGGTAGCCCAGGCCGGGAGAGAGTCGCGGGGATCCAAGCCTCCGAGGGTGGTTGTCAGCTCTAGACCAAGCTTGCTGAGACATTGCCCGCTTCCTACACTTTGTCCCCGGCCCTCGCCCTGTGGAAGGAGCCCGGCTCATAATGAATCTCAACTTCACCTCTCCTCTACACCCGGCGTCTTCTCAGAGGCCCACGTCCTTCTTCATTGAAGACATCCTGCTGCACAAGCCCAAGCCGCTAAGGGAAGTGGCCCCCGACCACTTTGCCAGCACTCTGGCCTCCCGGGTGCCTCTGCTAGACTATGGCTACCCCCTCATGCCCACACCCACCCTCCTGGCACCTCACCCCCATCACCCTCTGCATAAGGGAGACCACCACCACCCTTATTTCCTCACCACTTCGGGTAAGTAACAGGGGCCTTAAGATATGGAGACTCAGTGCAGCCCCTTAGCCTGTGGTGGAGACTAGGAAAGGCCAGAGCTGACTTGGCGACCTCTTTCCCTAAGTGACAGTTGGAGGGTTGGGGATGTGGCTGAGAACACATGGAGCTCCCTTGAGGCATGTCAACCCATGGGAATAACTGCTGGTCCCTCCGCCCTGTATAATGAAAGAAATGTGCCTGCTAAGAGATGGTGAGGGGTTTTGATGGTATTCTTGGTGGACAACGCTCAGTCTCCTTTCTCTTGGTCTTCTTGGCCACTTTAGTCCACCTCTCAATCCTGATTCTCCGCCTCTTCCTGCTCTGAGGGGGATCTCTGACCACTCCACAGCCTGGAACAATTCAACTTCACACCTCAGAAGCTCAAAAGGCTCCAGCAGGGCTCTCTCCTCCTAGGCTCTGAGCCTTCACAGAAACTGCAGGTGCTTAAAAGTGAGCGAGGGCTTGGGATAGCCTAAGGACTGAGGTTTGGGCTGGCCCAAATAAGAGAAAAGGTAAGACAAAAAGAGGGAGGGACACAGCTCCTTCGACCCTCTTCACTTCCAACGTCCAGTGTTTAACTCACAGTTTTGGGCTCGGTAGCTCTCCTCTGCCCGTGTTGCTGGCATCGCTGGAGCCTAGCACCAAAGTATTTTGATTTCCCAGGCATGCAAGGAGCAGGGACCGGCAAAATCTGGTTGGGACAGGGAGATGTGGGAAAATACACAGATTTTCCTTCTGCTTCTCTCTGAAAGGCCACATTCACGCTTTCTTCTCTGTCATTTTCATTCCAGCCAGAATAATAATTTAATTCGTTGAGTCCAGATGCAGAGACCAGCGAGAAAAACAGCCCTGGTTGGGACTGGGGTTGTGGAAAGATAGGAGACAGTTTGTGAAAAGTGGGTGCTGGAATCCACGACAGAAACTAAAAAATATTTGTGAAGCGGGTAAAACCCAGACTCTGGGGCACTAGGTTGAAAGGGCAGATTTTAAAGCCTACATCCAAGGCCGCATCTGGTCCTTAGCTTCACCAGCGACGGGCCAGCGACGTCTGTTCTGGGCGGCACCCACGTTCCTCCCAAATAGCAGTGGCCAAAGCCCGCGATTCCGGAGCTGCTCGTTTTCTATTATTTGTTTTTCCCCTACTATTGGTTGAGAGCGATGTCTGCGGCAGTTGACTGTTGCGTCTCCGACTCAGTAAAGCCAGCGAGGGTCTTAAAGTCTTCCCAGACCTGGCCAGGGAAAAGCTCTTCAATCCTGCTTGGGGTCGGAAGGAAAGAATGGGAAAAAGAATGAGCACCAGGTTAGAGAACGGGGTCCCAGTGCGCCTCCGAAACTGATAGGGAAACAGGCGAGGCGGAAACTGCCCCCTTCATTCCCGCTCCGCAGCCTCTCTGGACAAGAGGGTTTCGATTTCTTTGGCTGCAGGCGGGAGACTGGGGGAGGCTCCGGAAAGAGATGATTTTTCGTGAGCTTGGGAGGCAAGACCGCATTCGTACTTCTGTTAGCCCCAGAACCGCACTGAGCGTCGTCTGGGGTCTGGAAGGATGTCGGGGAGAAGGGGTGGGATGGGGAGGGTGACAGCTACTGGACCATCCGAAGTTGCAAGAAAACTTTGGGGGGCGCAGCCGGAGGACTGAGCGCTGGCAGACGCTACGGAAGTCTCTCCAAGACATTTTTTAAGGCCTCAGATCTATTTTATAATTTTCTTTTTTCCTTTTTTTTAATTTACTGTTTATTGTTGTATTTCCAGATGGCCTTCCTGATAAAGATCTCCAAGCGCTATTCTTGCGATTTTTCTTTTTTTTTCTGCTCTCGATTCCTGGGAGAAGGGCTCGAGAAGCTTTGGCGCGAGGAGTGGTGTGGTAGAGGCAAGAGGCGGAGGAGGCCCAGGGGTGGGACGGGGTGCACCAGTGGTGGGGCTTTGCCCACCTGGCTGCCCATCTCTCTGCAGGGGTGCCGGTCTCGGCGCTGTTCCCACACCCCCAGCACACCGAGCTGTCCGGGAAGCACTGCCGCCGCCGCAAAGCTCGCACGGTTTTCTCCGACTCGCAGCTCTCTGGCCTGGA
The DNA here is from genome assembly GCA_032199065.1 of Smutsia gigantea. Taxonomy (NCBI): domain Eukaryota; kingdom Metazoa; phylum Chordata; class Mammalia; order Pholidota; family Manidae; genus Smutsia; species Smutsia gigantea. Next base: position 959,792 of record JAVSCE010010875.1, on the reverse strand, counting down.
GAAGAGATTCGAGATCCAGCGCTACCTGTCCACGCCAGAGCGGGTGGAGCTGGCCACGGCCCTCAGCCTGTCCGAGACGCAGGTGGGCCCGAGGAGAGGGAGCTTCCGATCCCTGCTTTGCTCTCCTCTCAGCAGCTAATACCTTCCGGACCTATTGCGGAATTCTTGAGAGGGAATGACCCCGCATCCCGTTATTCTAGGCTTCTCCAAAGATGCTTCAACCACATGTCAGACTTAGCGAAGCAAAAGGCACTCGAGGGGGCTATGGACATGGAGGAAAAACTCCGTGGGTGATTTCTGACCATCACTCCTTATTTGAGAACTATTATTTCTGTGCCTCCCCCCACCCCTCTCTGATCAGGGCAAAACCCTGGTCCGACATAAAATGGTAAGAGATGAGTCAGGTTCTTGTCAGGAAAGAAGATTGCACAAGAAGTTTCCTTTCTTACTTTAATCTTTCACAGCTGGCCGCAAGTCCGCATCTCCCCTCCCCATCACTATAATTTAAGTCACCTCTCTACTGCCCTGTCCTGGGTGGAAGGACTGTTTGTATCTTTTTCCAGATGCCATTCGCCTGCAACCTCAAAACTTCTCCACTCTTACATTCTTATATTCTCTGCACCTGGGTATCCCAACTTGCTGTGAAATTATTAGCCCTGCCAGGCCCCAGCGATCTCTCTGATGAGAACTCGCAAGTTTGACTCATTTTCCCCTCCAGGAGTCTTGCTGGACCAGGTGTTCAGATATTATAATCAGAGGGAAGTAAGTTGAACTTAGAGACCTCCTTCCTCCACGCAGCACTTACTTTACTATTAGTAATTCTAGTTAGTAAGTATTAGTGTTTACTAACCACATCATTCTAATTCTAATAGTTATTTTGAGACAATCACTTCTGGGAACCTTAGAATGTTTTATTCTGGTTCAACCAAACACGGTAACTTGCGCGCAGTAAAGGTGTAATTTAACCAGAGGATGAGAATATCACAGCTCCTGGGTAATTCGTTAATGGGTTGCGATCCATTTTCCTAACCCCCAGCAATAGCTCAGGCCTTAGCTCAGTACTTGTGAGCCTGAAGGAATGACGTAGTTTTTTTTTTCTCTCTTCGGAACCAGGTGAAAACGTGGTTCCAGAACCGGCGGATGAAGCATAAAAAGCAGCTGAGGAAAAGTCAAGACGAGCCTAAAGCGCCTGACGGGCCCGAGAGCGCGGAAGGCAGCCCCCGCGGTCCAGAGGCCGCAGCTACAGAGGCGCGGCTGGGCCTGCCCGCCGGCGCCTTCGTGCTGACCGAGCCCGAGGACGAGGTGGACATTGGGGACGAGGGGGAGCTGGGCTCAGGGCCGCACGTGCTCTGAGCCTCGCAGCTGGGGAGGCGGGGAGGACCCGCGGGGCGGGGCGCGGCTCCCTCCCGGCGGGAAGCCTCGGACTCCGTTCCCGGGGCGGACCCCGAAGATCAGCCCCTGGAAGACAAACGAAACACACCTGTGGCGCCTCCATCCCGCGCGACGCCGGCGCGGCCATCGCTCCGCCTCCGCCCTCCTCCCCCTTCCGGCCGCCGAGCCCCCGCCCGGGGCAAGTGCCTACGCGGGCGGGCCCCTTCGCGGGCCCAGCGTCTTCAGCGGCGCCAAGAGTAACTTGGGCTCCGGGCTCAGTCGGCGGGAGACGTTTTCCTCCCCGCGGGCTCCGACCCCCTCGGCCCTCACCTCTCAGCCACCTGCCCCCAGCTCCGTGGGGCAGACTCCGCGGCCTCTCCACCCGGACCCTCTGTCTGTCCTTGGCCAGACCGGTTGGCTGCAGGTAAGGGACCGGGTGTCGGGGCCTTCGGCTCTGCGGGAATCCAGGCAGAGCCACGCTCATCCCGAACACGTCCGGGCCGGGACAGACCCACGCGCTGCTCACCCACCTCCCACTCGGGCCGCTCCTCCCGCACTTCGAATTCAGATAGGAAGGCGCCCTCCTCCTCAGGACTGCGCTCCCGTCCCCTCCTGTCACTGTTCCCCGAGAGAGCTCGCGGTTCTGCACGCTGGCACCCTTCCTGAGCTTGTGGCCCCAGGCGTCGGCCCGCGCAGACGGAGCGGCGCTCGCGCGCGCCGAGAAACGTGGCGGGCGAAACCCACCCAGCAACTTCTGCTTCCCAACCCTGTCGCGCGCCTGTCCCGCAACGCTTCCCTGTCGCACGGGATACTGATATTTTAGAAATGAGTATTCCTCGGGTTGTATGTGGTAATGCTCATTCTCGTTGCGTTTTAGAGAATGCAGAGTTTTAGCAAGATGAAGGCCAAAGGGGAATCCGCGTCCTGGTCCGGGAGTGCACCTGTTGGGGGATTTTGAGGTGGGGAAGGGGTTTGGCCCTGCGCGTTGCCCCTCTCCCTCTCCCTGTCTATTCTCTTCCCGGGTTTGCAGTCTCTTTAGATAATAAAGGGCTCGCAGGGCAAAACTGGGAACAAACACGAGTTTCCGGGAATCGTTTGTTACCGCGTCCTCTTGCACTCACGCCCCTCCCCGCCGTGCTAGGCTGTTTCCTGTTCTCGGTTGGAGCGAACAGGGCTAATGACGTTCCGTTAATAGATCCCATCTCCGATTTTTCCGTTTTTAATCGTTTAATAGGCCTGAGTTCCACCAACATGGAAAAAGTCACTGAACATGGTAAAAATTTTTTTGCCTGTGAAAAGCTGAAAGGATAGAGATCTCTTGATATTTGGAGTTTGAAATTATGCTGATGAATCGCATGGCTACACTACGTATCAGCACACTTATCAAATATAACAGTTGCGCCAGAGCGACCTTAGCTTCAGATCTTCCTGTCATGGTGGCTGTGTATTTGGGCAAGTGAGCCCAGGAAGGCTGAAAAAGAGTGAGTGTGGCGAGGTGGAGTCCTGACCCTTGGCTTCTAATGATTAATGACACCGACCACCGGCCGGTGTGAGCTGGAGTTATATTTAATCTTTTTGGTTCCTTATTTCTCTAATAAGAATCTTCAAGGGCTGACTTCTATGATTCTATGAATGTAGCAGTGGGCTTTGCTTTTTACTTATTTTTTTCTTTTTTGATACAGTAGACTTGTTCTGGCAAACATTAAGCAAAGATGAGTGCGGGAGTGAGTCCTTTATCCAATATGCATCATTTAGGAGGCAAAGCTGTTACTTTAAAAACGTAAGCATGGTATAGCTGTTTGGATTGTCCAAAGTGCTTTTTATCAATCAACGTTCTTGTGAGTCACAGACAGCACCGACAGTTTTTCCCTTTCAGAGCTAAGGAAATTGAGGCTTGGCAAGATGGAAGGATTTACCCAGGAAATTAGGAATAGCTGGCAGCCAAAGCGGGACAAAAGAATTTCTCTTCTGATTCCTTGTTCATTTCTTTGCCCAATACACTTTGTTTTCTTCTGGTAACAATGCACCGTTGGCACTTTGCCCCTATCACTGTGTAAGAACACCTACCTCTCTTTTATTTAGATCCTGTAGATGTGCTGTTAAAAGCAAACCAAGGTCATTTTTCTCGCCTCCCTGTTCAGATAATGACAGCATCATTTTAAGGCAGGCGCTTTTGGCAAACGGTTGCCAATAAGACAAAAGACTTGGCTGTAGAAAAAAAAAATGACTTGTGAATAAGAATATTCCTGGTAACCTCCAAGGGAAAGTAGATCCTATGACAAAGGGGAAAATCTCAAATTCTTCTAACCCTAGGAGGAGCAGCTACTAAAAGAGATTTGGGAAGAATGCTTAAAATGAATATAAATACTATGTGTTGGGGAGAAATTTTTAAAAAGTAGATGATTTAACACAACCCCAAAAGCACCAGACAGACATTTATCTCTTTCTTCTCCTGTCTTCACAAGGAGATGCCAGGGCTTATTTTGGATCTAAGAGGAACCATTAGGTACTTTTCATACTTTTTTGAAAAGGCAGGAAAATAGGAAACATTGTTAGCATGGGCACAGCATTAAACATGGAAGATGCTCCTTCTGCCTCCTCGTGGTCGCCCCTCTGTGTTTGGTCCCGGCTGGGTTAGGAGCAGCAGGAAGGGCTTAGCCGCATACCACCAGCCACACTGGGCCAAGGTTTTCTCGCCAGTCGTCCCTGAAACTGGTGGCGAACAATTCAACAGCAAAGTTCTCCTACTTTCCTTTTCTTTTTTTATACATAGGGAGTTAGTGATGATGGTAGAGGATAGGCACAATTTAGTCTCAATTTCATGTAACATGATAGCACTTTTTGTTTTTGGCCTTCAGGACTGATCAAAGCCTCCATAGGTTGAAAAGGTATTTTGTCTGAATTACCCAGGCTTTTGCCTCAACTCCATTTCACTTGGTGGTTGAAGATCTGACAAAACCACACTCATTATGATGTATTAAAGAAAGACATGCGGAAGTCTGATTCCGAAGGGGCCAAAAACCTTAAAATAGCCAAGGTGGGCAAGTAATCCAACGTGTAACCCCAAATGTAGTAAATATTTTTTTCCATATTCTTAATGCTGTTTCTGATGGACTTCTTTTCGTAGATTCTTAGAGAGATTCTCGATAATGTTTCTGTTCACCTGACATAAGAACAGAGGAAATGGATAACACACCATTCAGCCTAGTATTAGGTGAAGTAGCACTAAGAAATGATTAATTGGAATCCATCGAACCACTTCAAAAGATAGAGGACTTGCTCTTGTCGATGTCTTTGATAACTAGAGATAAAGATGTGAAGGCACAGAGCGAGCCGAATGCTTTCAGGTATTAAGAGAATTGTGCAATAAACATATTTAATTGAGGCAATGATTCCCTAGTCTTCCTGTATTGGACTCAGCGTATGTGCAAAAGTGAGTTAATTGAAATATTTCACGGTTCATATAATATTTTTTGTGATATTCTTGGCTTCACATTTTGAAGAGGGTGTTGACAAGCCAAAATTCATCCAGTATATGGGAACCTGGATAGTCAAAGGTACAGAAACACAAATAGAGGATTGTGAGCTTTTTAGCTTGCAAAGCAAAGATTTGGGGAGGAGTGGGAGAGAAGATTAGCTATGGGAATTGTATTTGAATGGTTGCAGGGCTATTAAGTATTGAGGGGTACATTTTTCTACCATGTTGAAGAAGCTGATCCAGGACCAACAGCGAAGCAGATTTCAAATCAACACTTGAATAACCTGTAGACCAGGTACTGTGTCTTCCACTGGTAGAACAGGCTAAGTCCACACTAAGCACCTTTCACCTAGAAAAGTCTGAGCAGAATCTGGAAAGCAAAATATTAGGGATGCTTATTAGGGATGTCTTCATTAGTGAGAGGTTGGTAGGTTAGTAGATGTCCTGTTTGGTTCTTTCTAATCCTTAAAATCCTGGTATTTTATTTTCTTTTTGTAGGAAAGGAACTGTAAGTTCCAACTTAATTGAAATCACTTGCCATCTAAAGATTTGAGTTCATACACTCTAAATAAACATACCCATAACAATTAGGAAAGTTAAGAGAAAAAAAGAAAAGCAGATTTTTTAAATGAAAAAACAAATCTCTTTATTCATTAAAGAGGTTCCAAACACCTCGTTACAGAAAGTAGGTGAAAATAAAGTGATGTCCCAGGGAGTTAAGGACAAAGATATAGTCAGGAAGGAATTGTCAGTGTCAGACATTTATGAAGTCTAAGCCCTTCATTTTATAAGTTAAGAAATTAAGATCCAGATATAATGAATGCCTTGCCAATGTCAAAAGACAGTGGCAGAATTAAGGCTAGAAGCCAATTTAAATTACACTGCTATTTCATATTATGAAAGTGATGGTGGGGCTATTGTAGTATGCGGAGGAGAGAAATTTGCATACCTATTTTAGGTATGAACTTTTTAACATTTTAGCTGGAAATTAGCAAAATCTTAGATGAATTTATGAAAAGGCTTCTGATGAAGAGCAATCCAAAACTTAAATTGATTTTCCTAAGAGGTATTGAGTCCCTTAACCCTGTTTTCACTCAAGCCAGGGTTGAATGGCCACTTGGGGTGATGATTTAGAAGAGGTTCATACATCCAGTAGGATGAGCTCTGATGATCTCTAAGCTACTTCAAATCTCTACACTTTTCTAGTCTAAAACTTTTGGCCTAATCTCCTTTAATTACAGACAAGTCACTGGAGAGTCAGAGAGGTTGATATGCTCCATGTCATATAGCCTATTAATTTGGCGAGTTACAGAATTAATACATGTAGAGGTCAGAGATAATTCCAATAAATATTTAGAAGTGAAATGGAAATTTGAAATGATTCTCATGTTTTCCCTACAGATTCTCTCCATTGTATTTTCTGGTTTTAATCCCCCTCCCAAAGACACATTTCTTTGCAATTTTATTTACTACTTCCCTCTCAGAATACCCAGTGTGAACACCAGATCACCTTTCTTCCCTGATTTCATTTATAATAATTCTGCGAGCCTGCTCATATTCTTTTTATAGTATCATGTAGCCACAATCAGATTTGGCATCATAGCCCGTGGCTAGATGGCTTCACTTGGAGATTTAAATTCTAATCTTTCGCGAATCATTATATTGTTTCTCTTGGCATCTGCAAAACAAGGAGAATGGCCCTGTGAATCCACGAAGAATGGAGCAGATATGAAATAGACATAAAAGTACCTACTGTGAGATCTTGGATGAAAAGTGGTAGAGGCAGATAATGAATTACAATACGAATCTGAACATTATCAGTTTGGTCCTTTTTCCAAACGTCACAGGAGTACAGCTGTAACAACACGGTTAACCAGAAGGTGTTCGTCTTGTGCTCCATCACCATCATTACAAAAGAGTTATTATGTCTCTTTCTAAGGAGTTTTATTTTTATCACATCTTATTTTCTCTTTGTCAGTGTGCTATTGTGTGGACAAAGGATGTATGAGCCCTGGATCAAAGAGGAGTCAGAAAGTTTCATTGAGGTTGCTTCATTTAGAATGCTCTTTTCTCTCCTCCTTACCTACCCCACCCCAGCCCGATCCACAGTTTGTTATCCCAGACAGATGTAATACTGTGTAGGAAGGGAAGTTAGAATTCAAATCCAAGGGAACCCTAGTAAGAAATAAATAATTGCCTAAGTTTCCAGTAAAGAATCTACCAGAAAAATCCAGAATTTAAGCTACCTTGTGAAGCTTTTGAGAAAACTTTTAGTTAAAAAAAAAGGCACACTTGATGAATTTATCTCTCTAACAAGAAGTAAAAGAGTTCTTTAAAAATATTAGCTAATATAATCATTGGGGATTATCTGAATATGCCTGGCATCCATTTTTCTCGGTAGCCTCCTCGGCTACAGATAATGGAATAATTAAGTGTACTTGGCAGTGTTCTACCCGGAAGTTAAAGAATGGCCATATAGTCATTATTCTTCAAGGTTTGAGTTGCGTTGGGAAATAAATTGTAGAAAGCAATGGGAATAGGCAGAGAAGAGTGGCTCTTTATCCCAAGTTTCAGAGGGAAATAATTTATGAGCTAAAAGCAAAAAATGAATATGCTTACTCTGCTCCTTTGCCATCTATTTTGTTAGCTTTCAGTTCCTACGTTCTCTAATTTTAATTGGAAAGATTTGAGTTTTGTCATTTACCCAGGCACATTGTTTGAAGCATCAAATAGGCATGGGTTATTTTAAAAAGGAGCAGTCCTCTGCCTACTTCCCTATTTTGTTGGCTACAGAGGCAACCAGTTTATGGCAGTGACTGATTGTTTTGGCATTTACCTTCCTGTTTCTAAATGATTTCACTGAATTGCTGCTTTTGGATATTTCTGTTTTAGAAATTTTCTAGTACTTAATGCTACTCAAGATGAAGATTTAATTCTCTTTCTACTGGGCTCCCACAGTGTATATGCACCCTGTCCATTTGTCCTCTCAATATTGTAATTTTGGTTAGATTGTTATTATGATATGCATGTCTAACTCTCAGCTAAGCCAGTAGTCAGCTCTGATTACTTTTCTTCAAGATTTTTTGTTTTTCTTGGAATATTTACCTTATTCTGAATTTTTAGAGTCCTTATGACCAATTTGTCCAGACTCTTCCCCATTTGTCTGTACCCACCTCCCAAGAGATTCATGTCATCTTAGCATTTCATTTTCCTGAGCAGATCCTGCCCAGAGCCTCTAGTCTGCTCCACTTTGGATTCTGTGTCACTGTGTCTCCCTTCCCCTTCATCCTGGGGTTTCTTTCCATTTTTCTAATTTCCTTGGTCTTCCCTTTTCTTGGTTTGCTCTCGTTTTGGTGGATCACAGTCTCTCTGTCTCTATTCTCATGTCATGCTTTATTAGTATTTTGGCCAACTGTGCACTCCTAAGTTGGAAATCATTTTTGAGTACTTTTGAAGGCATCACTCAATTGAGCTTAGCTACTAGTTGCTGCTGTGAGGTCTAACAACAATTTTGCTTCCTCATTCTTCGTGTTATCTCTTTTACTTATTCACTTGTTTTCCTTTTTTGAAGCTTGTCAGATACTCTTTGTAGCAGTGTACTGTAATTTTACAATTATGTGCTTTGGTTGGAGATATATTTTACCCACTGTCTGGTTATTTACCTGACCCTTTTACTCTGAAAACTCATTTCTCACAGTTATGGGAACATTTCTTAAGATAATTCTTTGACTTCTATTCCTGTTATTCTATGTTGTACTTCATGGAACTCCTAATATTTGGATTTTTTTTTCACTTCCTGGATTTATCTTGACCTATATTCTTTACTCTTAATTTTCTCTCGAGGAAAACTCAATGTTATGTTCTAATTTTTGTTATTTATTTCTGCCGTCATATTTCTAATTGCCAAGATCTCTTTTAATTTCCTTACCCTCCTCTTTTCTAGTGGAATCCTGTAGAGCAGCCTCAGATGTTTGGAAGTCCTCGGGTGCCTGCTCCTATTTAAGTTGGAAAAGCTGACAGGGAGCTGTGTGCCTGCAGAGGGACTTGCTGACTAGGAGCTGCCCTGCAGGATAACATGGCTGAGTTCTTCAGCTGGAGAACTTCTGAAGTCAGGGCTTTTAGGTCTTCTCTTATAGAACTGGTCAGATTCCCCAGAGAAGGATTTTCTAAACTCCTGCTTGTAGGATAAAGGCCCAACATTCTGGGAGTCAAGTGAGAGGAACGGATCAGCCCGCACGGTCATGGTTGACTGTTTTCAGCCCTGTGCCTCCTAACAGAGCCACCGGTCGGCCTACTGTAGGGAGAGAGCCATCTTTTACTGGATAGGCACAGTCCTTCATTTATCCCCCTCTCCCCCTTTCGCCCCTGCTTTCAGAGGTAGTGGACATTTTCGATTCCTGAGCATTTGGGGTATTCTGTAGTGCAAATCAGATTGATTCTTGGATTTCCTCTTTGGTAGGTTAGCATTTAGTATTTTGGAGTCTGCCTTTTCTTTTTTTTTTTCCTACAATTTTTCAGCTTTCTGGTTTTCAAAATTTTGTTACTCTTGTCCCTTCTATTCTCTGTTCTTATCCATGTATGCCTTCTAAAAACCCTTTACTGTGATCTTAGTGGGGGTTTGCCAAAGGAGGCAAGTAGGGGGGGTGTGTGTATTCAGTCTACCGTATTTATCCAGAAGTCTCATAAATTGGATTTAATGTTATTTTGGTTTTCACAATGAGTGATGGAGATGTTGATCTTTTACCCTGATGTTTCTTTTATGTAACTGAATTCATTGAGGTTCAGGAGAATTTCATTATCATTAGAGCAGATTAAAAGTGTGCTTCATTGCCAAAGCACAAATAGCCCTCCCTATACCTTACCTTCAGTGATGCAATACCAATGTCTCGGGATCTACCAGTTGGAGGGCAGAATTAGAGTTCTTAGGCCTTAGGATCTTTATCTCTGAAAGATCCTGAATAATTTTACAGGAATTTGTAGAAATGTCTAGGTGAGGAAATTTACGTTGTTTCCTTTTCCTTGGTCTTAGATTAATTGAAAACTTAGGTCCCTAATTCTCTGAGTAGAGAAACAGAAAGGATAAACAGAGAAAGCAAGACAGAGCTACAGACACACAAATAACACAAGCATGCACACATGCTCCTGAAAAGAAGGGTGCAAATAGCACAGGGAGAATTGGAAGGTGACCAATTAAGACATTAAGTGTTTTGTGACACATGGCTGCATCTGCATTTTGCCCCATGACAAGGCCATCAGCTCATTTTCAGAGGGCTCCTTCCTTCTTCAGCTCAATCCTCAGATCAAAGCAAAACTGTCTGCTTGCATTTTCCAATCAGAATGGGGATGCTAATTTATACTCCTTAATGTGCGATGGTTAAGAGACTCCTTCAATTAACTGAATTCTATAGCCAGCAAAATAAAAGGTATACAAAGAGGCGCAGGCTGGAAGAGCCGAAATTCTCATTAAATCAAAAGGTCCAGTATTCATTACCTTGTGCATCTGAGGCTAAACACTAAAAATGGGGATCATCAAAGTAGGTTTAATGGGTTAAATTGAGAATATAATCTAATTAAAATATTAGACATGGCTAAATAGTTCTTTGATATTCATCTAAAGGTTTCATTTAAAATAGGTGCTTGAGGTTTGTGTGATAGGAGAATATCAATTTTAAGTAGCGACAACAAACTCAGGGGCCTCATCAGGGCTGCTTCAAAATGTCACCATTGTGTGGAGGCGGGGGACATGGGAAAAGACATCACCGCCAGGTGACAGGTTGGAGAGATGAGGTAAGGCTCATGGGGCTTTATGATAGTGACTTTGATAGTTGGATGGCAGAAAAGAAAGCATAAGGATGATTTGGGTGACACCTTCGCCACAGAGTACACTCAGGGCCCAAATTATTTAGTGTAGAGACCTACGTTGGTTTTGTTCACTGGATATCTATTCTGTTCTGTTTCCTTCTCCCTGGTAAACAGCTTCCCAAAGGATAACTGATTATAGTTTTTGGATTTTAAGTTTTTGATGGTTATTTTTCCCACTGTCAAACTTGCACCATGATGATCTCTACTACTTACACACTTCTTGCTTAATGCTTGGGTACCCTGAGAAGATGGTCTAACTGTTCCAGCAGAGGGGCTGTCTCTCTGAGCTGTCAACTGAGTAAAGGATATTTATGAAATCTTATCACATTTTTCCAAGGCTTCACCAACTGTATTTGCCTGAAATGCTCATATCATTGTGATCCTCTCAACCTGTTAGAGCTGTTTAATAGCGGAAGACCTTTTTTTTCCTTCAGCTTATTGAAAATTAATTACTTCCATTGCTCAGCTTTGCAAGGGGAAAATGAAAAGGCAGTGGAGAGGCAGCAAGGGAGATAAACCCTGCCCACCAAATTCTTTTTTCCTCTCTTCATATTACCCAAAGAGCCCCTATATTGAAGGCTAGAGAGAGCTGAAATATCCATTCATTCTGCATCTTACTGCATCTTGCAATGTGCTGTTTTCATAACATTTTGGGAAGGCCCCCAACTTCCCAGTTATTTCACTGAGCCATAATTAAGTAACCAAGCATGAAGAATGGGAATCTGTAAGACTGGGGAGTAAAATAAATGAATGAATGAACAAACTGCCATCAAAACCTTTTGCTCTCCATTGACCAGATGACTGCTTAGGACATTGAGACATTTTATATTATTCTCAGTACCTCTGGGAGAAAGATGTGTGGTTTTGCTTAATAAAGCTAGAGGGAGAGCAGAAACAAATACTGTAGTTTGTCTGGAGGCAGAGGGGTAAGGGGCCAATTTTGAATATCAGATTCCTAGCTACTCTGAATCCTACTTCAGTGTATTTTAGAAAGTAGAATATCTAAATAAATATTTTATTAGGATCCATTTTTCTCCCTTATTTTGCTTTTATGGCATACAAATTTTGTCTGACAATACAGACAGCTCCTTATAATCTGGAACATAGAGGGAGTGAGGCACTCTGGATAAACAAAATCCACAATAATTGAAAGATTTCACTTTGTGCTACTGTTTTAAATCCTTCCCTCAATGGGAAAACAACTAAAGAGGCAAGTGGAGCATTTGTGTATCTTTCTGTTTTTCTGTTTTAACCCACTAGGAATAGAACTTAGGAAAGCACACTTAGCATAGGAAGGAGAAGTCCTGTAGTCATCCTGTGAATACTTGAGGATTGGACGAAATATGTATTATTCAAGATTTATTTAATAGGAAAATGTACTCTTAAAAGGGCATATGTAGGAGAGCAGCCTTGATTTTCCCTTAAGAACTTTATATTTTTCAAATGCTGCTTCTAGCATAATGATAATATGTGTTTTAGAGAACATCTTGGAATTAGTTTCACCCGCCCTGGTATGTGCAGACTATCACCCAAATTCAACTCATTTCCTGCTATTTTTGAATAAGTAATTTAAAAAGAATTCCCCTGAGTTTACCTAGTCTGCTGTTATAGACGATTTGATATCAACTCAAAGTTCTCAATTAGCTCCAGTGTGGTTATAATTACTGGATGTGTTTTCAGAAAACTCCCAGCTAATAACTGTTGGGATGAAGTGCCGTTTCTCACTATAGACTAAACTGCATGTTTCTCCTTGTTGTGATGTTTTGACAATGATTCATTAACCAATAAATAATAAGGCCCTGATTGGAACTATTAGGCCTTGGTGCCTTTGCTGGGCTTACCTTTTATCCTGTGCCTCAGTATTGTCTTCCCTTGAGTTGGATTTTAGATAACTCCCAAGAGACTCCTCTGTACACAAAACAGTATCCCAAAGACAGCTGTCATTAAATGCAGCTGCTTGTAAAAACAGAAACAAAAAGAAAGCTCCAAGAGGATACTCCCGTTGGAAACTCAAGAATGAAAAAAACATTTAAAAAAGGAGGCTCTAATAAGAGAGAATACATGGTTTAAAGGTCCTTCACATCAGTTCATAGAGATGAGGCAGATTAGGCACTGCGTCTTTCAGTGGCATATAGAACATCTGGTCAAATACAGACCTTCCAGTATTATATCATTCAGGTGTAAAGTTCCTTGCTTTCTAAAGACAGACTGTTTTTACTTACATATCTGAAACAGAAATACTATAAAAATTGGTCACTAATCCACTTGGGTCTATAAAAGATCAATATTGTTGCCACTCATAGTATTTACTTTAAAGGAGGGGCAAAAAATGTGCTTGTCATTTACTGTTTTCTGTAGAATGTCTATCTGGTCTTAGTATCTTGGTAGCTGAGTGACTTTCCACTAGGTCTTACCCTTGTGAGAGGACTTGGGACCAGCTGAAATCCTGTTTTGATCCGTTCTTTGATTTCAACCTCAGCTTTTCAGCAAATATGTTGTATTTCTTTAGCCAAAGTCATTTTAGATGCCACTAGTCACTGTCAGTATTTGTGTACACTGAATTGTGATGTTCCAGGGTCATATATACTGGATGGTAAAGACTTGCTTTGGGAGTAAAGATCCTATGAAATGTTGTTTGACGTAACTGAATTTAACCTGTTTCAGCCAAATGTGGGCTCTTGATGGTATGAGTTAAAATGACTGAAGGATTTTTACAGTGTTTAGGATAACATAGAAATGGTTATGGGGAGGTTTTCAAATGTCCAAACTGAAATAGTGTCTCTTTTATTGGTCAACATCTGAGTTGCTTTGTCTCTTACAACTTTATCAATGTAGTAATGAAGTTGCCAGATTGTACATGTTGTCATGTAAGTTATACAGTAATGCATATTTCTAAAAATGGGACTTAATGTTGGAAATTAGGTCCAAAATTGAAATTTGTAACAACTACATCATCCTTGACCAGAAAAATAACTCCCTCTTCCCACAAACAAATAATCAAATGCTTCTTTCCTTGTTATTGAATGATTGGAGTTAGACCTGGCTACTCTTCCTTTATCAGGACTGATGGACATCAGAATCACTTAACCTTTCTTGATCTCCATTTCTTCTTCTGAAAACTTGGCCAGTGAACAAGATAAGCCCATTCTAAGCTCTAAATTCTTTTGCAGTACTTGGATAGGAATGGAATACTAAAATAATTTACCCTGCCCTTTTAAATACGAAAATACGGAAATGTCTATATGCATTATTTTATCTTCCAGAGTAAATTTAAATTTAGGGGCATTTGGGGAAAAAAAATTCATTCTTGTGTTTCTAGAAAAGTCTTCACCATGTACCCTGAAGGGTCATCATCTTTTACAAATATATTTTAACAGTTTGGACTGTGATTTTTCTGAACTAACTCCTCAAGTATGATTTTCCAAATACCACTGAAACATGATTTGTCAGTTTACTCTTTATCTTCAGATTCTTGTTATCTTTCTAGACTTTCAGTTCTAATTGTTTCCGGTTTTAAGAGAAAGTTACGTATAGGCAGCTTTCATATCACATTGTGTATATGTAAAATGTGTATGACGTAAGAGTAAATTTCCAAAGCTAATCTTTATGCCACATGTACAGATAAAATATTTGCCTTCCATTATTGTTAAAACTGTCCACTTTAGGATATGGCTATCTAAGAATGCAATGCTCATTTAATACAAGCAAGTAAGAAAACATTAAATCCTTAAGGGGCACTATAATTCACAGTCACAATATAGGTAGGTCCTGGGGAAAACAGTAGAGCATGAAGAAGAGAAGTAGTAACTCTATAGCATCTTACTATGCAGATAGTGACCTGCAATGGGGCTGGGGGTGAGGACTTGATACTGTGGGTGAATGTTGAAACCACAACGTTGTTCATGTCAAAGCTGCATAAGATCATATATCAATGATACTTTAATAAAAAAAAAAGAAAACATTAAATCCTTCAGTAATTCTTTTAAGACCTGAAAATTTTACTCAGTCTCAAAAGAAAATAAAAGTTATTAATATTGACATTCAGTAATAAAATATGGAATGCTTTTGTCTTGCCTAATATTACTTTGTGAATGCACATATTTGGTGATATTTTAATGTATTTGTGATCGCAAGATGCTCAACATATTTATGTACTTGGTGTGAGTAGCTTTGAGAAAGTGTATCTCTCAGAGTTGCTTGAATTGGGTGTTTCTGGACTTGTTGAAGGATTTCTAATTAATGTCTTGATGCTCTGTTAGCACGACCTTGGGATTTGTTCTACTGTAGTGGGTACACGTAGATGTACCTTCATTTTTTTCCCACTTATATATATATAAACCCTTTGCTAAAAAGAGACTTTAGAAATATTTTGGAAATGGTATCTCAAAATACAGTGGTGATTAGTCCAATTTGACTTCACTTTAGTAGAAATTGAAGTGTTTGTACTTTCTTTTTCTTATCAGGAAGGTCAGAGAGAAACACAAGTAGGTAAACTTATTTCTGGATCACTTCAAGGTTTTCATTATGCTAAGGAAGGGTAGCGGTTGTTTAAGAAATCCAAAGATCCGATATAAAACCAAAAGGCTTTATTCCCTAGTTCTTATTAGCCCAGGTTCTGATTTGAAAATAAATTAAAGCATTGATTTCTTCCTCAAAAGTATAAAATATGGCACCATAATGTAATAGGGCCCCATATTTTAAATCCTGTACAAAGCAAGTACAGACTGCAGTTGGATGATGAAAACAGGTCAGCGCTCTCAAAGCAGAGAGGTTGGGCTGGAGTTTCTTTTCTCCACCTCCATTCCTCGGGTGTGTCGGCTCTCCTGCACACATACTGTCTACACGATGTGAAGGACTTTGAAGGCAGCAACAGCCTGTTTTTCCCTTTCGTGTCTGCTCTGCAGTATTTCCAGCAGGGAGATTTCAGGTAAAGTGTCTTCTTTTCCAGCATAGGTTGGAGTCTTCTTTTCTTTTGATGTTTGACCAGTTAGATTCGAAGGTTTGGGTTTGGGGATGGTCTTAGCATACTCCAAAGCCTAAAAGCATAAAAATAAAATCTTACCTGAAATGCAAGGTGAGCCCTGGATTCTTTCAATGAAATCTGGTCTTAGGAAACGTTTATTGGTGATAGACATGAAAATTGTTGCTGCAATAACGTACTAAGATGTGGATGACAATGGAGATCAGATGGAAAATGCAAGCAATACAGTTATAACACACAGTTTTAAGCAAAATAACCACACGACAATATGCTGTGAAAAAAGTTGAAAAAATGCTATGTACAGTTGTGCCTTTGGATATTTTCTTTATAAAACTGCATTTTATTCAAGTGTTTGAAAATAGAATTCTCATGTATTTGATCTTTTTAGCTTCTGGCAGTCTTATTAAAACCAAACTTCTATTAAGGAGATGTTAACAGACCTTTCCTTCCGAAGAGGACTTGTTATAGCTTGAGACCAAAGACATCACTGTAGGTGATATAAAATTGAGTCTCCGTTAGGTTCCATCAACTATACTTGTTCCTAGGCTCTTAGAACTCAAGCAAGTATTTATTAAAGGTTGAAAATTATTTTTTCTTTTCTTTAGTATATCTATAGAAACCTGGAGACTGAAAAAAGGCACTTTTTTCCCCCAGTGATGTCAATTCTGAAAGGCATTACAATAAAAATGAGATCACTAAATATGATTTCTAAATCTGCCTGTATATCAGTTTTACATTTTCATAAGAGTTTTTGGAAAGCTGGAACGGGAACAGGTAGGATATTTAGGTCCTGGTAGGGGAAAAAAACTCCAAAATGGAAAAATCTCCAGAACTCTCGAGTGTGTGTAGGTGACTTCTGTAGGTATTTCTAATTATAGACATGTTGCCTTGAATCTCTTCATGAGAAAATAATGGACTGGGGAGAATAGAAAAAGTGCCACACGTGAACTCAGCCAGACAGACTGAGATCTTCAAGGTCTGAGGAAGAAAGCCAACAAATGGAAAATATGATAGTCTGTGAAAAAGAAAATGAAGTACAAATTCCTAAAAGCAAAGGGTCACTTGTCCCTCATGCAGAGGGTCCCATGTCCTTACTGGGACTGAGGCAGAGACTTGCACTACAAAGCTTGGTGTGTCCATAGAACATACTTCATTCATAGCTGGATGACATCTGAGAGGGAGAACGTTCTGTACTTTACAAAATCATTTTTCTTGGATAGAATAACATATATTACAACCCATCGGGAAAAATGTAGGGGAAGAAACCTGAGAAAAACAGGAAGGACTTTTCTTTGACATGGGCAACCATAAATGGCAAAAAGTCACTAATTTCTTTAACTTTATTTAATGGTAGAGAAGGAAATGAAGAGTCCATCAGGACTGCTAGTTTCTTCTCGGAAATCACCTACCTCACTATTCAGTTTTTATGTGAGAAACACTAGGGAGAAAATGAGTGCAAGACAAAAGACAATAAGAAAGTTCAGGAAATAAAAGGCCAGCCTCATAGCATTTTACATACATCATCTGTGTGCATGTCATTTGTACATCAGTGTCTGAAGGACGGGTAGCTGCAGGAAAGGTAGTAACCATCCCATGGTCAAAACCTATGGGAATTTAGTAAGTTAGGAGGGAACAAACATTTCCTTTCAATGAACTACCTTGGTGGGAATGTGTTACCTTCTGCCGAGGGATGACAGGCTTCTTTTCAGTTTTTGCTGTTTGTGGCTTTGACAGTGTGGAGAGTGCCTTCATGTTATACTGCTTCACTTGCTTTGCATATTCCTTCTGCTGTATTAACTTCTGCATCTGTTCAGAGAAACAAAGTTACGATGACTCACAGGTCCTGCTGGGTCTCTGGTCCCTGTTTCGAGTGGCACTAATTTTAGGGAGCCGAACATACTGTATCGGCGGCACAGGGGAGATGGGGTCAACATGCATGAGGTGCCGGCAGTGTTCCCCCTAGAAACAATCTTTTTCTGGAGGATCACTGCGATAGCATACCCAGTGCTCTCTGAACAGTGGCTAAATGACATTCTGCCTCTTCTTTGTTGCATTTACCCAATTTATTTTCATTTTTGTTTCCAATTTTGAGCTATGCTCTCTTTTTATGCCTTGAGTGCAACTGCAGTTAAAACACATTAAATGAAGATCTCCTTTCGCTCAAGGTAAGAGAATAAAGTGGATGCACTTTTCATGGGCTGGGAAACCCTTATCCTGAGTGTCTTCTCTGTAGCCACTCTTCAAAATTACCAAGATAACTCTGTTGAGAAAGTCCAATGACCGTATAACACAACACGTCTTTTCATGGGCTTGTGTCCCTCCCTTCTGTTCGGGCCTTCAAGACTAACGGAAAGGTGGATACATAAAACAACATTGGCTACATAGGTTTATTTTACGGTGGAGTGAGTGTCTGGGTCCCTATTATCAATGCTACTTAAGAAGGGTCTCTATTCAGAGCGAGACATTTGAATTAGGATTTGGTTCTGGGGGGCATCTTTAAATGTTTCGGCTGAAAGACAGATGGACAAATCCAAGCCTGAAAACTTTGTGCGTACATCACACTCACTTTGTCTCTGATGGACTCGAGGTCAGGTCCAAGGCCTCCAAGCTTCACGTCTCTTTTCTGATAACCTTTCAGCTTGGAACTCTAAAAATACAAACACAGAGACCGTTTCTTTCAAGGACTTGTAGGTCCTCCAAGTTGTCACAGCCACCTAAGAAAGGGAAGAAGGGAAATGAAGAGTCGAAGCCTGTGTGGACATTTGGAGGTTGGGTGCATTTCCGGACAATTCTTCCATTTTAATGGTAGCTATTAGTAATAGTTTCTTTGTTAATCTGTAGCTGGTTAGTGAACATATTTTGACTTTCCCACTTCTGCAATAAATTGAAATTCTGAAAATGAGAAATAAAAATCTTCAAGTGAGTGAAGTGCTGTTTTGTTGTTAACATTTTTAGCATGACATATACATTTCCACTTTTGCATCTGCTGTTGCTATTATGTCTGGTCTTATACAGTTCACTAAACAAACAATTTGTGTGGCAGAGGCAATCTAAATGAATCAGGTAAGCGCAGACCCTGTCTAGGATGTCATTATTTTCAGAAGAAAGCAAACATTTGAGGTTTGAGAGTCTAGGCAAGACCCACTGAGAAACTCATTTGATTCAGTGTGATCTTGGATATTTTAAGGGTATAAATTTTATGTGATAACTCTTCTTAGTATTGCATATTTAAAGGGACAGTAACAATGTGGCAATTTATTTATTAGATTCTGACACTTGAGCACAATAATAGGCAGGAAAACACTAATGCTCTCCTGGCTGTAGGATAGATTAAGCTCTTCCCCAAACTGCCGATTTTGACATTAAAACTGATGTTACGATGCTACTTTGTTACTTGGCGGCAGATGCCCTTGTGGGGGATACCAGGTCCTTTTTTCTTGGTATTTGTGAGTTCATTTGGTTTCCTTCCTTGGGAAGGGTAGGAAGGACACTATCAAAGAGATGGCTGGATGACAGTAGTTATCACAGAGTGGAGAAAGCAATCCCGAAGAAGCAGACAGGTCTGTACTAACTGTGCATGGTACCGCCTGTCCATATGCTAACGACAAGGCTGGGCTTTTTTCTAAATTTTGAAGCTTCTTTTTATTATGTTAAGTCCTAAGATATATAGTATATCTTAATGTGCTGAAGTTGGCAGAGATAGTCCAGAGACTTAAAAAAATTTTTTTTTCATCATATTAGGTATAGTTACTATACATAACTCCCCAAACTTAAAAGTGAACTCCTATATAGAGACAAAGTATACAGAGTTATACACATTGTTATCAACTGTTCCAAGAATGTGCTCTACTCCAACTGGCCTATTTTGAGTATCCAGAGGTCATACTAGTTAGCTCCTCCATTGCCATTTTCCACTGTAGAGGCTCAGAGCCAAATACTTTTTTCCCCAGCGCTGAATTCTGGACCAGGAGGTGTAAGTGAAAGTTTGCTGGGGTAAATAGAGGATGCATCTTGGACAGCTTTTATTCAGGCTAGTGCAGCCCCTCCCCCTTCCCTTTTCCTTGCCTGGGATGTGGATGTGATTCCTAGGGCTGTAGCAGCTATCTTGTAGCCAGGGACAAAACAGAACAAGAGAATCATACAAATACTGGTTCTGATGTTTTGAGCTGTGGAACTACCAGTGCTAACAACTACCTACTTGTGGATTAATTGCATTTATATACAAGAAGAATGAACCCATATTTTTGAAGTTGCTGTAAATAGTAATTATGTGACTCATAGGTGAAGGCAATATTTTTGACATCTAGTCTTTAAAAGGTCAAAATCATGTGTTAGTTAGGCAACACTTACTGCAAGGATAAAGTTCTGTAAAAATTTGTAAATAGAGTGAAAAATTTATAGTCAAAACTCAGTGCATTTGATTCTAAAAGGTGAGAGAAGATCCTTTTTAAAAGAAATATTTGGACTAAAATCATTTAAAAATCATTATTAAATCATATAGAAGAAACACTGTCCATTGAAGGCCTTTAAAATCATAAATCTCCTTTGAGAAAGCAATCACCTATGGCCACTATCCAAAAGACAAGAAATAACGAGTGTTGGTGAGGATGCAGTGAAATGGGAACCTTCCTGCACTGCTGGTGGGAATATCAGTTGGTGCAGCCTCCGTGGAAAGCAATGTGGAGGATACTCAAAAAACGAAAAATAGACATACCATTCGACCCAGTAATTCCACTTCTAGGAATTTATCTGAAGAAAACAAAATCCCTGATTCAAAAAGATATATGCACCCCATGTTTATCGCCACACTATAATAGCCAAGATATGGAAGCAACCTAAGTGTCCATTGATAGATGAAAAGATAAAGAAGATGTGGTACATATACACAATGGACTATTATTCAGCCATAAAAAGAGAAGAAATCCTGCCATTTGCAGCAACGTGATTGGACCTACAGGGTATTATGCTGTGAAATAAGCCAGGCAGAGAAAGACAAATGCCATGTGATTCACTTATTTGTGGAATATAAAAACAAAGCAAAACAGAACGAACAGAGCAGCAGTAGGCTCCCAGACACTGAGAAGTGACTAGTGGTTACCAAGGGGGAGAGGGATAAAGGGGCACAATAATTCACTATCACAATATAAATTGGTTAAGGGGATAGTAGTATAGCATGGACAATATAGTTAATGATTCTGGAACATCTTTCTATGTTGATAGTTACCACACTAGAGAGGGTGAGGATTTAATAATGTGGGCAAATGCTGAACCACTGCATTGTACATATGAAACCAATATAAGATTATACATCAACCATACTTCAATAAAAAAACAATTACCTAGCAAAGCCACTACAGCTGCTCTTGCCCTTTCTGTCTGTTCATATTTTTATACTGTGTGCTATCAATTATGGTTTTTTTGACTAAGCATTTTAGCATTACCCTGCATTTTTTTGGTCACTAAATGCTTTTCAAAAATGTGACTTATGCATAATATTCTACTCTCTATTTATAGTTGAATTATTTAGCTGTTCCTCTAAATGTTGAATATTTAAGATGTCTAGGGATGAGCATGGTGGGAGACAAACTAATAGGAGTGGGTCAAAATCACGAACATGTGTGAGGCCATTAACGAACACTTCCACGGGCAATGTATAAGAATGCCCTATGTAGCCAAACCTGGACTACACTGGGTATCATCACATTTAAAAATCTTTAAAAATTTTTAATAGGTGAGTGAACTCAGCAGACACTTTGCAACTGCAAATTTGTTCTTTGGGTTGAATGTGCCACCTGCACCATTGTTCTGCAATCACCAAGTTGTCAAAGTAAACCAGTAACGAAAAAGGAGAACCCCCTCATATCCCAGTCATAAATCCGATTTGTTCAAAACTGAGGAGGAAGACATGGTCAGTGCACAGAAATCACATCCTTAGTCTGAAGCAGCTTAACTTGAATCCTTGCACTGACTCGCAAAAGATACACTGTAAAACATGAATAATCGCTCCCTGCCCCCCAGGTGTAGTTACTATCACGCGGAATAAACATCTTGGCTGTCATAGAAAAACAGACCTGAGGGTCTAGTGTTGCATACCGACTTCAAGGGAGGAGTGTGGGCCAAAGCGGTTGTGTCCAAGTGCCACTGACCCCTTTACAGGATGAGCTGCTGCTCGCAGAGACATTTCTCAAGGGAGAAAAACTGTTCTGGGTGACTGGCAATTAAAAATCCTGGATTTACTTAAGTTTGCCTCAAGGAATCTGGATTGGATCTCAGCACTGTAATTCTGTTTGATCTCTTTCTATCAAAAGTCTTTTTAACAGCTTTACTGAGATGCAATTCACATACCATAAGATGCACCCCATCTGAAGTTGTACAATTCGGTGGTTTTTGGTTATATATTCATCAAGTTGTACAAACATCGCCACAGTCCAACTTTAGCACATTTTTAGCACCTTAAAAAGAAACCCATACCCATTAGCAGTGGCTCCCCACCCCCTCCACCTTCAGCCCTAGGCAACCACTGATCTACTTTCTGTGTCTTCAAAAGGGTTTTATAGTAAAATAATCCCTAGAATTTACATTGATTACCTCTCCTTGGCTGTTACAAGACCAAAAGGTCACAATAGCACAGTTCCCCCACCCCACACCCACCAATTAAATCAACTGTGATAGTGTGTTAGGTTTCCAAACCCAAGGGGAAATATTCATATACTCATGTTCTCAACAAATCCCCTAATGGGGGTCACTGCTAGTCTTTGCATAAGGCGAACACAGACTGACAACCAACCCCGGCATCAGCCGATGATCGCTGAGACTAGACCCGCCCTTCTGGACTGGTGTTCACCCTCCATTGCTTTAGCAGAGGATAACATAGGACTATCCTGATAGAAAGGTTCTGCCAGTAATTGATCATACTTCTTCTCCGGCTGGAAGAGTGATTTTTATCGTAAACGTGGGGACAAAGTGTGCCTGAATTGAAACTGACATTGACTGTCCTGTGAGGACTCGTTTCAACTCTCAAATGTTGTACCCTGTTGTGTGGCCGCTGCTGGGTTTTTCTCCAGAACATTCCTCAGATGTGTAAGTGTGAGAAAGTTACTCAAAAGCAGGACACACACACACAAAAAAACAATGCCCCAAATACTGTGGAACAGCAAGTGAAGGAAATTTGCTCTGTGGTGCCTAAACTTAATTCAGATAAACCTCTCCTTAGAGGTGGTCAAGCAGCAATACCCAGACTGTCTGTGACAGTAAACACATGAGTTAATTACTGCAGCTCAGCTCAACACAGCTGCCCAACAGCTCCTTAAGCAGTTATTTTGTGGTGAGTTGTGATAGATATTTCTATACTGTTTATCATCCCTTGCTCTGTGTTAATCTCTTATTGCCTGATGACTGGATTTAATGGTAAGGACAATGCTTAGTATTCATGAATCAGTCACAACAGAACAGCCGGGACAAGGGGACTGGTGCTTGGGCCTATTATCTTTACAAATCCTCAAATTTTTAATGTGATTCAAGTCGATTCCCTTGGAAACCATGAGATTGGCCGTGACTAGCAAATGGGCATGACCTGGATAATGATTCCCTCTGACTGGGGCCCCAGCTACCTGCTGTCCTATACAAATAGCTCTGTTCTAAATCACTTTAGCTTCTGGAATAGCTTAAAGGACAAAGAGAGCTTCTGTGTATATGTTAGATGTAGGTTGAAGCTTGAGAGAATGGATATATATGGATTGTCACATTCCTGAAAGAAAGCAGAAAGGCGGCAGAGGATTTTTCAGGTTGGAAAGCGGGTGTGGAAAGCAGTCACTGGAAGTCCTCTTTTTCCCTCGTCCCTGCCCTCTCATGCTCTCAGATTTCTGGGAATACGTGCTGTCACCAGGGCAGCTCCTTCCACCTTTTGACTGTAGGACATGAATTCAAATGGCTACGAGAAGGAAGAAGGAAAAGGAAACTAATTTTGTTGATGTCTGTTTTTTGCTAGGCATTAGAGTAACTTGATGCATTATTTCATTTAATTATCACGCCAAATCTACAAAATGAAAACACACTGAGCGTGAACATAAGGAAAGAGGGGCTAAGATGAATTAATAATTTGCCCAAGAGATAAGTCAGAGTCTGTCTTGTCACAGAGATGTTTGGGGACAGAGCTGAGATGAGGACTTGGGGATGGCTGAGTCTGTGACTTCCACTAAACCCTGCTCACTAAGATTGAGTTCAAAAGCTTGTACTTTCCACAACAATCCAGTTGGCAAGAACCCTATCCCAGAAGGTCCTCTTCAGGGATGGTGTGTTTGAGCCATTTTTTTAGGTCCTGTAACCTGTAAGTTCTGGAGGGAACAGGCCACTCTCACCTTAACAACGTGTTAGTTCCAAAGCTCTGAATAATTACCATATAGAAATACCAATATGCATGGTGTTTGGCTTCCTAGTCTGTAGAGCCTCTTAGTTTATGAAATACTGGAGGGCAGTGCTAATCATGCTATGGGGTAAATGACAGAATTTCCTGCTTAGGCTTAGTTCATTTACATATTGATAGGTGTTTATCACTGCAGAGCCTCCCAGTGAACTGGGCCAAGGGGTGGAGAGAAAACGGCCATTCTCTGCTCTCCTTTCTTCCTGGTATGTAATTGACCTGGCATCTGCCTGTCACCAAGGACCCACCAATGGAGTTCCTCCTGGAAGGGGTGTCTGGGAAGTAGAGAGCACCCAGGGCGCAGAGCATGAGCCCTGGCCTGAGGAGATGGACACTGCTGAGCCTGGCCAGCGAATTCAAGCAAGCTGTGAGCAATAAGAATGGTTTCTCCCAACCTACCCTTTCACTTGACTTATTTTGGTTTCACCAGTTTCACAGGGGATTTGCCCCAGGCTGGGAACACCCTTCCTCCTGGAGCTACACATGCCTCAAAAGCTAACTACCCTGTGATGATGTGTCTGGAGAAAGAAGTCTTTTGTGATCTCAGAAACACATTTCTCCTTATTTAAGTGAAACTGAGGGGTTATCCCAGCTCCAGGTATCAGTGGTTTCCATGCCCGCACAGGAATCGGTGACCTCAACAAAATGGAGCGCATAAGGGCGTGGAGTTAGAATGAGGAGTGGAGGGCCCTCAGGCCGGGTATGTGAAGGCTTGGAGCTTGAGGACAGCAGGGCGGTGAGTGAGCTGAAGACCGGGGTCCTCAGGCTCCCAAGGAGCTGCAGGGCCAAGGGTTCATATCCACCAACCTTGAGGTTGTAGCTCAGCCCCATGCCAGTCCTAGTTTTCTTCTCTTTTATATGAATAAAGCCCCTCTTCAAAAGACAAACAAGATCCCCTAAGACCTGGCCTTTACCCTTTTCTCTACCTATATCTCTTAGCAGCCCTACCTGCCTGTTTCAGTAATACCAGCCTGAACTTCTGGCAGCTCCCTGTGTGCGTCCTGTGCCCCAAGCCTCAGAATAGCTGCTCATGCTCTTCCCTCTGCCTGAAAGGCTGATCTTCAGTGTTCCCTTTTCTGTTAACTCTCGCTCATTGTCTAAGACTCAGCTCAGAATTATCTCGTGAGGCCCTGCGTGACCCCCCCCCCCCAGGTTGGGATGTGTCCTCCTTTGTGCTCTGTTGTGCCACCCTCAACATCTTAAAAATTTTTTTTATTGTAATATTATATGGCAGCCATTTACATGTGTGTCTTCCCTGGCTCCACATTACTGCAAGCTTCTGGGGAAGGGCCATGGCTCATTCTCTTGACATCCTGGCACCTACCATAATTCCTAGTAAGAATTCAACAAATATATGTTGGACTGAACTATGCCGGAGTCCCTAAAACTGCCTTATAGTGGATGTCCCTCTGGACCGAGCCACTCATTCCCCCACTGCTGCTAGTGTAGTCTGCTGTGAGTCCCTCCTAAGAGCTGCCTTCTGCCAAATGGAGCTGCTATGCGCAGAGTCACACGCCTTCCCCAGGGGCAGTCGATAGCCAATGGTGGGGGTCACACCAACTTCAGAACCCTCCTGGGCTTGACCAAGGCCTCCATGGGACCTACATTACAGTGCACCTGTCTCTCAGCCAGCCCCCCTCACTCCCTTTCAGGGGTGCTTCCAGAAGCACTCTTCAATAAACCTCAGTCTGTTCCTGGGAAAAACCCAGCTCTCCACGGCCTGTTGTTTCTACCAGGTCTTTCCCTGTTGCCCTATAAAACAATGCAGTTTCCTTACTATTTGGCATTAGCAGCAAGTGTTCTTTCCTGAGGGCTTTGTTGTTAGTTTTTTGGAACAGTAAAGAAATATGCAGGACTTAACAAGCTTCCTTCATTTCTTCTGCAAAGATTCCACTTTATCACCTCTCTGACCCATTTCCCTTATTTCACCTGATAGATCCAATGGGAAAGATTTGAGGGCACCAAGGTGTTTGTAATGGTGAATTTTACTGTGGATAAAGAACTCAGAGAAGATTAGGCAACATTTCAGAGGAAAGCTCAGTCACTGGCAATCCTGGGTAGTTTACTGCAGGAGCTGAGGTGAGATTAGGATGAGAAGAGTGTTAGGATGAGGGGACAGTGGTACATGGGGGGGAACATGCAGTGGCAACGGGCTTTTGCTCACTTACCCTTACTTGCTCTAACTCTCGGACATGAGAAGGCTCAGCCCAGCCTCAGAGTGTGGGGAGCTTTTCTGAGGGCATGATGCTTACACTGGCGGCCGGCAGAGGACCGATAGAGACCTTTCCTGAGTTGACACAAAAAGGAGGTGGATATGGGCATTCCCTGCAGCACCACCTTCCGGGAGGAAGATGAGGGAAATTCCAGGCAGCCGTGGGGACTTGAGTGAAGACGTTCCTCAGGGCCACCTGGCTGCGGTGGCAGCTCAGAAAGGACAGCCTGACTCCAGGGCTATAGGTAAGGGGAATGACATGAAGGTCGATCTGTTATCAAAATTAAAAGGTTACTTGGCAAAATGCTTTTATTACCTTAATGCTGCTGCTTTTCCTAGGCTTTTTCCCTTTTCCCAGTTGAAGCAGATAGCCTTCGGAATTGCTACGACTCATTTTCATTTGGTTTCTTTGGCTTCTCTCTGGACTGAGGTGGGATTCACTTTCTACCCTGGACAGTATAGGTGGAAGCGTGACTTCGGAGACGGCCCCGTCACGGGGCTGCACCTCGGTCAGTTGCATTAAGGCTTGCCGGTGCTGTTCCATGATCTGGGTGAGCTGTGACTCTGGAGAAGCTCTGACAGGCTGGCTGTCAGAGGAAGAATGGAATTTCCTGAAAGGAAAAAAGATACGCACACAAATCTGTTAATAAAACTTAGGTAAGACTTCTAGCATAAAAGTCTTCATGAATTTGATATACTTACCACTCCCCACATCAAATGAATGAACTTTAGCTTAATCTTTTCATAAATACATTTGTTTCTTTTCTTAAATTCCTCCTGTTTTTTTTTTTTCTTTCAGATATTCTAGCTCTTCCTTAGAACTTTGACTTAGTGCATTCGGAATAGGAAAACCCACCATTCTGAAAAAAATCAAAGACCTTCCCACTACAAAATACCTGAAAATGTTGGAGTAACTTAAACAAATGTCCTTTAAAATACATAGTTGAATTTGTAAACAAAGCAGGGACTCTTCACAGAGCAAAAAAACAAAACATGAATTAAGACTAAAGCAGATTTTGGACAAAACTGAAGCTATGGCTTCCTTTGTGGGAGTTTTGGACCCAACGGCTTGAGTTCTAACATTTAACACTGGTATGGGATATGTGGGATCTTGGCCATTGGCGGGGCAGGGAATCAAACTGAGATACCTGTATAAAGGTTGTGACCCGGGAAGAGCTACATCCTCAGTAAAAGGGTAGATTAGTGAAAAACTCAGTTTCCAGCCATGAGAAACAACAGCGCGCCTCTCTGTCTCGGTCCAAATTGGAAAAAAAAATTCCCCATGAATTTCTATTCAGGATTCAAATTTACCTTATGCACATAATCATGGAAATCCAACACCAGGAAATTAACATAAAAATGATCCTGAAGAAGGAATACTCTGTATATGGCAGAAGCAAATATAAAAATTGTCTGGAGGGGTATACTCTTACCTAAGCTTGCCTAGGTTTCTACAGACAAGATGGCTGAGCATAAGTTCACAATCCAAAATCCTAGAACATATGAGGAAAGAATCTACTAAGTATGAGGGTCAGCAGACACACGTGTATACCCACAAGGCAGGAGATTTCTAAGAACTTCAGATGACGGAATATTAGATAGTATTCATAAAGTAAGCATAAAGACATGAAAGAAGAAATGAAAGCCCTGAGAAACATTCTGAAAAAAAAAAAGAACTGGAAGGTTTTAATCAGGACTAAATAGAAATGGTAGATATGAAAAATAACACCATTGAAATTTACAGCTCAGTGGGTTGATCAAATAGCGTATTGGACACAGCTGAAGAGAGTTGCAACACTGGAAAACTTACTGGAGGAAATTTCTCAGAAACACAGGTAAAAGATGAAAAATAAGTTAAAAAGACATGGAGTCTAGAGTAAAAGAATCTAATATACATTTATTTGGTGTACCTGGAGGAAACATAGAGCAAATTTGGGAAACATAATATTCAAAGAGAAAATGGGTGATAACTTTCCAGAAGTTATGAAAGAAATGGAACCTCAGATTAAGGAATCACAAACAGGATTAAAAGTTTCATATCAGTGAGATATGACATTTCAGTAAGACTGCGGAACACCAGAAACAAAGGAGAGACCTTAAAACCAACAAGAGGGAAAAAAAAGAAAAACAAAAGGAATAATAATTATATTGACAAAAGATTTTTCAAAGAAACACAGAAACGGGGATTAAAAAACAATGTTTTCAAGGAGTTTATTTACCAAGTTAAACTGTAATTAAAGATAAGAGAGTAAAGGAATTTCAGTTAAGTTTACCAGTGACACATACTTGCTGAGAACCTGTCAATGATCTACTTCAGGAAAAAAGAATGTTAGGCAAAAGATACTGATTAAACAGTTAGTTAAATCTAAAACATCATTGACTCTATATAACAATAATAAAAGTGATTAATTTTGGAGATAGTGCTGGACAAAATGCAGGGCAAAAATAATTATATATAACAGGTGGTTTAGAACAGCCCATTGGTTTTGAATATGTTCTGGAGGAGAATAGAAATATTAATTGAACACTGGGCTAGTTAAGTATGCAAGTTAAAAGAAACAGATAACACGTATTTCCAAATCAGAGGGAAAAAGTAACAAAGAATTCTATTCAATAGAAGATACTTTAAAAAAAAGTATAGAAAAAATAGAGTGGTTAGAAAGGGCAAATTAAGATAGTAGAAATAAATCCAAATATGAGTAACACAGTAAATGTAAATTGTTTCAGATTGAAAATCTGCCCACGAGCAACAAAGCAAAGCCACACACACACATGACATAGTTTTACAGAAAAATTCTCTGAAACCTTCAAGTAATAGATAATTCCAATTGTATATGATAAATTTAAATCCAGGGAATGTAAAATGGAGGAGAATCCCCCATCTTATTTTATAAGGCTGGTATAGTCTTGATAACATATTTAGACAGGGCCTGGGGCAAACAGGAAGATTTTAAGCCAGGCTTACTTCATGCATGTCAACGTTAAATCCACAAATTTGATTTGTGTTAACAAATTAAATCAATTTATTAAAAATACAGTACAAGTCGAGTTAATCCTAGGAAGAAAAGGATGGTGTAACGTTAGAAAATCTGTTAATATATTTAGCCACATTAAAGGACTAAAGGAAAAAAATTTTTAATTGGTGCAGAAAAAAATATTTCATACAATTCCCATTTTTGAGGAAAGTTCTTTACAAGTGGAATAGGAATAGGAGTAAATTTCCTATCTCCTCTCCCTATCTACCAAAAATTAAATATTATTTCTAATGGCAAAGTTGTTAGTACTCCATCCAAGGTCAGGAAAAAAGATAAGGATGCCTACCATCTATCACTATCTCTTCTAAAAAGTGAACTCTAATTCCATTTATATGAACTTCTTACATATATGGAATGTGTGTTCCATACTTCCGAGTGTAGCACAGAAATGTCTTCTGATCAATTCGCATGTGTAAAACTATCTCCCTACTTTGAATCGTACCTACCATGCTTCATACCACTCTTGCATCTTCTCTAGAACCAGAGCATTTTATTCAGCACATATCAGGTGTGCAATAAACACATTTGATTAAATGGCATTAAGAAATGTCCCCTGAAGTGATCTTGTAAATGAACTCTTTTTCAATGATTATAAAAGTAATATACCTACATTATAGGAACTTGAGAAATTCAGAAAGTATGAAGAAAAAATTAAAAATAACTCCAATTTCTCTTGCCAGACATAACCACTAATGACATTTTGGTGCATGTCTCTTGTGCATATTTTAACATAGTAGGTCTCCTTAGGTGTAATTTTATACCTTACCATTTTCTTCTTGCAGAAGCATTTCCTCATAACCATAATTTTTTCATGGTTATATGATTTGAATATCATCATCTACCTAAACATTTCCATATTGTTGGATTTGTGTTGTCATTTCTGTAAATGATATTTTTGTGCAGACATATTTTTCTGTATTTTAGATTATTTTCTTAGGATAGGCCATGACGGTATTGCAGACAATTTGCTTCCTCCAGACATTACTTGTAACCCTCAAAATATACTCAAAATAATCTGATCTTTTCTGACTGAGTCCCTCTGTCTGGGTGTCTCCTTCCCACTTCTGGTTTAACTACAGTGGGAAAAATAGAGGAGATAGGGAAAAAGAAAAGAAATCTGTCAAAAGTGGATTATTTCACGCAGAAACCAGAGCCAATGACATTGTTAGGTGGCTTTCTCCTCATCCATGAACCTCCTTTCCACCCTCCCTCTCCTGTCTGTCTCCAGCAGTTTCTTATTTCTCTAGAAAACCCCCTGGGAAAAGGGAATTCTTACCATAATATTTCTAAATTCTTATATTTTGTCTCAGAATAAGTCTGTTTGGGTTGCTTCTTATTTTCAGTTGATCCACTAACATTGATGCTGGAAACAGAATGCAAGCCCTTCTGGCTCAGGGGCACTTGTCTCTTAGTAAGTTCATTAAGGTAGTTCAAGTCCATGTTGGGAAGAGTGTTGATGTGTGGCTGCTGGTATGAAAATCTTTTCTCTTCTTGGTCTTTATGTCCTCTTTCTGTATTACCGTTCATCACCGAGTGATATCCAGTAGAGTTCTTATATAATGCCTTGTCAAAAGCGTGTGGTGGTGGAACGAACTTATTGGAGGTGAGTTTGGGATTCTGGCTCCTGGGAGCACTTGAGTATTGCAAGTCATTGTGAGGGGCATTCATGATCACGATTGTTTCATGCTTTATGGAAGTATCAGTAGGCTTGTTTTGATTTTGTTGCTGTCTGGGAGTGCTGTTCTGGTTTCCTCGACTGACTACCAGCTCTTCAGTCACCAAAGACTTCAGGCCAGGCTGGTGTTTATGCAGTTTTCGGATCTTGTGCTTGGCTGGTCTTCTGGAAGGTTGCTGGTCATTGGTTGGTTCAGGTGACTGCCCTCTTGGTACATTGCTGGATTTCGCAGTCTCATATTTAGACCAGTGTTCCTGGTAATTCTAAACAAAATACTTTTGGTTAATGTAAAGTTAAAAGGTTGGCACTCCTCACAAATTTTAAATTAGTGTTTTCCAAACTGGGAGTGGAGACTTCTAGGAAGGTAACCAGAGAATTAAAAGAGACATACAAAGAGTTCAGAGGGTCCTTTCCAAATTTCAGGCAATGTGAGAGTGATTATGAGTGATTCCTCCTGGCAATTTCAGATGGTGGATTTTCTACAAGAAATAGAGCACTTAGAATGGGCTTTGTATTAAGGGCAGGTTTTTGACTTAAAATGTCATAAAATTAAATGTGAACAAATGAGAAAATGAAGCTTTACCTCTAAAGAGCTGCATCCAGAGAAAGTGCAAGTCTACATCAAAATGTGCAAGCTTATTTTAACTAGATGAATGTTTTTAAAAAAATCTTAACTAGAAAGAACATCAGTGATTTGGCTTACCAACCAGCCAAGTATAATTTAGTATGAAATATAATTCAGATTATCAAATTTTCTTACTCATATAGGTTAGAAGCTAGAAATGATCTCTTCAGATGAAGCAAATTAGATTTTATTCAGGGGATTATAAAAGAGTCTCTGCTGTGATATGACATCTATGAAACCACAAGAGTTGTTTTGCTTCTGTTCCTTAATGTGGCCTGTACTTAGGCAATCATACATCTGGGAATAATATTTCAATTTCAGAAGTCTTTTTGCTTTTCAAATTCTTGTAACAATAAAATGTACTCCTGGTATAATAGATACACTATGTATCTAGGTTGTGCTAAGCCAGTTAGAAGTATTTTCCAAGGAATAAAGCACTCATTTCTTTGTGAAAAACTAGCTGAGTTAAGAGGCCTTTGGAAAGAATGATTAAATGCTTACTTGCAACAGTAAAATGATGATATGCATCAGTGGATTATAGTTCTTCCATTCAGAAGACAAATGTAAAAAGACCTCTGTGGCCTATATCTATACAATGTTAATTGAAAAATGCAGGTTACCTGAGTCATTTGAGAAAAAAAAATCTGGAAGTGAACAAATCCTGGTTTGCTCATACTGTTTTAGCTTTGCTATGGAGAAGGATCAAATTACTGCAATGAGTTCAACTTGCATTACACTTTTCCGATACAATTGCTCGGACTCCTCTTAAATGACTACTCTATTTCTATACATTTCTATAAATAAATGGCTTTCTAATTCTAATGAAATCTCATCATGATAAGGTTGAGATTACATTTAAAACAGTAATACACGATATTACTATTTATATGAGATTTTTAAGTAAGAATAGCTTATCGTTTGAACTTTAGAGTCGGTTCTCCTTAAAATTTGAGCTTTCTGAAAGATTGGCTAGGCTCGGATTAGCATCCCTAAACTTTGAATTTTTACCTGAAGTGCTCCAAAAAAGAAAAACTTCCTTTCCTGTATTTCAGTTAAAAAAGGTTCTTCCTTCCACGCAGTCTGAGCTGCATAGGGGAAATGTGGGCAGGAAGGCTCCGCAAATAGATAAGCTCCAGAGCAACCTTCCTTGTAGAGTGTCCAGTCACAAATGTTTATTTTATAATCTGATAGGTGTCTTCATGAAACATGGTACCTCTTTTCATGGCTGTCATTACTATTCATGAAGGTCAAAAAAGAGCCACCTTTGCTAAGATCTGTAAGTATTGATGCCGATAATGTCATTTTTTTCAATACTTATACAGTCTTTTAATTACTAGAAAAATAAGTGACCAGGAACTCTTTTTCTGCTGCCACCCACCTATACATGTCCCAGCTGTCTCTTCATTCCTGCCACAAAAGAAAACAACCTATCAGGAATTTTCTTCCCTTGGGCACCAGCCCTGAAATCTTGGTTACCACTTGGTTTTAATGACGTTACACCTTTGCTGCTGATAGTTCAGATTACAATAATTCCCTTCACAGGGCGCTCTGTCAACAAGGCCAAGGACCCATCATTTTACAAAATTTCAATTGTCTCAAGTGTTAAACCCGCTATTCACATAAATATAAGTGCCCAGAGATGGCATTTCAGTCCCCAGAAAGGAAGGCATTTATGGCTTGATGTGATTTCTTTCACCTCCCAAGCAGGCTACTTGAGACCTGTGGTTTACTGAAGATTTATTTCCCTATAATTGAGGCATCAGGTGTCACTTTTTAGGTGGCAAGACCCGAGTTCCCTGAAGTTAATATACAAAGCCATTCTCAGGCTATTTAATCCCCATCAGCACGGAGATCTTCTACTTCATCTCGCTCTCACTGGGGTTCTTTTGTTATCAACACTCACAATCAGTCCACATTGCAGACTCAGAATAACTGCTGAATGGCAGTAGGTTTTCCGGGCACACACAGACCAGGGTACTTTGCCTGGAGCGTTAGCATCGGGAAATCTTGATACCTAATGCCGGGGTGATAATTTCTTAGTAAGACCTGTTCTTAGTTATTGTTCTTTCGTACTATGCCATCCGAGGGAAGTTTGTCCCCAGCCCTCGAAAGGCAGTGTCTGGCTGTTTATGGCTTTCCTCTGCGTGAGCAGAGGGGTGATGGCATGCTCTGATCTCAACCAAGAAGTTTGCCTGCTACAGAACAAAAGCCATTCTTGCTCAATTAGTTGTACCCTGATCGACCCTTGCACCTGGGCTCCAAGATCAGCTCTGATATAAAGTTTCTGTGTGTTTATTGACAATAAAACACGAGTACCTTGAGCTTGGGTTTTTAATTCCACCAGAGAGTACTAAGGAAATTTAGAGCACACTTATTAACTGGCTCTTTCAGTGTCAGGAAAGAAGGACTCTGTTCAGATGAATTAGAGAAGCACAGCTCTGTTGATAGTGTTGGAGGCAAAACCAAATTAGTAGCTCTTGGAAAGGTGGGAAGATTACTTGGGATATGATTATAAGGACTTCAAGATTAATTAGTCTAAAATCCTACATACCTTTCACACTATCATTCCTTTCCTTCCCTAGAAAACTGAGTTATGAGGGGCTAGACAGAAAAAATCTCATTTCATCCTTTTGAAACCTTACTTAATTGGGGAACATTTTATTTGTTCTATGGACAACATGCTCCTCGCCTGGGAAGGGTCCCCTGGTAGCAGGCGTGTGCTCCCCCACACTGGTTAACAAGGGTCAGCCCCTTAGCTAAGCATTGTGTCCAGTTCTGGGTACACAGGGGCAGTGGGGTATGGAAAAACCTGAGAAGACTCGTGGGAGAGCACACAATGATTCAGGACAACAAGACCTGTGTGGAAAGGTAAAGTGGGGACTGACTTCTTGGCTTGAAGTAAAGACTTTAGGCATCTGCGAGATGCTTGCAGTGAAGAAGGTGAGGGCTGTGCATTCTCGGTGTTTCTAAATTGAAAATCCATAGGCTTAAATTGACTCACAGACCTTGTTTCCAGCATATCTTCTTTCTTTTTTTGCCCTGTCTCTAGTTCCTCATTCTTTCCAGTATGTAAATGTGTTTAAGTTTCTAGGAAGAAAAATGAAAGAATCCCTCGCTCTACCTCATTTCTTAATGCACAGCCATGCATCCTGAGGGCGCAGGCTGAGCTGGCCCTCACCTCCCCACCTCGCATGCTGACCTCTGCACCCTGCAGTCCAGTGCTTCTTGGCACCCCTTCCCCCCACCACAGCTACTCTGCTCAGACTGCCAGTAGCCTCCTAGATGCTAGATCCATGGGCCCCTTTTTCTTTGACATTTTGTTTTTTTTCAAGCTTACAAAATTATTTTCAACTTACAGAAAATTGGAAAGAATAGCACAGAGAGCTCCTAAGTATTCTTAGCCATACTCACCAATTTTTAATGTTTTGCCACTTTTCATCATTGTCTTCCCATATGTGGACAGATGGACACACAGGGACACCTAGGTAATATTTCTATGAATATCATTTGTATTATTGTCCTTTTTAAAAATCATTTGACACTGCACATGTGAGTTGGACATATCATTCCATTTTCATGGCACCTTTTTACTTGTCTTCTCTGCAGAATTTGACCCTGTTCACTGTTCTCGATATTTTCATGCCGCAGGTTCCAGGGCAGTTTCATCCTGGGCACCTTTCTACCTCACTGGCAATCCCTTCAGAGTCTCTCCTCTTCTGCTCTCTGCCTCTACCTCTGCTCACCCTTAAAATTCTACCCTCTTCCCTTCTCCCACCGCCACACCTGCGGCATGGCAGCCAGTCCTCTAGCTCCAGTCCTCCGGTGAACTCTCACGATGCAGGTGTACACTGCTTACTCCCACGTCTCTCCTGATTCTGTGCTCCAACCTGGTTGTGTCATTAACCTCCTTAAAATTTGCCAGTGGCTTCATGATATCCACAGGAGAATATGAACTCTTTTGATTAACACACAGAAAGCCTTTCACAGCTCCTATCTCTTGCTGACCTGTGCAGCCCCACTTCACACCACCCCCAAATCCTTTCTCCTTTAGCTATGGAACCATACGTGAGACTCAGAATGCACCACGTTCTCTTGTACTTCCATACTTCTGCTTCCATTTGTCTGCTTGCTTGACATAGTCTGATTTGTCTTTCTTGGATCAGCTCAAATGCTGTCTCCTTTTGGGAGATTTCTTTTGTCTTTTTAAGGCAGAATAGGTGCTCTTTTAGTTCAACTGTCTAAAATTCACTTTCATATTATTGTATTCTAATGATTATATAACTGTCTTCCTTCTAAACTCTGTAACTATCTTCCCACCTTGAGCTCCTCGAGGGTAGGGGCCATTATTATTTTTTCTTTTAAAGAAAAGACCTTTCATCAAGTTTTATCTATTTTTTTGAAGGTTTTTTTTTCTTTTTTTAAACCATGTCTGTTGTCCAGGCATCTAGCCCCCAGCTCCTGGAATACAGTAAGTATGCAACAAATACTCTTATGTGAATTGTTTTGATTTCATGCAAAGATATTTCTCATCAATGAGAGTTTTCTTTGGGTTTACTTAGGGATATTAGAGTCTTTTAAAATCATCTTTCAAGAAAGAAATTTCAAATGGGCCCATTTTCCCTTGAAAGACTTTTAAATGTTTTTTAAAATCAAGCAGTAAATATTTGTTGAGCATCAGCTTCAGGCAAAGGATTGTGTTAGGAGATGGAAAAATACAGTCCTCACGTTCAAGGAGCTTGTGGTGTAGCTGGTACAAAAGAAATACAGGCAGAAGCTAATAGGTCATGAAAAAAATATCATAAACCCCGAGGGAGTGGTCCAGACCCCAGGCAAGATGGGAGCTGAGAGGGGGCATTGGACAGGGGTGGAGAGCCTGGGGAATCCTCATGTAGGGAGAAGGCATCAGATTTGGGGAGCTGAAGAGGAGAAAGAAAGGCAACCTGCAGTGTCTGCCTGCCAAGTGCCAGGCCAGGGTGTGGGATGCAGAGGGATAGAGAAAGGGGAACATGCCTTGGGCCCCTCTGTGGTGCTGTCATGTCAGCTCTCACGGTCTTTGTCTTCATTCAGGAGTGGGTTGTAAACAGAGTTCTAGCACACACACAATAAATGGCAGTCTGTGGCTTTTCTTATTCTCTTCCATACAAAGATTTTTCCTGGCCCTGTCTAGGGCCTTGCCATGAACCAAGCACTGTAATTTTACTTTACTTTATCATTGGCTGAGAATCCTACAGTTTTCTGTAGTGACTCTCCTGCCAGCTATAGGTTGTAAGAGCCTTACGTGCTTCAAATGTGTTTTCTATAATAATTTAAGTAACTAGAGATAAATGTCACAGAATCCTAGCTTTTTGCAGCTTGTGATTCATTTTGGCCAACACTTCATTTAGTAAGG
Organism: Smutsia gigantea; assembly: GCA_032199065.1. Lineage (NCBI taxonomy): Eukaryota > Metazoa > Chordata > Mammalia > Pholidota > Manidae > Smutsia > Smutsia gigantea. Next base: position 922,745 of record JAVSCE010010875.1, on the reverse strand, counting down.
AAGAAACTGAAGTTTGGAGGAAGTTGAGATTTGCCCAAAGTCATGCACCAAGTGAAGGGCAGGTGAAGGCTCGGAAATTCCTGTCTTCTGACCAACCCATCACCCATAGTACATGCCAAGCCTCCAGGGGTTTCCTTGTTGTCTCCATCCCGTTGGGCAGCCATCCTGGGCTCTTATCAGGTCTGCTTGTAGACTGGTCCTCTACATCCCAGTCCCTCGAGACATCAGTCCCCCATCCCTCAACCTCTGAGTGTGGTCTCCCTGGCATCAGCTTTCAGGAAGCTCTGGGTGAAGGATTGTTTTCTTTCTTTTTCTTGTAACTTTAAGACCGGCTTGGAGGCCATTTGTGGTGGAAAGAAGATGCTTTGGGTGGCCCCTCATTTCAAATTTCTCTGGACCTTGAATGAACTTTATTTTTCATATGACTTTGACCACCCTGCATAGTTTTAACTGATGATGTCAATGGGCTCTGGAGGCTAGGTGATTTCAAAGGGCTCATCCTTCTGAAGCAGGGATAAAACCTGGTGCAAGGGTGACTGCCTCACATGACTCCATACACAGGTTCAAGAAGAAATCAGCTGCTAATGCTTTTTTTCTTTCTTCTAGAAAAATAGTCAGTGGGGACAATTTCACAAAAATCTCCCCTAAAACCACATTATGATTTCAAAGTAGTAAACCCATAGGCAAAGAAAAGGATGTCGTCATGCTAAATTATTTGTTACTAGGCTTTCACATTCTGCAAATGAGGGCTCAGTATGGGACGGTGGGGATTCCCACTTTTTTTAGGATCATGTTCCCATCACCTAGAGACACCCTGTAACTGTCAAGTCCAAAAGGAAACAGACTTGGGAGCAGCACAGAATTGGGTCAGATTTTGGAACTGTGCATTTTTCCCCCTGCACTTTCTCCACGCATTTCTGTGTGGGATTTTAACTCAGAATGTTTGAAGAGGGATGTGATGAATTTCCTTTAGAAAAGAGAACCTTGGAAGAAAATAGTAGGATTGACTGGCTAAGCAAGCAGTGCCCATCTGGGCAGAAGCTAGGCTTACCTATCAAAGGATGGGTAACTATTCTCAGATGTAAGAATAAACCCTTAAGTGATAAGAAGCCAGTCATGAGCATTACTTATATTCAGCAGTAGTAACCCTTGAAACACATTTAACATTCAGTCTAGCAGGTAACCTTTAGCTGTTGGGCTCCTTCGTGCCATTTGTCTTCGTGATGGGCAGCAGCCTTCTCAGTCTCTTTGGCATTCTGAAGAGGCGTCTTGGCAGTTACTTTGATGGGGTAGGAAATCTAAGAGGGTAAAACATATATAACATGTTAACTGGATCCCTGTTAGTCTGAGAGCCATAGGGCTCAAGTCTGTACTCTGGAAAGAGGTCCTGCAGGCATTTTCATTTTATTTTTACTTCCCAAGGAAAATGGGAATAAACGGTGTTTTCTCTTGGAGTCATGATGTGAGAATTAGTGCTTTGAGGTCAAATTATTAATTACTTTAAATGCTCAATACATAGCCAGGGGACCCAGTTTTAGATCCACTATTTGAACCGGATGCAGCAACTAAAGTTTGAGTATGTGGAAGGAAACAATGAATATAAGGAAATAACATTATAACATGGCTATAACAACAATAGAAATAACAATATTTAACATACATCGGATGTTCATGACGTGCCAGTCCTAAGCACATAGCATATATCAGTTAATCCTCACCACAACCGTATCAGGGATGTACCATTATTATCCCTTTTATTTGCAAATAAGAAAATTGAGGGACAGAGAGATTAAGTAACTTTCTCAGGATCAATAGCTAGTAAGGGGAGGACACAGGCTTTCTTAACTCCAGAGCCTGCCTACCTAACACAGCTGCTAAACTAGCTCACTTGGAAATATCATCTTTGACTTGCAGAATTTGTAGTTTTGGCACTCAGTGAATTTGAATGCTGTGGATTAGTGGTGCTCCACTTCAGATATTAGAATAACAAGATATCAGTTCCCTTGTCCCATCCAAGACCAATTAAATGAGAAGTTCTAGGAATGGACCCAAATAGCAATAAAAGCTCCCCAGGTGGATCTAATCTGCATCCAGGTTTGGGAGCCACTGATGAAGGCAGTTCTGTGGGACTTAGGTCCCCAAATTATTCATGAGATTTAGGTCCCCAAGTTATGGAGGCTTTTCATTGGCTCCGTTAGCTACTGGTTTGAAATCACGAAATTGGATTGTCTCTATGCCATGTGGCATTCTAGCCATCAGGTAGCATTTCAGAAAGCAAAGTTAAATTTATACAGTCTTACTGCTGGTCAAAGATCCTGGGACAATCTACTACACCTGTCCCATCCCCAGGAGATGTCCATCCCCTCCTGCATAAACACATGCTCCTACCGGCAGGAGTTACCTGTCAGTGTTGGGATAAATTTAAAGCCCTTCTATTGGCTGAGGAAGAGACATGGAATAAGGCGGCTTGTGGATATTCCCTTTCTGTTGGAGACTCGGTCCTGTCCACCATCCCATGGGGGAAAATGGTACCTCTCTTCCTCTCTGTTTCATGGATGATGAAGATATTGTTCCATCACTGAGCAACCTAAATGCTGTAAAGCTCTTCTTTATTAGAGCAAAATGATGTCTTCCTGTGATTTCTGTCCTTCTGCCCCGTGAAATAGCACAGAATAAATCCATCTCTCACACAATCGCCCTAAATGGTTAGAAGCTAAGGTGCCTTTCCTAAGCCTTTTCTTATTTACAGGACCCTTGGCCAGATTTCTTTGCCAGTCCTCCTGGGACAGATCACTCAGTTCGAGCTCTGTGGGCCACTCTGCTTTATCACCTAGAACTGCTGTTTCCCCGCTTTCTAGTTGGATAGAACTACTTTTTAAACTTAGATTCAGGATTTTACACTTGTTATTAAATTTCCCCTGGTGGGGTGTGTAGTGCGAAAAGCAGCCAGCCGAAACACTGGGTAGTAAATAAGGTGTAGAATCTCTCATGTTGTGTTCAAATCCTCCTTCTCCTGCCTACCTTTACTTTGTGTCTGTGCAGTTCAACATAGAAAGAGGCAACAATATTTGTTAAATACCAAGTAACAAGCAAGCATTTGACAATGAACCTCATTCCTTATCACTCATTGTGTCTTCCCTGGCATAAGAAAGATAACATTTCTTTTGGGTGTAGCCTTATCTCTAACTAAATACCTACCTATCACAATTACTGTATATATATGTACTCATTTCTTTCTCTCTCTATATATATAGAAAAGGCAAATAGTTGGTGTGAAAGTTTAGATACTTAAGGATTCATCTGAAAATGAGAAAACAGGAAAATAAAACTTTTTCATGCTTGAATTTTCACTGCTAAAATGAGGCGCCAACATATTATTTGATCATGGAATTTTTCTGATGACAAGGGGAAGTAATCCACAGGTTTTCAATGATTACTCCGCAAACGGGAAGCTTTGCACCACTATGAAACAGGTGAACCTGTGCTGAAACGGAAAGTTGACCACGACAAAAGCTGCTGTCCAAGGTCCGGAAGCATGTCTCAGGCTTCCATCCCTCGGTCCCTCTCAGAGGACTGGTGCAAGAAACATTAAAGGACACTGCAACTATTAGGGTTTACAACCTTTGTCATCATTATAGCACAGATTCCAATCCCTTACTGCCACAGTGTTAAAAAGAAAACAGAACTCATATACAAGAAAAATCAACTCTGTCCTGGAGGAGAAATGAAGGACAAGAGAGTACAAAAATCTAAACAGGCTGCTTAAGCAGGCAAGGAAATCATCCTTTTGCAAACCTCCGTCAGGCGGTGCCTTGGACAAACTGTTACCTGGAGCCTGGGAGAAAGAGCAGTTGGGCTTATTTCTAGATCCACCACAAGGATGTTTGATTCCCTGTCTTTTGTAAAGGGCACTTGGTTTAGTTAATTCAGTTTTTCAGTGGTGATATGAATTGTTTGGTTGGCAACAATGGGATTCCCTTGTATAACTCTGGTAAACAGTTTACAAATTAAAAAGACATCTTCCTGTGCTTCCTTCCCCAGAGAATGTGGGGCGTGCAGTATTTCCATCCACAAGGCTGTTTCGGTGGAACTCAGTGTCTGCATCTCCCCAGTGAGAGCCTCTGGGCCAGTGAAGCATACTTCTACATTATCTCTTTGAAAGTGGAATGGGACACAACCTCGGCTAGCTCTTTTTTTGTGTGTGTGAACCATTCTATTAATACCAATCAAATCGAGAAAATGATCAAATGAAATTGCATTTTGAGCATCATAAGCTGTGTAATGTCTATTCTCTTAAATTGGGACCTATAATTGCTTCTCTACTGAAAAGATACAACAAAGACAGCAATCATGGCATGTCATTATCCAAGACTAGAAAACCGGCCTTTGCTGGGAGGACTTCAAAGGCTTGTGGTTCTCGAATTGCATTTGGCCGCTATTGATGAAGCGCAGGCAATCTTGATTAGGTGTTTACACTGAGGTAAGGCGCAGAGCAGAGAGCCTGAGTGCCTGGGTCTAGAGCCATTAAAAAATTGTACATTATGTTCCTTGCTTTGAAGTGAGGGTTTGTAGGTAGGAAAGCAACTCCGATTGAGTACAGCTGAGCTAGACTGGGCTGCTCCCTCTCTCAAAGAAACTCATCAGGTTCTTAGAGACTCAGCACCACAAAAAAAACCTAATGCTTTACCAAGAGCTGTATGTGAATTTGTGCATCTGCATAGACCCACACTGAAATAAGCTTAAATACCGTTAATTCTGCAGTCACTGAAAGGTTTGCTCATTTTTTTCCTGGATGTTGGCTTTTATTACTGACTTTCTATGTTGATGTTGTGGGGAGCCCCATGTTAGTTTATTAGTTTCTTTGTTATTCCTTGATGATAGTAACAACAAGCACATATCCAAATTACAATAGGCCAAAAAGTCTGATTTTCAAATGTAGTATTTGCTAACCAGCATTCCAACACCTCTGTTACTGAATCCCTCTTTTTGGGGCATGATTACTGGATTCAGTGGGCATTGATTAACTGGGCTAGCCAGTGATCTGCAATATTAATTGTCTAACACATTTTGCTCTGTACCAGTCTCTGCCCGCTAACATCTCTGCTGCCCGTATTGATACATGGCCAGCAGCACAGGCGGAGGAGGCATGACAATACGGATAGCCTGTTGTCAGGCTCCAACGTGGATATTTAGCACGGTTGTTTGAATTTTTTTTAATTTGGCTTTGTATTAATTATTCAGCTATTTAGAGACAGAACATATAAAATGTTTTGGCTCTGCTGTTGGCCACTTTCTCCATTCCTACAGAACACCTCATCATGTATTTAGCAAGTGCATGGTCAGTAAGAATTTGATGATCCTGAAACCTTTGATATATTATTTTCTGCATTCATTTTCTGTATACGATGCTTGAGCCTTGAAAACCCCAAAACTAACTGTGCCAGTCCCCTACTTAAAACCTTTCAGTGCTTTTTCACCAGCCTTAATCTTCAAAGATTCAGAGGGCCCTGTGTCCTCTGCTTCCTTAGCCCTGGCTCCTTGCTCTCCTCAACTGTATTTTTGCAGTTCTGCTGTGGGGCCACGTGCACCCTTCTCTCTGGCCTGTGCATAGTCCATTCTTGGCCTGGAAATGCCTCTTCGCCTTCCTTATTCTGCCCAATCCCACTCACTGTTTCTGTTCCAGCCTTGGCTGAAAAATAACTTTCTCCAGGCAGCCTTCCCGATGCTTCAGAGGTTGCAGTAGAAGCAACTAAACTCTCGGCCTTACTCTGTTATACTTTACTTCTTGTAACAAGTATCATCCTAGTAATTATGTTCCTTTCCCCTCTCGATTGTACATCCCAAAAAGGCAGGAAAAAGAGACACTCTGTGCAGGGCTGACAGGCCCTAAAGCTGCAGGGGCGCCCCTCACACAGGTGGCATGGCGGTTGTGGATGTGCCTGGCACATATATGCTCCTAAGTATTGCCAAGGGAAAAGATCAATCCACATCGCTCACTGAACTCTCCATTTACACCAGACACATGTAATCTACTTGTGTACCTGGCTAGATCTGTGGTTTCTCTCAAAGCCAGGTAGCCACTGTCAACAAAACTAGGTGGAAAGTAGGCCCTCCTCTTCCACCCCTTTTCCTTGTTCTTGAGGCCCAGGCCCAGTAGCCCTTCCTCCTCATCTGCAGTTCCCTCTTCTAGGAATGCTCTTTCCTTAAATATCTGCCTGGGGAGCTCTCCGCTCTCCTTCATGACCTGGTTAGATGGTACATACCCTGACCCCAGGTCTCCATCTCCCTCTGCTCTGCTTCATTTCTCTCCTCAGCACTTGTACTGCCCTCCGAATACAGGGATTTATCCATTTTGTCTATTGTCTGTCTCCTCGTAATAGAACGTCAGCTCCATGAGGGCTGGGATTTTTGTCTGTTTTGTGCAGTGCTGTATTCCAAGTACCTAGGACAATGCCCGAAGCATAACAACCTCTGAATAGATGTATGCAAATAATGAGACAAGTCACCATTTTCAAGAATGCAAAAGATTTTTAGGAATGTTTTACATTGTGGAGGAATGTTACACAGCCTACATGAAGCTCGATTTAGCCAGCAACCTGAACTCTCTGAAACACAACTAAGAATATGTAAGTGCGACGCTGGATGGTCACAGCATTCAAACTGCTCTAGGACTAAAATCCTTCAGTTATTCTGTACCATGCAGAGGAAAGGCCTAACGTTTTAGGTCAAGGGTTCTAAAACTTGAGTGTATATTAGAATCACTTGGAGGGCTTATTAAAACACACATGGCTGGGATTCACCTCAGAGTTTCTGCTTCGGTCTGGGATGAGTGAGGCCTGAGAAGCTGCACTTCTAACAAGTTCTCATCTTCTGCTGCTGCTGCTGGTCTGGTGACCACATTCAGAGAGCGTCCCCACCTTAAAGTGACATTTAAGGGCCTACAAGACAGGCACCTGACAGTTCCTCTAGCCTAAAGGCCCCCATGCCCGTCCTCACCCCTGGTCCTACACGGCACGGCAGTATCTACCTCCTCCTTAGTCAACTCCCTGCAATGCTCACCACTCTCCAGTCCTCGAAGTTGCCCCGATGCCCACAGCTGAGTGCTTGCGGCCAGTCAGCTGCTCCCTTCTGTGCCTCACTACTTCCACGTTGAGTTGAGTTACGTGTTTGCCAAGAGTCTTTCACATCTGTTCCCAAACCTATTCCCCTTGTATGTGTTGTTAAAATTATGACATTTACTTAAAGCTTCGATGACCTCAGCACAAACAGAGCATTGTTATTTTCATGAAAACCAGGTTAAATAACTGAGGATGCCCTAATAAAGCAAGTGGCAAGATAACAACTTCGGGTGGGGGCGGCTGTACAGGACGCGGGGGAGCAGTCATAAAGCCTGAAGGAAGATCCTGTTCTGAGATTGTCTCTAAAAGGCTTTTTGAGTTTTGCTGTCAAGAAATCAAAAACGGAAGCACAGATCTCTCAAGCTGATGTGAGGCCGACAGTGTATTACCCCAGTGCTCAGGCCACGCACAGACGGGAGAGGCCTGACCCTCCACAAAAGATTGACTTTACTTTTTAAAGCAAAAATCAAGTATGGATGGTCAGCCATTTTCATATCTGCTTTAACCACTTTATTTGATCCGTTGACTGATGACCAGTTTCTGATGAGCTCCCCAGAGGTTCCTACTGTGCCGGCAGCTTCCACTTCAACAGGCCCTTTCAGGCCTTCCCACCGCTGCACGTGCTCCCTTTGTGCTGTCTCTGCTCCCACCTCCGCCTGTGACCTTCTACTTCTTCTTAAAAAATGAGTTCATTGATTGCCTCTTCTGTAAAGCCCTCTCTGGTTTCCCCTGATAGACTTGGCCGCTTTTTCTTCTGGGTGCCTCTGGGACCCTCCATGTCTCTAGCATAGCAAATTACCACTTGGTACTGACTGTTCGCATGCCTGCCTCCCACGAGGCCAGAGGCTTCTGAACAGCGGATACACTGACAGCAAGAGACATGACTGTAGACACAGAGCAGACTGGGGCATTTAATTGAGAGGCAGTAAATCATTCCCACAGCATAGCTGCCAACTTTATGATGGAATAGGGCAATCTGGTCTGGGTAAGAGAGCATAGAATTCTCTGATACACATTTTTCAGAGCTACCCTTAGAAATGACTAATTATGTTAAAGTTCTGGTTTTCAAAAGGGTATGCTTTACTTATGTGGAAAGTTTTCTTTTCATGGATCCCTTATCAGTAACCCTGAATTAATGAAGTGTCACCCTCTAGATCACACGAACTGGTGGTTAAGCAACTAAGTGTTGAATGGTACATGCAGAAAGATGCCTTCAGAGATACATTGTATTGAAAAAAAAACCTTAAAGTTCAATTTAAATTATGCTGTCATAAGTAAGGGCTCTTGTGGTTGCACAGGGAAAAATAAAAATCTATCAATCAATGAACATTACAGAGGGCCTACTCCATAGAAGAATAGTTTTTAAGTATAATAGGAGAGGTGGGACTCAACAACACCACCAAACTAGAAGAATTCCATAAAAAAGAACTCTGTGTTTATAACCAAATATAATTAGAAAAAGATTACCATCATTTAAATAAAGGTCAACTTTTTATAGACAACTAAAAGTTTCACTAAATTTAAAACTACAGGAAAAAAAAGCAATACACAATTAGATATTAATCATCCAGTAGGAGACTAAATTCAAATCAAATGTTCAAATAATAAATATAACACGTATAGAGGGCTATGTGATCATACACAGCTTTCACATACAATATCTCATTTGGTCTATGGTAGGAGGTAAACATTTGTAACCTCACTCTAATGGGGAGAAATAATGCTAAGAAAGATTTTGTGATTTACCAAGTTAATAAATGTCCTCAATGATAATGGGGCTCAAATTCGTCTTTTGATGTCAAATTCCATATTTAGGTCAATAGCACAAGCTCCAGATGGTCTTTTTTCTTTATTTTTTCATTTTGAAAATAATAAAATTCTGGACCAAAGAAAAGTTATTTAAAAATTACAGTCCTTCATCAAAGATTTCGCTAGGGCTTACTGTATGCCTGTCTGTGGGAATTCAGAGATGAGTGGGCCCATGCCCTTGCAGAGCTCAGAGTTACATAAAGACATGCAGGCACATGAACAAAATCTGCCGTCTGCTGCCATGGGATCTACGGTGGATATTCAGGTATGAGGGAGCTTATGGGAGAGAGGCTATTCAGTGTCTTCATAAAGGCAGAAGCCTTTGAGCTGCATCTCAAAAGGAGGGTAAGGTTTTCAAGGCAAGACAGGGAAGAGTGGTCCATGACCAGTGGTCCCCAGGGGGTTCTGGGAGCTGTGAGTTCCCAGAGTGTGGCTGGAATAGAGGGTGCATGGGGTTGGGGTGACAAAGGATGAGGCTGAAGCAGCAGGAAGGGGCTAGCTCACGAAGGCCTGGTGGGCCACTCGGAGAGTCTGAGTCTGGGAGAGAGCATGGAAGCATGAGGTGTGCCTAACTGCACCCCCTTTGTGGACAGTCTTTTGGGATATGCCTCACTGCATCCCCTTTGTGGACAGTCTTTTGGGAGTCACACCATAGAATGAGCTACTAGAGCACACAGAAGCTGCCCTTTTAGCTACACTTTGTGCTTATTCTACCTGAAGTCATATCCCTTTCATTTTGAGGCACTGTGGCCTGAAATAAAAAAATCTGCTGAGAAGGGTAGACTCCTGGGATAGATTCCTCTCCTTTCCCATGATTTAAGGGATGCCCGGTGGTAATAATTGCCTCCATTTATGAGCATCTGCCACAGTATCAGAAGCTTTGTATTGATTTTTCCAATAGCCCTCCAATGCAGAAATTGACCCCATATAATAGGTGAAGAAGGTAAGGTTTAAAGAGTGACCTGTCAAATATCTAGTACATGCTACCACCTAGTATGCTGAAGAAGCAGGACTTAATCCATGATTGACTCCCAAAACAGTGTTGTGTTTTGTTTTCTCTCATAACACTGTTGTCCCACTGTGTTTATCTGTACCTGAAACAATTCTGCTACCTGCTTCTTGCCTCTGTCACATGATTAGCATGTAAGCTTGAAGATGGGGGTCTGTATGTCCTGTTCTCTGTCACATCCCTAGCAGTGAGCAGGGTACCTAGCACACAGCTGGTGCTCAATAAAATGTCTGTTGGCTGAGTGACTCACTGTCTCAGCAGCAGCCTCACATGTATGTTGATCCTTAAAATGGACGGTGCATTCTGTGTAGTGCTTTATGTTGTCTTGAAGACAAGAGATGATTAAATGATCTTTCTAAATTCACATTTGCAAAGTATCTGTAATTTGTTCCTAAGAAATTACAAGGGAAGAGAAGAATAACATATAAAAAGCACTTTCCGCTTTTTTCTGAGCCTATACTAAATTTTACCTTTCTCAGCCTTCAAAGTCACATTAGAATCAAGATAGAAAGGCAGTTCATTTTTCAAGACACAATTTCTTTTCATGGTAGATCCTAATTGACTCAAATTCTAATGAATTTCAGGCAAATACTCTGGCTACTGAACAAATCGTGAATAAAAGCAAGCACTGGATTTCACCAGTGAAGTTATTGGCTGACTGTGATACTGAGGTGCCCTCTAGTGTGTGTTGGTTTTTATATAATTTCTTGCTTTGCACATCGTCTGATAAAGATCTATCCCATATCCAGAGGAGAATTTGCCAGTGTATGTTAATGTATGATCAACAGATCTATGAAAAATGGCAAAAACACTGTGGAGCAATTTAAGAATCAATGGTTTTACTCTGAGCCATTATTTATAAGCCAAAAATGCAATTTAAAAGGCCCTGAGCAGTCGGGGTGTGAAGTTACAACGGATACTACAAAATGTTGTATGTTGTAAATACATAGGCATGTTTCAAAAACAAGAGATATGAAAAGGTATGAAAAGTTGTGCTCCCACCCTGTTGCCCTTCCACCCTCTAAAGTGGACTATGAAGTATTCTTCCACACTTTTTTATGCATACCAAGCAAAATATGATACGTGTTTTTATTCTTCCCCACTTTTTAATGCTGTATACATTGTTCTACACCATTAATTTTTCTCTTAATAATCCTGATGAGTAATCCATAACACTTCATGGGGAACATCTTCATGTTTTAAAAACAGCTATAGGGTATTGTTAGGGATGTACCTTAATTTAAGTATTCCCCAAATGATGGACATTTGGGTAGTCTCCAATCTTTTGCTATTACAAAAAAGGCTGAATTGAATATCCTTGTACAGGAGTTATTTCAATACTGCATACTTTTGACTCGAATGAATTCTTAGGAGTGGAATGTATTGGGGCAAATAAAAATATAATTGCTCATGCTTACCTAGTGCATGCTGTAAACAAGGCATTCCTCTAAGCACACTACATATATTAACCTATTTATCTAATCTTCATCCTATGAGAAAACTATTTTTTTTTAATCTCCATTTTTAAGGATGAGGAAACTGAGGCACAGAGACATTAAGCAACCTGCCCAAAGTCAGACAGCTAGCAGATGGTAGTCTGGCTCCAATGTGTATATTCTTAGCCACTATGCTTTACTTTTTCAAGGAATATATGTATTTGTATTTTAAGTAGATATTAACAGATTGTCCCTTATACTGGTTATATCAATTTATTCTCTCACCAGCTTTACTATACTTCTTTGCCCACAGGTTTATTAAACATTTAGAATTTTTATTGGGTGAAAAATGAAATCCCAAGGTAGTACTGATTTGTGTTTCTCTTATAATGACTGAGATTGGGTATCTTTTCATGTTTAATGTCCATATGTACCCACTTCCCTGTGAATTATCTATTCAGAGCTTTTGTGTATATTTATGTTGGGATTTTGGTCTTTTTCTTATTGATTTCTAAGTGCTTTTTATATATTAGATATTAGTGTTTTGTCCATGATATGAATTAGAAATATTTTCCTCTTCTTTAAATTTGCGTTATGCTTTTTTCCCTACAGAAGTTTTTCATATTTATGTGGTCAGTTATCAATTTTTTATAGATTCTGGACTTTATATCATTTCAAGGTTATAGGAGAACTTTTCCAGTTTTTTTTTCCCTAGTGTACTTATGGGTTAATTTTAAAAATAAAATATTTGATCCATATGGAATTTGTACGATATGAGGTATGGATCCAACTTAACTTTTTCCCAGATGGCTACTCAGTTGTTTTATTGAATAACCCACATCATTTCTTCACTGATTTGAGATACTATTTTATCCAACCATAGTATGGTATCATATATTCCCATATATAATTTGGCTCTATTTCTAGGCTTTCTTTTCTGTTGTTCCATTTTTCTATCTGTATATGTATTATATATTACCCTAATATTTAATTATTGAGGCTTTAGAATATACTGTACTATCTAGTAGGTCTTGATTTCTCTCATGAGTCTTAATTTCCAGAGCTTTATTCTTTCTTATTTTTCATATGAACTTAGTAATCAGCTTTTCCAATTTTATTAAAAAAAACTATTGACATTTTTATTGGTATATTGTAAGCATCCCAGACTTATTTTCAAATCTTCCCAAATAAAATACAGTATTTAAGACCCTGTCTGACACAGCTAGGCATGGATGCTCGTAAGAAATGCATTAAAAAGCTGGGTGTTCGCAGCTGTGTTATGGTAAGTGACGTTTATTCACTTAACAGTAGATGTCACTTATCCTTCCAACATTTGTAGTTGTAAGACACTTGTCATCTCTTTCAAAGAGATGGGGAAAACAGATCTTCAAATATGAAAAATTTCCAGATGGATGATGCTTAATCTGAAACAGGAGCCTCCAAGCCTATTCCAACCTCAACTTTTTACTCCTGTCCCATCAACAGAACAATCCTATCAGCCACTGAAAATGTCAGTGTTCTTATGGGTACTGACTTATAACTTTGGCTTTAGGTTTCCGAAAGACCCTTTATGTTCTTCATGCGAGGTCCTGGGCCAGCAGCCTCAGCATCACCTGGGAACGTGATAGAAATGCGCACTCCTGAGTCTTGCCCCAGACCTACTGGATCAAAATCTGTATTTTTAACAAGATCCTGAGGTGGTTCCTATGCACCTTACAGTTTGAGTGAGAGAGGAAGGAAGATCAGTAGTTCTCAAAGTGTGGTCCTGACAGCAGAAGTGGCATCTCTTGTAACCATGGAGAAAACTCAAATTCTCGAGCCCTGCCCCCCACTTGGCCTTGGGTCAGGTCCAGCTCTTTGCTTTGACAAGCCCTCTGGATGATTCTGATGCGCTAATGTTTGAGAGCCACTGCTCTACATCTGTGATTCTTAATCTTGGTGACATATTAGAATCACCCTGGGGGCTTTGAAAAACCCTCATGCTAAAAGTGCACCCCAGATGAATTAAATCAAAATTTCAAGGCTCCAGGCTGAAAAATCAGTATTTAAAAAATTTTTTCAGGTGATTCCAATGTGAAGCCAAAGGCGAGAACCACTCTTGTTTGGAACAATGCTTCTCAAACCTAGCTTTGCATTAGGATCACTTCAGGATCTTTAAAAAAAAATTATTGATGCTCAGGATCTCACCCAGAGAGGTAAAATGGCTTAGGTGGAGCTAAGAATCACTTTTTAAAAATTGCTTTCTCAGGTCAATCTACTCTGCAGCCAAGCTTTCAAACCACTGCTCTAGAAATACCATTTCCCCACATAAACTTCAAATCATACAAAAGAGAATAAAGTTTAGAGGTGATGGAAGATATATAGTTGTTATTTCCCATATATTTACTGAGCCTTTGCAATTGTTAGGCAAGTTACTATGAAGATTAAAAACAAGTACAAAGTATAATTCTTGCCTATGAGGGACCATACAATCTACTGGCAGAAAGACCCACACATATTTCACATTCAATGATTTGAAAGGAACACATCATTCTATGTTGACTATACTTCAATAAAACAAGTTACCCACATCATTATATCACTGTAGGTCAAGCTAATTTCTATCCTTTTTCAAAGAATAAGAGTAAAATGAAGGAAATGTATGTTAGAAAATGAAACAATTTTGAATATAATTAGCAATCAGCCCATAGACATTTGGAGGAAGTGCTAGACAAGTCAATGGCCACTTCAAAGACTTATTTACTAGCTTAAAGATTGGGCAAGACTAAAATGCTTGAAAGGTTCCTCCTTAGCACAATGAAAAGGAAATTATGCTATGGGTAATTCCGTACAATCAACTCACCCCACTGCTGTTTGTAAACTAGGTTATAACTACCAAGAAAAATTCGCAATTAAGAAATCAGCAGTTAGAGTTTAAAATCTCTTTTTTGCTTTTATTATTGGAAGTAAAATTATTTCTTTTGGCCTACTTGCCTCTCTTTCTGGAGTGGCTTCCTTTGAGAACACATTTAAAAATAAATGAAAAATATTGCCCCTGTCTCAGAAAAATTATTGGCTATAAACATTTTTCACAGATACAGAACTATTGATTTATACTTTAAAATAAGCCACCAAGCAAAATTCAAAGTTTCGTACAAATTTTATGAAAAGTACATGAACAGCTAAAATTGGGTCAAAATGTTGAAAATTCTGTTTGAATTTGGCTAAGTATTTGTTGTATGATTCAGTTAAATACACTACACCAATTCCTTTGTTCTATTATTAATTACAAAGGCAAGGATGTGACATCCTCTTTTAAGACTATTAAAGGGAGGTCTGAATTAAGAAAATAATCACAAATGTTCACCCACCTCATTTCCCTTGTTCCATTAGAAAATACAGGTTAGAACAAGCTAGAGCACGTGAAATAATACCAACTTGACCTGGGACTAGGTCTAAGGGCATCCCCATTTAATGTCATGACCGCTCCTTCATATTTGAAGATGACCGTACATTAGTCGGAGATGAATTTCAAGCTGTTTTCCCAATCAGACATATCCAACCAAGAGGTACATTGATAGGATCTTTCCAGGCACCCATGAAATAGAATTACTGGCTCCAACAGGTTTTGAATTCATCATCATTGATAGAATTTACCCTCAAATTGATCAGAGGAGAAAGGGAGGACATTTATTATTCCAGTTTTCTAGGTGGGGGACTGAGGTTTAATCACATCACATCATGTGTCCAGAATAAAGGATGGTGTAGTAATGATCGATGGGGGTTGGGAAGGGGCTAGGATCACTTGGATATTAAAAGTAAAATGCCCCGTATGTGGTACCCCGCCCCTCTCTCACTGCTGCCCTATGCGTATACAGAGTGTGAGTTGAGAGGCACTTCTGTATGTGTTGCTGTTATGGACATGAGTGTGTCACGTCCCCACCAATGTGTAATAGGGTTGAAAACCAGTGCTGTAGTGGAAACAAAGGCAGCTGACACAGGATCAGACCCTCGGTCCTGTATTTTATCTACTCAAGTGTGCAATTAAAAAAAATATGTGGTTTCTTGAACGGTAACATTTTGGACAGAATAATTGAATCGAAGCACTATAAGCCACCGGTGGCTTTTATTTCGCTCTTAAGAATTTGTGGAATAGCTCCCCTGATTCTTCAAAGAGGGGCAAGGGATAGGGCATTGGCTTTTCTCAGCCACATGGTCACAGCAGCCTCACCATTCTCAAAGGAGGTGACACCCAGCCATTTCAAAGAAATGCAAATTCCAGTGTAGCACTCGGAAGAGAGTTTTAAGGAGCCGCTAGGAGCCGCTACGTACCTGTTCTGGTTGAGTTTCCCCCCTCTTTTTGTTGTGAAGTCGAAGGTAAGAGTCCGTTTTAGGAGTGGGTAATCCCAAAGTCAGCTTGTTTTTTTCCACAAAATATTGTCTGGACTTCCTTCGCCGAGGGCCACGGGATCCTGGCAGGAAAACCTCATTATGTGAACTTGAACTCTTAAAGTACTGAGAGAAGGTGCTGGACTTCGCCTCCAGCTCACTGTCGCTCAGCTGGGAAAACGGCCCGCTGCCGTGGGCGCCACGCTCATAGTTTGGGCTTAAAAATTCACTACCAAGTAAAGAGGCTATGCTCTGTGGGCTCTCCTTCTGCTTGCCTTCCTCCTCCGGGAGTTCCAAAGACGCCTCCTTGGAAGGATAGAGTGGTTCCGAAGGCAGATTTTCTGTACAGCTGTCTACAGACTCGGGTAATGTGTCCATAGTCAATAACTTGCCCGCCTTTTTTTTATTCTTCCAGTTTGGGTCATATCGGAGGTCTGAATATTTGTCTTCTAGTGGCTGTTGGCTGCCCAAAGCAGAAAAGAAATGTCAAATCCTTCATCAGAATAAATGTACTCATTGTATTTAGTTGGTCATCTTACTTGAAATCAGTTTTGATCTTTCTCCTCTAATTTTCCTTTTACTATCTGTGTGGCAAAAGACATATATATCCCAGGCTCACATTAGGCCTACACACTACACATAAGGGCAGAAAGGTCTTTCTGATCCAAGTTCATTGAAACACAGCATGAAAATGGGGGATCCTTAATTTATACATGCTGAAAAACAAATGTTTATAATGTTAAGCTGGTGAATCACTGTGGTTTAAGGGAAACTATTACCTATGCACACTGTAAGTATTTTAGCTGGTGAAGATAAAACTGATTTCACACTTTGGCTGTTTGTCGAGGAAGGGAAGTACTGATCATCGCCTGAGCAATGTCCGCCTCATCTGCCCCTTTTGTGGGGAAAGCCGTGCAAACTGAATACCCACATAGGTTCATCCTCCTTTTACTTTTCACTTCACTTTGACTTTGTAGATTTTGTCGAATGTACTATAGAAAGGTCCCTAGCGTTGAGGATCAGATGGAGGCTCACTGAGAAGCTCTTAGTTCAAACTGTCTTGGCTGTCGGGTCCCTGCACACTAAACTCAGTAGACAGGTCAGCATGTGCTTTAAGCTGTAGGGCAGCCCAAGTGAATAAAAGGTTAAGCGCATGGTCCTCTCAAGGGGAGTGAACCAGTCCATAATCAGTGCATAGACCCTCCTCCCCCCCCCCACACACAAAATCAGGGCATCCTTTCCCCATGATAATCTCAGTTTGTAAAGCACCTCCCAGTCTTAACCCCCCCCCAAAAAAGCCAGTAATATGGCATATTTAATGACCCCTTTGATCTTCAAAAGCTAAATGGGAGAGATTTTCCTTCCTTGAGCACAGTACATACAATCTTCTAATCAAAAAGAAAATGTAAATCACCCAGGCTTTTTATGTTACTTGACATTCCCGATTACGACATGATTTTATGCTGGGTAAACAAACTAATGATGCCCTTAGTGCTAATTGGCTCTTCTTAATGTGGACCTAGATTTCTTTGATTTAGTGTAAAGCAAAGAATTCGATCAAGAAACCAAAACTCCCAGGTCTTGCTAAACTGTCGTTTTGAATTTTTAGTTCACATATTAAGATGGGAGACTTCTTGGATAGGCTGCTGTTCCTTTTCCACCAAGGGAAGAGAGTTGATATTCTCTTCTGGCAAAATCCCCAAATGGAGATGGTCCATATTTGTCAGGAAATCGTACATCAAATGGTGCAACTCCCCAGACTCCAAATTCCAAAGGGTTACCTGTGTCTGGGCTGCATATGGCAGTTTCTCCTGTGCGGCTCATTGTATCTGTTGGTCCTGCCTTTCACTTGGCTGTAAGGGTCTCTCACTGGGCATGTGCAAGGGACACAGAGTGGTCTGGAGGGGTAAAGTCTGGACTTGGAACCAGACAGACCTGGGCTCAGACCTGGGCTCAAGTTCTGGGTCTGCCGCCACTTATCTGTGTATCAGCTGGCAAATCATGCCGTCTCTGAGCCAGTTTCTCTTATCTGTAAACAGGGATAGATTATATTGGTTCTGTTTATGTCTCAGGATTACGTAAGGATCAGAATGAGACTATCTTAATTAGTGTTCTATATTTGTGCCGATTTCACTATGGGATTCTTGCCTCTTCATCCAGTGGAGGTCCTGGGAGGCAGGGACTGAGGGCTAGCCTTCTCTCCCCAATCTCTGCCCAGCTCTCTGCCCAGAAGAGTCAGTAAGTACTTTTAACGAGCCTCTAAAAATACTCTAATCAACACAGATATAGCATTACGTATCTTTTTTAAAAAAACCAATAGTAGGAGCCATTGTGATGTACATTTGGTAAAAAAATAAAATAACTATAAACAAACAAAACTCCAGTAGTAGTAAATTAGAATCGAAACATGCAAAAAAGCTTCTTGCATTGGACCAAGTTAGTGAATGATTTTAAGGTTTATCTTGTACTGAGTTAAACATAAGATTCAATTGTGGTTGTTTAGGTGGGAAAGGAGAGATTGAGGAGTACCCCACATGTCTTTAATAATGAAAAAGGTGCTGGGTCCTCAGATCCAGGACATGCTGGAAGGAAAAAGTGAATTTGACTTTCCTCATTCATGTGCTCACTCGCTGATTCAACAGATATTTATTGAGCACTTACTGAACTAGGGGGGACACAGTGGTGGACTCAGAGCCTAGCAGGGGATACAGACAAGAAAACAAAGCAGTTCATAACTGGGGTGATGAGTGTCCTGAGGAGGAGCATGGGGAGGCTGGGGAAGGCTTTCTCAGAGAAGCTACAGCTTGGCTGAGACCTGTGGCTAAGAGGGGCAGGCAGTGCATGCCAGGCTGAGGGAGCAGCATGTAGAAGGCGGCAGAAGGGAGACAGAACAGTGCCTTCAAAGGACAAATCTGTAGGGATAAAATGGAGGTGGGCAGGAGGGAAGGTCGAGGAGAGCTCAGGATCAAGCAGAGGTGAGATCTTGAGGGGCTTCGTAAACCCTGTGAAGGAATCGGCTTAACTAAATTAACACAGAGCGGCTTTAATGCAGCAAGAATAATTTAATTAGGAAAGATGTAAGCAACACATGAATACTTTTGGATCCCTGAAGCGATGAGTTTTTGAAGGGGATTATTTACAGAAGCTCTAAGGCCTTTTTTGGAAGGGCTGAGAACAGGTAGTCATCTCTGCACTGTTTAAAGCAGAGGCTGGCAATCTTTAAAAGTGACAGGTCACACTGGGATCACTGCTCTGCTACTTAGGGGGTGGGATGTGGAATGCTGACGTAGGGAAGACAATACACACTACTGCCTGCTGACCTAGGGCATGCTTATAGTGACTCTTCAGTTCTTTCCTTAAGCACCCCTGCAAGGGAGCTACTATTATTATTCCCATTTAACAGATGAAGGAACTGAGGCTTAGAGACTCTATGTAACTGTCCCTGCGTCACAGGTCTAACGACAGGTGGAGACAGGATATAGACCCTGGCAGTCTGCCTTGGGACCTGGCTGCCGTCCATTAAGGTGCCCATTTCGTGCAGCTATTCCCACAGGTGGTTGTGAAGCAAGTGGTGTTGCCTCTTCGTCCAATGGAGGTCCTGGGAGGCCTTACGTGAGTTAGTCGATGGGTCAGAATCAGTCAACCAGCCAACAAATATGTACCGAGCAGCGACCAGGGGCTAGGCACTGAAGGCAGAGGGATGAGCAAAACAGAAGCAGGCTGATGGGGCTTCCCTGCTGGTGAGGAAACAGGCTTTATGTACCAGCTGTAACAACCAGGTAATAAATTAGATACATACATACAGAATATATGGGTATTTAAAGTAGAGGGACCTTATTTATTACTGAAACTATGTTAACCTCTTATTTCCAGATTCAATTGCTAAATGATATCCTAAAGCCCATTCTAGCCCTATTGTTCCATGATCCTCTCACAAAAGAATAAATAACCGAGGAATACCCTTTGTATTTTTTTAAACAGGTAGTCTTTACTTGATCGTATGAGTGAATATTGAAACCACAGTGTTGTTCACGTGAAACCTTCCTAAGATTGTATATCGGTGATACTACAAAATAGATATATTTGTTAAGAAAAAAAAATAGGTAGTCTTTAATGATCGGAGCAAGTGGGTTCCCTGACTTCCATCTCTGCAATTATACTGAGAAGCAGCACTCAGACTGGTCAAAATATTTAACCACTATCAACTGATAATGGCAAATCTACAGTCATGGCTATAGACCTTCCTGAGTTGTATGTGATCTCTATGGTGCTTTGTTTATCTGAATAATGACATGGAATATCCTGGTCCTGAGAAATGGTACGGTGCAGTGTCTAGGGATAAGGGGCCCGGGATCAGACTGCCTGCACTCAGTTCCTGGTGCCACCAGTTAGTGGGTGAGTGTGGGCAACGTACTTAACTTCTCTGTGCCTTAGCAGCCTCATCTGTAAACAGGGATAAGATAGTGCCTACCGCATCGTGTTGAGGGGATTAAGTGAGTTAATATACATTTGACCCTTGAACATTGAACTGTGCACATAGAACATTGAACTGTGCACATTTTTGTCCAAAAACAGATCGCAAAAATTTTAGGATATTTGTGACAACTTGAAAAAACATTTTCTCTCTCTTTATTGTAAGAATACAGTAGATCATATGTATAACATACAAAATGTGTGTTAATCAAACTGTGTTATTGATAAGGCTTCTTGTCAATAGCAGGCTATTAGTAGTTAAGTTTTGGGGGAGTAAAAATTTATACTCAGATTTTCAACTACACAGGGGGTCAGTTGCCCCAAACCCCATGTTGTTCAAGGGTCCACTGTATATGAATGTTTAGAACTATGTTGTTGACAGAGAGCAAGAATCCAGTAAGGGCTACCTTGGGAAGCATATCAATGAGTGCTGTCACAGGTCTGTGCCTGCTGTGTGTTATATCCGGTCGCCATGACATAACATTGTTGTGTATGGTGCTTCCTGCTGATGGGTCTCAAGAGGTTCTTCTCCCCAGGCCTTAAGTTATTTCCAGGGCACAAAGTTGTCCGGTGATGCACTAAGTGGCACCTTAGTGGCCTGAAAAAATTAACACTTATTTTTTAAAAATCCAATTTTTTACTGTGACTTAGGCCCCATGGAGAGTCTGTTTGAACTGAAATTTAGGAAATGGTATTAAGAAATGTCATTTCATCCACATGATGAAATATTTGAAAAAAAACTGCTGAAAGATGAGGAAGGTAAAACTGGGAGAATTAAATTACATCAGACCATCAAAAACAGCTATAATTTCTGGCCTCCACCAATTCCTATTCTTAAAGGCCCACAGATGCATATCACACACTACAGCAAGACTGATGTTTCAAGTGGAACCTAGAAAATACAGAGGGCTTTGAAACAAACAAAATGAATTGCTTTGGCTGAGAAAAATGGTTTTGAACCAACCATATGAAGAGAAACTCTAACAATGTATATATACAAGATTAGAATTGGAAAAAGTGGCTCTTAGAAGAGCTTTAACTATACTGCACCATTTACACTTACAATGACTGCCTTAAAATCTCCCCTTTTCCCCCTTTCTAGATGGAAACCGTATGTTGAAACAGACAGGAGGTTGTGTTTTGCAAAATCATGAGCATGGAAAGCTGTAGTATTTCACAGAGACAAATCTAACAATTGAAACAGAACATGATACTAAAGAACCCCATTGTTCTGAGCTTGTGTGCTAAGAAGCTCCATTATGTGTTGTGGTCCAGGTCAACACAGGGGGAACAAAATGAGTGTGAAGTGCGGCTTCTGCAGCAATCATCTGTCCACAAAACATGCACCTCTTCTCCTCCCCATTTGATAGAAAGGTTATACAGACAATGAGCACACAACCCTTTTGTTACTGTTCAGACAACAGATGCCAGGTCTCCTCTTCAGATGCCTAGGTAAAAAATGAATGCATAGAGGAAGGGGAAGGTGGTCTCATATGCATATGCCATGATGTTTGCTGCCTTTAATGGACCGTATTTGAGTACTTACTGAACTCAACTTCAAACAAAATAAAATCAAATCTCCATTTAATTAAGAGCCTCAGATTCAGTATAGCATTCAATCAAAAAATTACTAAAATTAGAGCGTGTTTCTAGTACAATTAACATGCTTTGCACTCATAATAAAATATTCAATAACTGGCCATTTTCCTTGTTGAGGGGGTGAATAAAAGCATTGCTATTAATCATTTAGCAGTTATTTATTTGCCACTTTAAGTAGGCAGTTAAATTGAAACTGCACGTTATTATTGATTTAGGTTTAATTTAAGCCTTTTAAACAGAACAATTATTCCCAATTTATATGCCATTAAATCTTTTATGCATATGAACAGCAAATTCAATTTTCATTTAAGTGTAAAGTTTTTAATGCTTCTTAAAGGAACTATAAAACTGACAATTGTTTCCAAGGATTTCTGAATTCTATGCCCATCTTAGTCTTTTTATCAATGGCTTTTAAGTGAGTAAAATGAAATAAATCCAAAGGATTAAAAAGTCACTTTTGCAAGTATGAAATAAAATGGCTCTACAAATATCCTGATATGCTTCAGGGAGGGTCTTTATAACGCAGAAAATTTCATTTAATGCAGGCATTTATTCTGCTAAGAAAAGTTAAACATTTTAATAGAAAAAAGTTGCTTTAATGAACTGAAGGTCAAAGACAGTCTACAGAAACGCATTGAAGTGAAGGGATTGGATTGTTACCTCGTAAATTTTATTAACAGCAATTATATAATTTGGATAATTCCAACCAATGTCCTTTCTTTTCCTTTGACAGCAAATCCATGGCTGCAAAATAACAAGATATTTGCCCCGGTTTTTTAAGTACTAGTCTTGATTCAAGGACAATCTGTGAGCTAAATGAAAATAAATGACTTAAGGAGGGCATGTTAGTAATTGCAGTGTAAAATTCTAGTACCTCACTTCTATTAAGATGATCTCATGTGAAACAGAGGCTGCATCTCCACAAGGGAAATGCTATATGACAATATTTAGAAACATAATTACTCTCAATCAGTGAGAATTTATGATGCTCATGCCAGACGTTTTCCATGGAAGGCTTGGATGTTCTTTTCATTCTCCAAAAACAACGGCTAAGAGGCAGAGACACAAATTTATAAAATTTCTAGGAGCTCACACTTTCTTTAGATAGAATTTATTGTATTTTAAAAGCCAGATACTAACAGCCTTGGCACTGCAAGGTAGTCATGATATCATGAAAAAAGCAAAGTGATGGACCAGCCTGGGTTTTAGTCCAGATCTTGCCCCTGACCAGCCCTCTGCATTTGGGCGAGTCTCTTAAACACTCTAGGACTTCAGGTTCCTCCTTTGACAATAAGGGGAATAGGCTGCCCTTTCAGGGCCCTGACGGCTCTAAGAGTCCATTATTTTATTCATTGGGTTGGGCCTGTCATGAGAAGCTTAGCAGTATATATATAATGTTGGGAAAAGCATTTTTTAAATGCAGTACACTAAAAAATTAAAGTAATCAAAGTGTTCTATGTTTCCCAGACTTGTCTGGGAGTAGAAATAAACGAATACAGTCAAGTTTATGAATTAAACTATCCCTTTAGTAATTTGGTTACAATCTTCTTAATCCTCTTGACAAACAGGATTATAGGTGATACACACTTACTTTCAAACTCACTATTTACCGATTTTAACCCTGTAATGCATCCCAGTTTTGAAATAAGCTGGAAGGGAACTCTTTGCTTGCTCTCTGAGGGCAATAAACCCCGAGGCACGGTGGCTTTATGGCATTTCTGGCGGGGATTCTGCCTGTAATAGACACAATTCATGCCCACGCACACTCTTTACTTCCTTCTCTGACTGCTCATCTGTTACAGTGGCACCAGGCCTGCTCTGAGGAGTGTACTGGGGTTTAACTACAGCACAGTTGGTCAGCACATGAATGATCATAAGACGGAAATGACTAATACTTATGACAAAGAGTCACTTCTCTGATAGAACTATTGTCCTGGGATCAGAAATAAATAAAATGCTAGTAGCTATTCCACAAATACTGTGTGAAACCCCTAGAATAGGGATGTAGTGTAATGTGTTTGAAGAGGTTGGCCAAGCAATGGCCTTAAGGTGAAAATATATTTAATGCAGACAGTAAAAATCAACATGGACGAATGTGGCTAGAAACCCATAGGAATGAAAGTTGACTCCTGGAAGCTCTCGGAATGTTCTTAATAATACTGAAATATTAAAACTAGCCTCAAGCGTGGCCTTTACTCTCCCAACCAATGCAAAAAAAAAAAAAATCTCAACATGTATGAAAGAAAGTAGCCTACCCTCAGCTTTAGTATTTCCAATGTGTTCTAGAAAACGCTGGGAAATTTGAAGGGAAATGAAAGTGTTGACCTAGGTCTTTACAAGACTCTCTTTACCCACTGGTTTTGTTATCCAGCAGTGCTACTACGTCCTAGAAATCATCATTCAGTACTTCACCTGATTCTTGTATTATTAATCATAAACAATATATATGAAATCACCCGAGAGGAAAAATTATATACCGCCACAACACAATAAAAATGCAGGTTATTACTACTGAATCCCTTTCTTTCAAACACTTCTGAATATTCAGTTTAACGAAGAATTCTTCATTGTGCCTATCTCCCACCCAGTAATTTCTGGCACAAAGTGGTTTATCAGAGAATGGGATCTTTTGGAAAGGCTGTGGCTCCCAGCTGATGAGAGAGAAAGCCATCTGCAGACCACATTACTGTTTCCCAGGAGAGGTACTAGGCACATAGGGTGCTTTGACCCTGATGCATAAAGTCAAATACAATTCATATTTGTTTGTTCTCAGGGCACAGAATCCCTTAAAAATTGTATTACTTTACTAAAAATGTATAATTTTACATGCATATTTACTCTGGCCTCAGTCCGTATTGATGTGGACTAATACGGCCTTTAGTCCATCTTGAAATTGTTCTATCTTTAATTTTTGCTAGATAATAAAATTGAATCCTTTATCAGATCAGCCCTTGATCATCTATCTAGATACTTATAATTAGAGGCTTGGGCTTTGGAGTTAGGAGAGAGTTCATTCAGTTCAATGTCTGGCTCTGCCACTTAGTAACTACATAAAACTACACAGTGTTCAGAGCCTTGGTTCCTTATCTACAAAACGGGGTTAATAATGCCTAAGAGGCTCTTGTAAGGATAAATGAGATAGTATATATAAAGCAAATAATTCTACAAATGGTAGCTAATTATATTTAAGTATACTTACATAAATAAGACTTTATTAAACACATATACTAGGCACTATATGGCTGCTCTCTGATTTTTTTTAACATATAAGGTTTCAGAAGGCCCCAGGACTGAAGAGGTTATTTCTAATGCCCTAGGAATTATACTGATCTCTTTCTTCGTGAGTGCCAAGGGTCATGAGGCTAGTTCTGGAGTGGGGTCTAAGGATTAGGTGAGGCTCCTCCCTCCACTCTTGATTCATTCACTACAGTCAATGCTGCTCCAATTTCCACTAAGTAAAAGGTTTTCTCTAATCCATATACATTGAACTATGGCTGGACATGGGGGAGTCGCAGGGAGTAATTGCTTTCAGAAGGTTCTACTAACATCAAAACACAAGAAAAGGGCTTGAGTGCTTCGTCGGGCAGCTCTTAAAACGGTTGCTTATAAAAGCAAGAAGAAAGAGATTTCCCTTGGTTTTAAGGCAGCTCTAGGACTGGTATTTTTGGACTACAACTCCCAGAATGCTAGCTACCTTGCAGAAATGAAAGCTTACATGAATTTCACGTTGAGAGACTGAAATCAGTTTGTCTATTTCATGGCTCATAAACTACTCACTTCCAAGCAGCAATACACCTAGGAAAGGTTTCCAAGACTAAAGTGAAAGAAGCCAGTAACTAAACACGCACCTGAATGATACTTTTGAGTCATTGTTTGGCTAACGGCATCAGTCCTGTTTTCTTCTGTAGTGGAGAACTGGTCCTCCTAGTGTTCAGTATACAAAGCACTATACAGCCAAACAGTTACTAGGGTTAATGCCCCTTCTAACCCTGAGATTATAGTCTGTCACTGAAAATTGCTAAGGCAAATCAACCTAAGGAAAATAGCATTACTAACAGATCTCTGAATCAGAAAGCCAAGTCCCTAACCATCATTTTGAGTTTTGTAAGAATTATGCTCTATTTTGAAATATATTGAGTGGTATTTACATTGTCCTTGGGTAAAAAGCGAGGGTTATAGTCAGGTCCCTGAGCACTGGACTCGAAGAGCAAAACTCAGTATTGGCGAGATGAGGTCATTTACAGGATCCTTGCTTTGGTTTTTCATTCTGAAAGTATGACAAGGATACCTCTCTGTGGCAAAAGATCGTTCCTTCCTGATGCCCCCATTTCTGCAAATAAAACTACTGCCATTTATTACCTAGGAGACTATGGCTTTTGTAGATTACAGCAATGATAAAAATATGATTTAGGGCATAGACTCAGAGTACCTGAGTTTTCTGCTCCACCACTCACTAGATGTAATAAGTGGGTATAACCTCTTTAAGCTTCATGTGCAACCTTTAAAATGGGATCAGTGTCGCGTCTGCCTACGGGGCTGTCATGGGGATTAAATGACATAATACATTAAAGTGCTGGGCACAGTGGTGGGTTCATGGTAAGCATCCTATAAATGCTATTTATTGTTATTAGAACCTTAAAGTAATACGTGGTTTCCTTTGTTCCTTTAGTCACCATAGCTAATTTGTCAACAGCCCTGTTAATTAATTCATTCAATCTAACTACCTACCTCTACTAATTATAAATTACCTATGAAGGAAATGAGTAAAAGATTGCTAAAGAAACACACCCACATAAGGGTATGGGTGGGTTATTCCTGAGGAGGAAGACGGGATTTGAAATAGGGAACAAGGAAACGCTATCTGTAAAATTTTATGCCCTTCACCACCTCACTAAAAACCCTTTCTAATCAATAGCTTTTAACTGCTTCTATATTGTATCTTTATCATATCATCAATATTTGCATTAAAACTGAGTAATAGTACACTAACTTATATTCCCTTGTATTTTTTGGTAGCTCATAGCATAGAGTTAACATCCCATCCATTCTGATTATTAGAAATCAAATCTTTATATGAATGTATAAGCCCTTGGGAGGTAGACCTCTTCTAGCTCCGGTGGGATTGTACTCCCAGACTGTACTTTTCTGATAGTCACAGCCCACCTGGCAGATAGGCAGGCCAGGTGATTTGACAGGTGAGAAGAAGTGAGCCCCAAGAGTTAAGGGTCTTACTCCAAAAATTACACACTAAACAGCAGTGCCTGGACCAATTCAAGACTGCCTCACCCCAAGTTGTGGTGCTTTTTTATTCCAGCCTTTCTAGAATTTCTCCAAGGTCACTGCAGTGGAGACACTGGAATACAGGCAGGAAATAAGAAGCATAAGAAACGTACATGCCATTATTAATATCTATCCTGTCTTTGGCTTTTTAAAAATTTATTTAAGAAAATGTATGTGGCAAAAGACCTGGCTCCTAGCTGCCCTTAGGTGCTTGGAGACCTGTCTCTCACGCATGACACCGGCTCGCTGTGAGAGCCTGTCCTTTCTCTCACTTGGGACCATACCTGTAACTGTTAAACAGTACCTCTCAGAACCCACTGTTAACGTTACATGAGCCAGTTCCTTACCTGTTTTTCATACCATCGTCCTGACTATGGAGGATTTCCCTGCCTTCCGTCTGAGCTGCTCCGAAGCTTGCTTCCCCCTCTGTCTCGCTCAGGCTTTCCCGCAGAGGGCTTCCTTCCTCTAAACTGTCAGCCTCCATATAGTTGTCCAGGATTCGGCCTTCAGGTTCAAACTGGGACTTAATCTCTTGAGTGAGGCTTTCTGAATCAGAATCCAAGGAGTCTTTTGAAATCAGATGTAAGTCTTCTTTCTTAAAAGGTGGCTCTCTGGACTGGATCTTTAAGCTGGTATGAAGGATAGGAGATTGGCTAGAGAGCTTGGGAGTTAATTTACAATGACTCATCTTGAAAAAATACAAATGAACGGAGGAGATCCTGATGGACAAGAGCAGTTGGCTGAATATTTACAGTTGTGGTTCACAAAAGCATTACCTAAGAAAATTAAATTTATGTCACTTTGTGTTTACTGAAAGCTCTTTAATTCCAGCATTAATCAAAAAGTTTAATAGCAAGACAACCTTGTTGAATTTTCTGCTGGCTTTTGTATGCACCCTTTTGTGAGTATGAGGAAGGTTTATTAGAAAGACTATTGTGTTTTTCTCTGCACAGAAACACATCTGATGTAAAGCTCATAAACAGCCTGATAATCAAATGCAGCTTTATTGAGGAAATCAAATGGCTGGATTCCTTTTTCTAGCCTCCAAGGGCCTGTTACAGATAAGCCTGGGCAGAGCCAAATGGTTAATTATGGAGAATACTTTGATGACCTTATTTCAAATATCCAGGGCACCCGTACCAATGTCTCATGTTCAGTAGTATTCATGGGGAGAGTAAAACTGGTTTCAGGGTCTAGCTTTTGGAAAGTAAAGGAGGAAGGGTGTGGTTTCCATAGCTGGAATTGTAATGAGGGAAGCAGCTTTGTTCCTACACCTATATTGACTGGCTTCATCATTTGGAGGACTTTCTGGTACCCAGGTTGCTAGTAGGTAGGAATGTGTTATTTTAGGTGAACATTACATGGAGGTCCATCTCGGCTCAGAATTTTAAATCATTAGTAATAATGATTAAAAATGTTCAACAAAACATTTGGAGGCTTTGTGAATTCTGACACTGAGTGATTCTTAGCAGAGTGGGTGTTCACCTATGTGAAAGGGATGTTGTCCTGGGGAATGTTGGGTAGGTGGAAGATTGGCCCAAATAACAGCTAGGGTCCCTTGTAACTCCCTTAAGAGTATGATTCCAAGTGAGCCTTCCCTGTCTCAAAGGGCTGTTTTATAAAGACCCAAAGACGGTTATGGAAAGGATGCTTTGAGTTCATGAAGGATTGAAGGAGATGATGATTTGGGGTTTTGCTTCCTTTCATCTCTACCGAGCACTTCTATGTTGCTCTGTCTTCTACTGCACTGCCTTTATGCCATTTTTTTTTCTGCAGGTCAGATAACAGAAACCTTTACCATAAGAGCTTCCTGTAAAATTTATTTTCAGGACTTGCTCTTGTTCTTTTGGCAAATCCTAACTTAAATAACACGAACTTATTCCTATTTCTTGTGCTGCTAATACTGTTGACCTTGTTGCTAATGTTTCCAAGAAACACCTTCATCAATTCCTTGGAGGAAAGCACCTTGACGAACAAAACAGACAAAGGGTAGCATTCATATTTAAATACCTATGAAGTGGTTTTCTTTTTAATTCCAAGTTCCCCCTGTTGGTAAACTACGATATTGTTTACTATATTACTGTTTAATTGATTTGCTGTGTTGTCTCTTATTTAAAAAATACGTATTGCATTCTGCCATATTATTTTAATATAAGCAAATTAACTGTTGCTTTTTAGGGTGTTTTTAGAAAGCAGCGAGTCCATTAAGTACTAACATATTTTAAGTGAAACAGTTTGTATAAACCCCAATTTCACGGTACGGTTTAAGTCACTGTACTTGGGATCTTAAAGAAGCAGCTTAAATAATCATATTTCAATTTGGAATTGTTCTTTCATGAAGTAGATCAGTGCCTTAATGTCCTGTCTTTTCTTAAATGAGATAATCTAGAGTTTCTTAAGAGTTAGTAAGTAAAAAAAGCAATGTCCTACAAGAAGAGAGTAATTTTGTTGTTAACAGATGACATTTGGGAGAGGATGAAGCACGCACAGCCAAATACCACAAAACCTGGGTCTTTCCTGGAGGCCTGATCTTATAAAAGCTTGAGATGAAAGGGGGACAAGCTAACAGCTCGGCTAGATTAGAAAGTGGGCATTTAAAATGTGAAGAATGTGGCTCCCTAGTGGTACAACGGTTTTCA
This sequence comes from Smutsia gigantea, assembly GCA_032199065.1. Classification (NCBI taxonomy): domain Eukaryota; kingdom Metazoa; phylum Chordata; class Mammalia; order Pholidota; family Manidae; genus Smutsia; species Smutsia gigantea. The sequence goes on along the minus strand of JAVSCE010010875.1, from coordinate 893,014 downwards.
CTGGCATTTCTGATCGAGCGAGGCTGGCAGATCTCCTAGCCAGCCAGCCAGGGGCCTCTCTGACGGCATCTGGGCGCTAGGAAACGGCCAGCGCTCGGGCCCAGGCCTCTGGGGCTGGGGAAGCGCATTTCCTGCTGAAGGTGAGAAGCCAGCCTGCCCGCCCTGGCCCGGGTGAAGGGCAGAGCGGCAGTGTGCCCAGGCTGAGAGCGGCCCTTCGGGGGCGTGCCGTTTGTTTTCTCCCTTGGGTTCTTCTCTGATGAACAACATCAGCCAACAAAGGCGGTTTAGAGTCCGGGAAGGGCCGGGTCGGCGGCCCTGATGCCCTGGACGGGTCTTAACGCAGGGGGCAGGGCTGCTCTGGGAGCCTGGGCGTCGAAGCCCCTCCAGATCCCGGCCCCCGGCCCTGGGCCCTCGACCCCGGTCCCGGAGGCCCTCGGCACGGGCTCCTCGGGGCTCTCCCGCCCTGCTCCGGTTTCCTCGGAGGTGTCCTGCCGTCCCACCCCCGGTGCCAGCCCAGGCTGCTTCCCTCCCCGGGCGCGCGCCCACCCGCGTTCAGGAGGCAACCTCCTGTCACCTGCGCCGAGCTCCTCCGCGACCGCGGCCTCCCGCATCCTCCGCGCCGCAGCCAGCCGGGCTCCGGCAGCCTCCCTGGGCCCCGCCCCACCCGCGTCCCGGTGCTGCCCTGGAGACCGCCGCCTGCAGAGGCGCCCCGCGCCCGGGGCCCAGCAGGCTGCGGGCGGGGCGCCAGGGAGGGCGGGGCCGGCGCCCGGGGACACCCCTGACCACCCAGCTCTCGGGGAGGTGGCGGGCCGCCCTGACTTTCCAAAGTTGGAAAGCAAGGAGAGGCATGCCGCCGAGTGAGAGGACATAATGCTGGGCTAGGTGGAGAACTGCAGATCAAGAAGGAACCGCCAATGAAAGAGTGGGTCAGTGACTTCAACAGGCATCTCACAAAAGAAATCCGAACGGCAAACAAATATGGCCTGTTGAAAAGACGCTTAATTAATAATCAGAAGAGGGCAAATTAAAACCACAGTGCATATCCCTCTATACTCACCAGATGGGCATATATTAAAATATCTGAGAGTGTCCAGGGTTGGGGAGGATGTAGGACAGAGTCTTCATTCGCAGCCCACGGAAGTGTGAAGGAGGCACAGCCACTTGGGAAAATGGTTTGACATTAGCTAGGATATGAATTACCTATGATTCAGCAATTTCACTTTTAGGTATATACCCCCCACAATTTGGGTGCTCATGTGCACCCAGCAACTGGAAATAACTGAACTGCCCATCGACAATAGAGGCTGATTGTGCTATTCCACATCCCGGCATACTATTCAGTAGTAAAAACGCATGAAATACAGCCTTGTGCAATGACACAGAGGCATCTTAAAAATATAATACTGAGTTTAAAAACCCAAATACATATTGTATGATTTTGTATATAAAAATTAAAAACAGGCAAAATTAAACTTAGGGGAGACAGACTTAGAGGAGAAAACTATGAAGAAAAGCTACGTAGTGGTTCTCCTAAAGTTAGGATACGGGTCAGCCCTGGCAGACAGGATGGGAGTGTCCAGAGATAGCGCTTTGGAGATTGTATTTTCTGACTTTTAATGCCAGTTAGATATTCATTTCATAACAGTTCATCAGGCTATACATTTATGAATGTGTAGAATATTTCACTTATTCAAAAAGGCTTTAAGGAAAAGTAAAAAAAGGAAGTGTTGGGAGTTACATTTACAGCATTAAAAACCACAAGTAAATTTGGGTAACTTTCTTTAAAGAGGCAAGAATGATTCATTCAATACCAGTTGCCTCATAGGCAAGGAAACAGAAAATTAGAAAATAGCTTTACTACTCAATTTTGCTATTTTTTATTCTGCTTTGTAGCAGACTTAGGTTTTTTTTTTTAACTTATTGAAAAGGAGGAAACTTAAGAGCATACAATAGGACCTCAGTATAATAAAAATGTATTATTAATTGGTATAAATCGACATTAGAACAACTGCAAACAGGCAAACAAACCTAAAGCAGAAGATTTTATTCCTCGGAGCAACTTCTGGAGGATGTTATGGAATCAGCACCGTGGTTTGCACTTGTGCCCCTTCTCATCTACTGGTCCGAGGAAATTGATGCCGTGGTTCTCCATGCCTGTCGAGCGCTTCCTGCATTATCCAGAAAAGATTTTATCCTGCTTTTCTGGAAATGAGGGGTTCCTGGATGATTCAGGAGTCTTATCAATCCAGCAGCTACTTGCAGAGAACAGTCACACGCAGAACCTGGGGTTAATACCCTGAGCTGGATTTTCCTCCTTTTTACCCTGTAACGGCTGTCCTGATTATTACTTGGAGGGTGTAGAGGCAGAAGCCACCCCAAGTTTTTTAACAAATAATGTAGTGTGAAGATGAACTGAAAAGTTGAAAAGGGAACACAGGTATTTGGGGAATAGTAGCTACAGGAAGCAACTGGCATGGGTGTTTCTGGGGTGAATTTGGAATTATCAGTGTTTAGAAGTTTGGAGGAAGGGGCTGGAGCTGGGATCCAGGCCTCTGAGGAGGGAGGAAGGCCCAGGTGGTGAAGGGCTGGTGTCTTTCAAACGTGTGGTGAAGCTGATTCTGGGAGTATGGGGGAAACTGCAATCAGCTGCTGCTGCTGAAGCAGACTGAGTTTCGGGGATGAAAAAATCCCTGTTGGGGTAACACTGAGAGGATGGGGAAGCAGAGCTGTGATCCCTTTTGCCTTTCTAGCCTTGCAGGCACCGTCTGGCGCCCCCTACTGGCAGAGCCTGACAAGGAGCGGCTGGAGAAAAGAGGTTTGCAGAGCTTGCCTGGGTCCGAACAGAGCCTGAGTGTGTTTGAGAGAGAATGACTTAATAAGCAGCACAGTAATACTCTGGTCTTCGGAATTCTTACAGATTAGAGGGTGCACAGAAAGCTATAAAGTGCATTGTTTTTATCTGCTGGTGTGGTAATAATGATGATTTCCATATGAATAACACTTCCCTGGGGTTGCAAAGTGCTGTTCCATATATTATCTGTTCAGAATTAAGCTGTCAATCTGATCCTAAACTAACCGAAACACACAGAAGAATGAGGAAAACAAGTTAGAAAGTGAACAAAGTAGATTAGGTCAGTCATAGTGATTTTAAACCTTCCCCAACCACCCCACTCCATCCATCCCTTCAACTCCCTGCTTCTATTTCCCTCTCCTTTACTGTTTGTCAAGCTCTGCTTGCAGAGCCCTTTCCTCTGCCCGTTTTCTCTCCTAGTTTAACTTCTACTCAGTCCACAAGACCTAGCTCAGCTTCATCTCCTCCAGGAAGAGTTTTCAGAGAGTCCTCCTGCACTGTCCTCAGGGCTCTTGGATTAGGGGTAGTTCTCAATCCAGGGCCGTTTTGTCCCCTGGGGACATTTGGCAATGTGTGGAGATTTTTTTTTAATGTCATGACTTAAGGGATGCTACTGGCATCTAGTGGTTAGAGACGGGTTGCTGCCAAACATCTAGTGTGCATAGGACAACCTCCAGAACAAAAACATTTTCCACCTAAAAATGTCAGTAATGACAAGACTCACACCCTTGGTCTGTGGCCTCACTGAACCCAAGTGCATATTTCTACCTTTATGCATTCCCATATGTGGTAGTGCATTATAATCACTTGTTAATGATTCTATTACCTCTTTGCTATATGACAGGCTCCCAGAGAGCAAGGATCATGCATAGCACTTATTAGGTGCTCAATAAATATTAGAAAAGAGTCACAATATCTTAACAATTTAACACTTTAGTAAAGGGTATGTAAGTGTAGCCCACCACACCTTTAATAGAAATACATTCTTACTTGGCATAAAACTAGGATGATTTGATAATTTATTATTAAAACCAGGAAATATTCAAGATTTTAAAAAAAGATGCTATTAATAGGAATGAACTGAAATCGTGGGTTGCTAGAAAATGTGGTCACTCTTTGCATAACTCTTAAAAGTTTATTGTCTGGTTTCTTTACATATATGTTAAATTAGAAGAAGTAAATTAGGACTGAGTAGAGAAGTGGACTCGGAGGGCAGGAAGAATGGCCAGTACCAGCAAGTGAAGGAACAGAAGTATCATAAAAATAGGAGATGTTCAAAAAAACCAAAACAATCCGATGTTGTCTGGTGTGGGCAATAAGCAACCTCATAGGTGAAAACCCTGTGTGAGAATCACAGTGTTATAGCAAGCACAGTGGTAAATTTCACAATGATTAATTTTAAGAAACGCATATAGAATAGATCAATTTAGTAAATACTGGCTAGAAAGGTAAAAATTATGCAATATATTTTACAAGGAGTTTTATCCAAAATATTAAAATGTTTAAAATTTCAAGGGGTAAACTCAATCATCCAAAAAAAAAAGAGTATTTATTTAGAATGACCAGTCTTGAGAAGTTTAGAAGACTGAAGCTGTAATCAGTATGTTCATACAGATAATGCAAGTCAACAGACAGAAGTAACCCTAAACCATTCTGGAAGAATGAATGGAGAGCTGGGGGAGGAGAGAGGAATTCTGCATGGCTGGGATCAGGCTTTAGGAACAAGATGATCCTATAGGGTAGTTCTTATGCATACAAATCAATAAATTATCAATGAGTGCCTTATGCATACAATTATCAAATCAGTAAATTATCAATGAGTACCTTATGCATACAAATCAATGAATTATCAATGAAGAATGAATGGAGAGCTGGGGGAGGAGAGAGGCATTCTGCATGGCTGGGATCAGAGACTTTAGGAACGAGATGATCCCTGTAGGGTAGGTCTTATGCATTACAAATCAATAAATTATCAATAAGTGACTTTTTTCTTCTTTTTTGCTTTCTTGGTTTTCTTAAAAATAATTTTGAAACATTTTTATTATGGAAATTGAAGAACATATACAACACTAGAGAAAAAGGTATAATGAACACACATGTAGCCCTCTCTCAACTTCAACAAAGATCAACATGAGTAATCTGGTTTCTACACATGCTGTGCTCTACTCCCACTAAATTATTTTAAAGTAGATCTCAGCTGTCATATGATCTCATCTCTAAGTATTTAAGGATGTATCTCTAAGAGATAATTTTTAAATAACTGCAATAGCAATATCAAACCTAAAATTAACAGTGACTCCTTAATGTAATTTAGTACTGAGTCAGTGTTCAGACTCCCCACATTGTCCTCCGCATGTCTTTTTATAGTTGGTTGGTTTGAGTCAGGATTCAAATAAGTTCTACAGAGTGATTTTTAAAATACAGCTTTACTGAGATATAATTTGCATACCACACGATTCAGCCTTTAAAGTGCACCATTCATGTGTTTTAGTATATTCTTGGAGTTGTGCAACTATCACAACTATCTAATTCCAGAACATCTCTCCGCAAAACCCCCATATCCATTAGCAGTTGCTCCTTATTCCCACCATCCCTCAGCCCTTGGCAACCATTAACTTACTTTGTCTCTATGGGTTTGCCTATTTGGGACTTTTAATATAAATAGAATCGTATGATAATGTGTTTGTGTATGTGTATATGTGTGTCTGGCTTCTTACACTTAGCATGTTTTCAAGGTTAATCTATGCTGTAGTATATAACAGTACCTCATTCCTTTTTATTACCTAGTAATATTCCACTATATGACTTTATCACATTTTATTATCCATTCATCAGTTGATGGGCGTTTGGTTTGTTTCTGCCTTTTCACTATTGTGAATAATGCTCCTGTGAATATTCATGTACATGTTTTGTATGGACATATGTTTTCAGTTCTCTTGGGTATATACCTAGGAGTGGAGTTGCTGGAGCTTATAGTAAATATGTTTCATTTTTTAAGGAACTACCAAGCTGTTTCCCAAATTGTTTGAAACCTTTTACATTCCCACCAGCAATATGAGAGTTGCCCTTTCTCTATATCTTTTCTAAAACTTGCTATTGTCCGTCTTTTTTATCATAGCCATCCTTGTGGGTGTGACATTACATCTCATTGTAGTTTTGACTTGCATTTCCCTAATGACTAACGATGTTGAGCATCTTTCATGTGTTATTGGCCCTTATTTTATTACACAGTGACTTCAATGATGTATTTCAAATTTCGGTGAAAGGGTTGGTGTCTGAGCAATTTCTAAAAGCAATCAATACATTTTTAGGTATCATATAATGTATTTACATGTTGCAGGTGATCGATGCATTTTTAAAGTATTATTATGAACTCATGAGTCTTATTTTGTTTAATACGTCACAGTTTTTTCTCCTTTTGGTGCTCAAATTGTCCCATTTGTGTCCCATTTGGGGCCAGTGGAAGTCTCTGAAGGGTATATACAGATTGGTTTCTGTTTGTAACACAACCATGGAAGAGTCTTTGTTAGCTTCCTTGCTCTCTAGTTTACAAAATTCCCGGTCCATCTTCATACATTTCTTGCCCCAATCTGGGATGTGCCATTTGTTCAAGGAGCCTTGGATCATTTCATTGGGAATAATATTTAGGGACCACCATCTGGACACTAAATACGCTTAATGGTTCCAGGAATGGTTGTTGTCTCCAGGCCTTTTCTGTGGAAAAAGGTAGAAAATACTTTTCTTTTTTCAAGAGAAAAATAAGTTATCAGTGCATGTTTTTGTTTCTAATTCAAATTAAAAAATACAAAGTTTTTACCTATTTGATTTTATATTTATGTCTTTTATGCTGAAAATTGGCTCCAATGATATTAACATAATTTATGTACTTTATCTGATCCTATATATATACTTTCAAAATGGCTCTACCAATATTGTGACTAACAGTATGACTCTTGAAAACAATTTAAGATTTGTTTGCAGTTATTTTTCTCATTAGGGTATATCCTGGTGACAATGCAGGCGAATGTCTGTTTTAAAGTAACTCAAAACTAATTCTTCTCTGTGTTACAGTTTTTAAAAAAGAAATTAATTTGACTTTTTGATTTACTTTTTAAATGATTATATACCTCATTTACATAGCCTCTAAGTCAAAACTATAAAATTAGGTACATTTGGAGAAGTCTAGTTTCTATCCCACCTCTCCACTCAGCTCCCTCTCAGCTCATATAGGTGAGGATTATCGTTACTTTTTAGCTTATCCTTTCTTTTTAAAAAATATAATCCAATATGCATATATTTATGACCCACCCCCTTCCTCAGATGAATGGAATCTGTGTATTCTCTTCTGCACCTTGTGTAATACTCTATGGTGTGCCTAACCAGTTCCCGGCCGATAAGATACTTGTGTAGTTTCGGAGGTGCTGCAATGAATAGCTTCTGATCTTGTGATGTAATAAAAAATATATATATTGGTCTTCATCTTGGTACCTGGTACAGAAGTCCTAAAGCCCTTATAATTTCCTCAGTGATAAGGGTGATAGGAGCATCTTTTATTATAATATTTCGTCTTTATCCCAGGTTCCAGGCACAGAGCTTCCAAAACCCTTGGAGTTTCCTGAGTGATAGGTGTGTGCGAGAGGAGTGTCTTTTCTTATTCTTAAGAAGCCCATTTCGACCTTACCTGAATTTATGATAATGAGCTGGCCCTCGGTGGGCCCTTAGACAGTTTCAGGATGAGGGCTGGTTGCCAGAGTAACCAGCTCTGTGGTTAGAGAATTGGAATTTTCAGCCCCACCCCAACCTTAGTAGAGGGCATAGAGGATGGAGGTTGAGTTAATCACCAATGGCCAGTGACTTAACCAATTATGTCTATGTAATGGAACCTCAATAAAGACCACTAAATAATGGGGCTCGATAAGTTTCTCAGTTGGTGACAGCATCCATGTTCCAGGAGAGCTGTGCAACCCTGCTCCATGGGACTGAAGCTTCTGTGCTCAGGACTGTTCCAGACCCATGTACCTCTCCCTCTGGCTGTTCATTTGTATTATTTATAATATCCTCTGTAATAAACCAGTAATAGTAAGTAAACTGTTTTTCTGCATTCAGTGAGCTACTGCAGCAAATTATTGTACCTGATGAGGGAACCTCAGGAATACCTGATTTGTAGCTGGCCTGGCAGATGTACATGTGGCCCAGGACTTGAGATTGGCATCTGAAGTGGGGACAGTCTTGTGGTACTGAGTCCTCAACCTGTGGGGTTTGTGTTAACTTCAGGTAGTTAATGTCAAATTGAATTGAAATTGAACTGTAGGACACTCAGTTGGTGTCTAGAGAGTTGGTGAATTGGTTGGTGTGGGAAAAAACAAAGCCACACGTTTTTGTCCCAAGTATTGTGAGTAAAAAAAATGGTTCATAATAGCCTTGTGATACGTCAAATTATAATTTTGCCATTTACCTCTGGGTTAGATTCCTAAAATTGTGATTGTCAGATCAAAAGGTAAATGCTGGAATTCCATTCCTAGGAATTTACCTGAAGAAAACAACTCCTCAGATTCAAAAAGACAGATGCACCTCTATGTTTATTGCAGCACTATTTACAATAGCCAAGATATGGAAGCAACCTAAGTGTCCATCAGTTGATGAATGGATAAAGAGGATGTGGTACATATACACAATGGAATACTATTCAGCCATAAGAAGAAAACAAATCCTACCATTTGCAACAACATGGATGGAGCTAGAGGGTATTATGTTCAGTGAAATAAGTCGGGCAGAGAAAGACAAGCACCAAATGATTTCCCTCATTTGTGGAGTATAACAATGAAGCAAAACTGAAAGAACAAAATAGCAGCAGACTCACTGACTACAAGAAGGGACATGCAGTTACCAAAGGGAAGGGTGGGGGGAGGACGAGTGGGGAGGGAGGGAGAAGAGGATTGTGGGTATCATGATTGGTGCAAATGATGTGTGTGGCGTCACGGGGAAGACAGCATAGCTCAGAGAAGACAAATAGGGACTCTGTGGCATCTTACTACACTGATGGACAGTGACTGCAATGGGGTATGGTGGGGACTCGATAATAAGGGTGAATGTAATAACCACATTGTTTTTCTTGTGAAGACTTCATACATAAAAGTGTATATCGATGATACCTTAATAAATAAATAAGATAAATGCCAAGGTAATTTTGCTAGATGTTGATAAATTCCCCTTCTTAGAGGCTCTATTAATTTTCCATTCTCAGCACCAAAATATGAGAGTGCTCGTTTTCCTACAACCTAGCCAGAAGAGCATGCTGTGAAATGTTTGTATTTTACCAATGTGATAGGTAAGAAGTAGTATTTCAGTGTCATTTTAATTTTGCATTTTCTTTCTTATAAGTACCTTTTTATATGTGTAAGAACAGTTTGCCTTTTTTTCTCCTGTCCTTTTTTTTTGTGGAATGGTATTGATTTTGTTTTTCTTCTTGATTTTTAAGAGCTCTTTATACTTAGGGGTTTAACTCTTTCTTTATGATATGAGGCAAGGATTTTTTTCCCCAGTTTGTCATTTGTTGTCTTGCCACAAAAAGACATTATTTTACATAGTCAAATTTTTCCATTTTACCCCCTCTTACTTCTGAGTCATTCTAAGGGAAGTTTATCCCACTCACAGCTATAGAACTGTCAATCTGTGTTTTCTTCTAGTATTTCTATAGTTTCATTTTGTACATTTAAATCTTGCATCCATTTGGATTTTATTTCTGGTTTATAATGTGAGCAGTACCTCTAATTTTACCTTTTTCTATATGGCTGCCCAGTTAGTAAAAAGTTAATCTTTTCCTACTGATTTGAGATACCACCTTTATCACATATAACATTTTTATTTTGTAATATCAATATTAAAACATATTCCTGTAATTGCTGTTGATTTTATTATGAGATGAGGTGATCAAGTTCATTAAAAGTCTTCAGTCCCACTGAGTCTTTCTCCAATAGTAGACCCTTTGTGCCCTATTAGTTTCAAAGTTAAAATTCTGCATAACCAGTTATCAGGGTGTTCTCAGTAAATACACAGAGACTCAATGGTCTCCATGCTACTGTCTAAAACTAATATAGGGATAAAACAATGAATCTAAGCTAGAAGAGAAAAACACGAACACTAATTATATCCTTATTAATATCTAGTACTGGCCTAGATACTTTGCTTGCATTATCTTATCTCATTTAATCCACATACTAATCCTGTGCAGTAAGGATTGTTATCCTCATTTTACAGATGAGGAAACTGAAGATATAAAATACTGTTCATGACCTAATCCAACTAACCACAATTTGGGAATAAAGAATTCGTGGGGAGCAAAAGAGAAGGAGCATCCTTTCATTTTGAAGAGTGATATTGATTTGCTTTTTGTTTGTCTGCAGAAAAGGGAGTGATTCAATTTGAAAATTTACTCTGGACAAACTGAGGCTTAGTCTTCTCAAACTACATTGGAAGTCACAGAATTTAGCATTTTTCTAAAGAGACACAGTTTTTATTTCACAAATCAAGACCTAATTCAATAGCAGCATTCTGTCTTAATTAAAAACTATGACCCATTGTTTCATGGGGCTGCAAAAGACCTGGCAGAATTATTTTCTCTTTTCAAATGTCAAGACAGGGTGCACCTACAAAGTTAAGCCTCCCTATAATTAGGCAACATATCTTTTTGAAAAAAACAAAACAAAACTGTGAGGCATTTGGGGAGAACATAGTAATTTTTTGCTGCCTTAGTTTTGGTCTCCTTCTATCTGAAAATAAGATGTAGAGCAAAAAAGGTAGGGAAAAAATTAACATATTTCAACAGGTCTGGAGTAAAGATCTGTGATGACAGATTTGCTCATGAACACATTACAGGAAGGAAAAGGCTCTCTGAGAAGGTGTAACATTGTAAAAACAGAATTACATTTCATCTAGATCAAAACCCCATTATAAACAGCAAATTACCATGACTTCAACCAGGGGAAGTAACAGGAGATTATGTTGTTGGTTTCAATTAGTGGACTTGTGAATGATCGGCAGTTCAAACCATCTTCTTTACCTGCAGGGTGCCTCACTACCTGACGTGTGCTCAGTCAGTGGGGAGTGTAATTTTGCTATCTGTTATGTTCACCTAATGACAGATGGTACAAATGATGCTTGGACGTGGAAGATCTTGGTTTGGGTTTTCTCAAGTCATTTGAGGGAAAATAATATAAGTATCCTTTTGACTTAGTTCCCCAAAGTTAAGGCTAAGAAGGATCATTAAATAGAAATGTCTTAGTTGTTCTTTGTCTCCATCTTCTAATGAGCAAGAAATGAGCATGAAATTCTCAGTTGGGAATATAAGTTATATGGAAGGAAAGAGGCAGAATCTTGTTTTGGTCTCTTTAGGAACCAGGAGATCAGGGTTCTAATCCTGACTGTTTTACTAACTAGTTGGCATGATCTTTGATGGCTGAGGAAACCTCTCTGGGCCTCAGTTCCCTCATCTATAGTACAAAAGAATTGATCTAGATCAGTGTTTCCTAAATTGTTTTTGTGACTACACTAATGTGCCATAAAACAGCTCAAAAGGTGCCCAGTTTAAAGCCGGAAGTAATTTAAAATCCAGCTCACCTGGTTTAAATACAATACGGAGTTTTTATCTCACTTTACAAGGAATTCTGAAAAATTCAACAGCTTAACAAAATCAGCAAGGATTCCAGGCCCTTCTGTCTCTTCTATGGCATCTTCGTCACATTATCTCAGATTCCCTGATGGGGTTAAAATAGCCGTGGCAGTTCCAGGCATCACTTGCAATTATGACATTTTGGAGGAAGGAAAAGGCTTTCATTCTGAGTATCTCTTTTTATCATTAAGGCACATCCTTCCCAGAAGCCTCCTAGGAACTTCCATTCATGTCTCAATGGCCAGCATGTTTCATGTATCCAGGCCTAACCTGACTAGGCAGCAAGGAGAAAATGGGACCATGACTGCTTCTAGACAATCATGATTTCTCTTTTCTCTGGGGATGGGGCTCACCTACTCTGAAGCACAAGATTACACAGTGTGGGCTGGATACCAGAACAAAATCTCAGATCCCCTAGAAAGAGGGAGATGTTGACCAATGGCCATTGGGTGAGCAACCATCATGAATTGCTTTATAAGGTTAAGTTTAAGTTTTGCTTGGTTAAATGAAGCTAAACAGATTTCTTTGCAAGAAGACTTTCAGAGCCTTTACTATGCTAATATGCATCACCTCTGTGAGGGAGATATAGTTAAACATTTTGCAAATTTATTTTGCCCCAAAAAACTTTTTTTTGCACAGAACACCTGTTAACATTTCTAGGCCACCAGTGCTCCTCAAAATGCATTTGAGGAAATGATTGAAATGACCCCTAAGGCCCTCGCTAATTATAATCCATGATTATGCATGAAAGCAGATTCAGATTTGTTGAGATGTGAGAAATCTATAAACATAGTTTTGTATTGGTTAGGATCTCTGCAGGAGACAGGTGATACACTCAAACTGAGCAATTTGAGAAGACTTATTTAATAAGCGAACTAGTTACAAAATTCGGGGGAAACCACAAAAGACAATGCAGGATCCCTCTAGGCTTGATGAGGTGAAAGAAGCAAGTAGATTCCAGAAGCTGAGACAGAGGACAGCCTGACAGGAGTTGGGGCCTCCAGCCGGGGGACAGTCAGTACCCAGAAACCTTGCACACACATGCTCTGCTCACTGCTGGTACTCCACAGTTCCCAGCTGGTGCCAGGCAGAGGTCAAGGGAGCCCACTGATGTAGCCCTAAAGTGTTGGTGTCCCAGGGCACCCAGCAGGTAGAAAAGGGTGGAGAGTGGGGAGGGGCAATTGAGAGGAACTGAGCAATGACAATAGCTCAACATATTTCATCTTAAATATCCCCCAGGAGTCATCCTCATATAGCAATAGAAGGAGCATAATATTGAAACCAGACAGACCCAGAGCAGCATCTGGGCTCTCTCTTTAATTGGCTAAATAATATGTGTAACCTCTTAAGCCTTTTGGAGACCTTAGAGTATCTCTTATGTGTCAAATGTGCATTATAATACCTACCTTGAAAATTGTCATGGTGATTAAATTAGCCTACCCATACCAAGTGTCTGGCTCATAGTTGGCTCTCTGCAAATGTCATTTTTCTTTTACCTGTCTTCCTTCTGCTATTTGCCAAATAAAAACTGAGAAGCTGCTGTGGGCTAGGCACTATGCATGTTGGATGTTTTTCCTTCACAGGGTGTGTTTGGCCTGTGCATTGGGGTGTAGTTCTCTACACAAGGTAGGACTAGATGACTCATAAGGTCCTTTTGCCTCCAGGAGAATGTCATATCTCTAAATATTATTTCTAATTTCTAGCTTTAATGATAATATTTCTACTTCAGCTGTGTTTTAAGAAATGTTGGTTTATGCTACCCCGATCTGTTGGAATCACTCAGGGAGCTTTAAAAAAAAAAAGCAAATTCCAAAGCCCTGGCTTTAGGCCTGCTAAGACCAGTCTTTGAGGATAAATCTGGGGATCCCAGTTTTATGAAATCCTCTCAGGTGATTCTGGTAATTGGCTAAGTCTGCTTAGCTCTGCTTTGCATGGTACTGTGATGTTGGCACCTTAGTTCGGCCTCTTGAGTAAAAGGCACTGGAGTAGTGGAAACAGTGCTTTGGGAGGATTAACCTGCAAGCATAGACTCAAAACAGCACGATGCAGAAGCAAGGTTTGATGAGCATGACCAGCTCTCTCTGAAGAGAAATTGTTCATCTCTGGATTGTCTGCAGAATATGGATGATTTGGTAAATGATTTCTGTCTCAAAGTTGCTACGAAACCATAAATGACATGTTTCACCTTGATGTCTTTACTCATTAAAACTCTCTTAGAAATCAGGACATCAGTTCATTTTCCTTTTCCTTTTTCACTTCCCACTCTTCCCTAACAATTCAGTCCTAAAGTCATTGAGTGGGGTATAGGAAAGTAGGTGTCCACAGCGGTGCTGATGGAGAAGCTGTGGAGGCTGGAGAGGGCTGTCTGAGCTTGTGTGGGTGAGGAGAGTGTGTGGCCAGGCTTCCATACACTGCAGCTCCCTGGTGGGGGGGCCTCAGAGACCAGGCACGGTGAGGAGAGCGCCCCAGAGACACAGCATGTGGGGCCAGACCTGTGCAGGAAGAGGAGGACACCTTCAAGGAGAACAGGATGGTAGTAGAGAGGATAGACTGTTTGCATACAGGGATTGAGAAAATAAGTACACATTCAGGGTAATGGAAGCCATGTTTTCCAGAAAACAGAGTTTACAAACGCAGGACAGGAGAAAACTAGAATAAAGTCATGTTTTTCAATAGATAGATTTAAGTATATACATGCACATAAACATATACAGATATATGTGTACATTCTCCTATATTCCCAAGCTTTCTCTACTGAGATCACTTGAGAACAATGATACCCACAAAGCAATGCGTACACCTAGCCCTGGGGTCTTGGCTTCTAAATACCATTCTCCACTAAAAGGAACCAGGGATCCTTGGAGATATGGCTGAGTACAGGGCTGAGACAGGAAAGTTGATGATAAGCCTAGAATATTTTGTGCCAGAAAGGAAAAAATGACAAACTCAAAACATGAGTGTGTGTAGACAGTTGGGGATGTTATTTTACAATTAGTTTATTTGGATCCAGACTAGGAGAAATGTTGTAAATAAATGTCAGAGTTTGCTACACCCTAAATAAATTGATAGAAAAAAAAAGCTGTGTCACTCTCACATGTGAAAGTGAAAGGAGGAAGCACAGCTTAGAATACGACCTCAAGAAAAGCCCATATCCATTCTGCTCTTTATTAAATACATTCTTAAAAGCATCCATTAGGTAGGTAATCAGTATGTCAAATTCACTGTTTTCTTTTGTACATGTTTTGGTAATGAGGTGCCCTGGTAAAATCTTTGTCTACTGGATCAGCTCTTGTGATTTAGCAAGAAAATCAAACCTTTGGGCCTCCCTTGAACTAACGCTTGGGTCTTAAGGCAGTCATGCTCATTATTTGAAGCTCATTCACTGTTATGCACCACGTCTCCCTGGCACTGCATGGCTGGTTACAGCTCCTTCAAGTCTTCCCCGAGTGTAAGCTCCCAGGATTAAGGAGCTTCGTCAGACCTTTTTCATTCCAAAGATTTTTTTTAAATCTGGAGACCAGAAGGAAAGATTAAAAAAAAAAATTTTTTTTTTTTTTGAGTAGTTCTAATAGGAGACTCGAGCCCAGCATCAAACTTCTGTTCCTTTTGTGGTAAGATGCTAGCTGGTCACATCGACCCTGATCCCCAAGGCTTAGGAGACTGCCTCGGGCTCTGAAGTAGTGTCAGGTATAATAGGCTATTTCTTTTTTTAACTACAAAGATTTATGTCCATGGTTTGGTCCTCATTTTGCTGCTCTGAATCCCAGTCAGATTACCACGGGACGACACTGTCCTGCATTGCACACAGTGTGTTTTTCATGGGGTAGTGATGATGTTCCTTCCCACAGGCTGAGCCACTGAGGAGACGAGGCAGCTGCCCTGAAATCCTATTTTCTGTTGCAGGGCGCACTACACGATGCTCTCTGGTATCCAAGTGTGCTGTCCTTCTAATTTTGCATTTTGTGCATTTTCCTTCCTTTTTGTTTTTGCTTCTGAGTACCACTGTGTGATGTAGTTCATGTAGCTCTTCGAGTGGGAAGCTGGAAGAAAAGCATGTCAAAGATGAAAATTTATTTAGAATCAGTGTTGCGTGCATTTGTCTGAAACATTTTGATTGCACGTGGTATGTTCAGGTCCACATGCTAATGTCTTTAAAAATCAAATCTGGAATCCACTGATGCATATAAAATGGTCTGAACACATTGCTCTAGTGTGATCTTTTAAAAAGTCTTGTTATATAAACAATATACTAATAAACCTGAAATAAAATATTTAGACATTTCTGCTGTGGAATAACATATGTGTTGCTGAAAAAAATATGCATTGCCTTTAGCAAACTTTCATACTAAAAATAACAGGGCTTAAGGGAAAAATAGGGTTAGGGCAGACCACTCAAAGCTTATGTAACTCTGTATGCAGAGACAGCTCCAGAAGACACCTGTTAAGTGAGCAAAAACAGTAGCTGAAATTCTGGATTGAAGGCTCTGTAGGAAGGAGGATAGAAGTGGAGGTTGGAACCCAACTTTCCATGATCTGTGTCAAGCTCCTGGCAGTGGACCTTTCAGGAGAGGGAGCCCAGAGTGCACGTGCTCATTTTAAACTTTTGTTAAAATTGAACTGCAAGCACTTCTGCTTGTTCAGCAGCTGAGCCGAGGGCTTTTCTTTGCCTGCTAAAGGTTATAATTCTACTCCCACTGTTTTGGTTCTCCTTGCCTAGGAAAGTCAGCGTAGGAAGCAATCCAATTTATACATTATATTGACATCATCCTCCTACTTGCCAGTTGAGTATGAGGCGATTGATGGCATAGAAACATATGCGATACAACAGACCGTAGGTAGCTCACCCATATTTTCTCCTCCACCCCCAGTTCTCACACAGTCTGTTCACTGGTGCCCTTCTCCCTGCTAGTACCACTATTCTTTTCCACTTCACACCCTACTAGGTCAAAACCCAAAAGTGAGAGGTATTGAAAAGACAAGCTTCCTACAAAAACCTCAATAAAGCCCACAGAAACTAGTGGCAGAGTTCACTGCATTTCTGACACGTGGAATAAATTCAAATGCATAGAGGCTGGATAGTATAAGACTCTTGCTTGACTACAGTCCTAGCTGCTGAAGATCAAAACAAAACACACACACACAAACTCCTCTTGGACTCTTCTTTTTCCTTATATATTTTGCTTGATGCATTGGAATGAAGTAATCCCAAAGACAGGAAGCATTTCTACTTGAATTCGTCAAGCCTTGTATTCATTTCTTCAATATAAATTTATCAGACATTCCATCTGTGCCAATCTCTGTGCAGGAATCTGGGGTTACACACAGAGTAAATCCAGCTTCTCAGGAATATTGTGGTAGCTAAACAACACACCGAAAATGGCAGCGTGGTAGATAAAGGGGTATGTGTGATGCTCTGGAGCTCCGGAGGTAAGTAGTCCAGGGGTTCACCTGTGAGCAACAGTGAGAGCTCGGGGATGGCTTCCCAAAGGGGCATGGACTTAACTATTTTTACTTTTTAAGGTGCACTTCCTTATGTTCTCCGAGAGGATTTAGGCAATTGACTTCCTAGCACTAAAAATCAAACTTTTATTTTTACCCTCCCCATTAAAGGCAACAAATAAATGAACCTCATTTTTCAAATCTCAGGTCACAGGGTTGACTTACTTTGTCCATTTTTCTCTTGAGATGATGTTTCTTCATTATTTGACCTTGATTTGTAACTTTCTAGAGTGTGTTCTGAAATTTCATTTTCTGCAAGAAGAGAAAATGAAGTTACTGATTCTGGGTGCCACAGACATCATCTATATGTAGAGATGTACATTTGAATAAGATGATACTTCTGTTTTTATATAGCAATAGACTTATCACTTCACCTGCCATATGTCCTGTCCTTATTCGTTCAATAAATCATTTTTTATTCTTTACTATGATTCTTACAGGCACTGTGCTAGGCAGTGTACAAGTTGCAGGTGTCAAACGACAGTAGATTAAAGTATTGTCCTTTGGGAAGGAACAAGTCCAGTAGCCCTTAAAGAACTGTGGGGGTGAAGCATTAATGGGAGATTGTGAAACAGTACTCTGCCATATGCCTACTGTGCAGATACAGCTGGAAACTAGACCCTGTCTCTATGTCTGTTTAGGATGAGAATTAGTCCTTCGTGATGTCAATCAAGAAAGATTGGCAATAAACTAGGACAAGTGGTAGTTTTAAGAAGTTCAGAGCCATTCAAAGATGTAGTATTTTGCCTTGGACATAATGTATCTCTGTTATTGGTGGTTTACAAGCCATGAGTGGTTAAATCAGCACTTCCTAATAGTCACATGGGTGATTTAAAATTTTAGTAGCCATGATAAAAAAGCAGGTGAAATTAATTTAATAATATATTTTATTTAACTAGTAGATCCAATATATCCTTATTAGACATATTATATTCTTGTGTGTTTGTGTGTGTAGCCTGAGTCTTCAAAATTGGGTATCTTATCCTTATAGCACATCTCGAGTGACTGGCCACATTTCAAGGGCTCAATAGCCATGTGGTGGCTACTGTATTGGACATCCCAGGTCTAAATAATCACTCAGAATTAAACAGGGACTTAAACCTGGCACACATTTATGGGATGAATTGAGTAGATGGTTATTCTGGTTATTATTATACATATACTTATAAGGTCCTTTCCAGCTCTGATATGTGTTGAGTCTACGTATCTTAATAGGTACCTTCCATGCTAACTCAATAATATGTATGTATTTTTTGCTGCCACTGATGACTTTTTAGCTCAAATGCTTAGGAAAAATTACTAACATATGGTTGAGGGAGCTGGAGTGCATTCTTTCAAAGTAAGAATGGGACCAAAACAGTCAACCTTTGATTGACCATTCCTAGAATATGAACTTGAGAGCAGGAACCTGTCTGTCTTGTTCACAGATGTGTCCCCAGTACCTGGAACAGACTTTGGCACATAGTAGGTGCTCAGTGAATGCTTAGTGAATGCATGAATGAATGAATGAGCTCTCAGCTTAGTGTCCTTGTGTGACCCGAAGCTTCTATCATTTAACCCCAGTTCCCAGAGCTACTGTAGTTTCCTTGGTTATGCATTCTTTGATGTTAGTCCCTAGAAATCCACATCCTGTGTTTACTGCAAAACAAACAATTGCTCATGTGAATGGCAACATTTATCAAATAGATTGTACAGCATCTAACAGGGGAGCTTGGATGGAGGGTGTTCCTTTTTTCTGGTCGATTGTTGTAGCATCCTGTAGTCTCTGTTAGGTTCTCTGTCCCCTCACCTCTTTTCCATACCACGTGCGCTTTCCGAAGCTTCATTATGAAGAGCTGGACTATGATGAGCAGCACGAAGATGAGGAAGGACACCAGAGTGAGCAGCAAGATGCCACTTTTCCTCCTCGTCAATCCCATGTGCCGCAGATGTGCTGCAATAAGGACAATGAGTGGATTTTAGACTGCTTAAGAGGTGTTGGGGGACTTTTTTGGTCACTGAGGAATACCCACAATACTTCCAAAATCTAGTGTGGGCTTCTAGGCAACTTAGATTGAGAGACAGAGAAGTTTACCCTGCAAGGAAGGACAGTCATGTTATTTATTCTCTGGAGGTAAACCAGATGAGACCTTCAAGGTCTTTCTCAACCTTAAATTCTGTTTCCATGGGCTCTAGTTTTGCTAAATGTCCTGGTCTTCTTCTCTCAACCAACAAGCAATTACATTGTGTTGGAGCTACAAGACACAATCCTATGCTGTAGGGGTAGTTCTCTCTATATGCCAACAAATAAAGGAATACAGACAAAAGAGATAGTTTGGGTAAATGTGGGCAGTGCCATCAAAATGGGGTTAAGTCTCACAGAAGAATACGTATTCTTGTCAGGACTTTTTAGCAACAGGACTGCAGAGGTGGGAGGTGGAGAGCACTTTATGGAGGGTTGAAGTCTCATGCTTTGTTGTAGGCTGTGGGAAGTCAGGTTTTCAGAACATGCAGGTGAAGAGCACAAAGGGATGTTTTGATAAGTGCTAAAGATGGACCACACGTGGGAGAAACTTAAGTCCCCATACTTCATGCTGGAGATGATGAGGGTCTGGCTCAGGGAGGTGGCAATGAGAGTGGACAATGCCTGAGAGAGAGAGGTCCTTGGAGACTGAATGCGCGTGTGTGCACACGCACACACACAGGAATGAAGGATGACGCCAACGTTTAGGGCCCGTGTGATTCTCTGGACAAGCTGATTTTGTGGGAAAAGATGCTGTTCAGATTTTAGTGATGTCAAGTCTGAGGATGATGGCAGAAAATTCAGCAAGAGATATGTGGGAAATGAAATGGACTAATTCTCAGGAGAATGTTCTGGAAATACAGTTATAGAAATCATCTGCCTGGTGGCAACAGTAACAATCTCGGGAATGGATAACCTTTTTAAGAATTAAGGAAAGAACCAAGGATGGAGACATAAAATCAGAAGTATATCCACACTGAAGAAGTCAGAACTCTGAGGAAGGGAAGTTAGCTAATGGACACAGAGAGGGAGCAGTTAGCAAAAAGTCACAGGACCAGAGTGTGTCAGGGAAGCCAGGGAGGCAACTGAGTCAAGGAGCAAGGGAGTGATTAACCCATAGAAAGGTCAAGAAAAATGAGGACTGGAAAGGGCTGATGGATTTACTGATTAAGAGGTTAAAATGTCAAGTGTTCATTCTAAATGTGGTGGGGGACACTTACCACTGGTCATGTCAGGGTCCTGAGTGGTTTGTTCTTCCCCATCCTTGTCAATCTCTGATGTGCTAGAACCTTCCAGTACTGCGACTGAGATGAAAGAAAGCAAGACGTGACATATAGTATGACTATGTATGTATACATATGATAGGATACATATATATGTACACATGACATATATGTATGCCTATGCATGGCATGCACACATACACATATCCTCCCAAAGCAGTTTTGGAAACCAAATTAAGTGAGCCTCTAAAAAAACAACAAGATCGTTACTGAACTACTGACATCTTCCAAAAAAAAGTTGTAGAAGGCTAGGCTCATTTTGCCCTATTTTTTTAAAGACAGATGTTTATTGAACACTTACGCTTTGCCAGGCCTCAAACTGAACGTTTGCTATATATTATTTCTCACCACAGCTCTGAGCAGAGGCTTAGAGAAGTTAAGTGACTTGTCTAAGGTCCTGCAGCAAATAAGTGGTAGAGCTGATATTCAAACTCAGAACCCAAAAGTTAAACCATTAATTATTCTGTACTTCCTTCCTGAAGCAGTCCTGTTAGCAAGAAGGTTTTTAGGATGCTTCAAGGTGACACCTGAACACTGAAGGAGGGTGGCCCAAGCTTTATATAAGAAACCTAACAGGCTGAAATGCACAAAGCGATGATTTTTATGTTGAAAAAATAGACCCTGTTGTCATTCAAACCTATCCTTGTCTCCCCCTTAGAGGTGGGATGCACTGGACGTTTTTGCTAGGGAAGAGAATTTAAAAATAAGAGATCTCTTTTTTTGATTGTGTTGCTCATCCTTGCAATGTTTTTTTTTCCTCTGCAGACTCTTGTTTTTAGCCCAATGCACAGCGCCACCATGTGGACCCCGAGGGGAATGAAACCACTCATTCTACTGAAAATGGGTGTTAATAACGGTAATAAAGTCATGGAAATTGAAAGCCGAAAGGAAATTTAGAAACCGTATTTCTTAAATCTCATGTTATATCTGAAAAGGCAGAGCACAAAATTGAGTTGGTTAGTAGTGGTGTAAGCCAATTTAAAGACAACTGGATTCTAAACACGTTTAAACATGTTGGATGATTAAAGCAAGTAGTGGGGTTATTCTACTTCACACTATTTGCAATTTCCATTGCTCTTCAAAAGACTGTATGGTCCGTACTGTTTTCATCACGGTTTGAAAACCCCAAAGATTTACTCTTTCATATTACTCGAGATAAAAAAATTTTTAATGTGATCGGATACTCAGAACTATGAAGAGGATAATGATATGAAAGCAGTTATCCCACCAAATGACATTATTATGGAGACACTATTTGTAACAGCAAAAGGACATGGAGGAATTTACGCCTGTCTGGGTAAGGTTATCTCTCTCAAAATAACATCAGAAATGCCTGCATTCATCTCTTCATTCGTTCAACCATGCTGTGTTTTCTGAATACCTGCTGTTGCCAGGTACCCTGCTAGGTAAAATACAAAGATAAATGTATGCTCACTGCCCAGCATTAAATACCTAGTAGGTTTGCTGTCTAAAAATATGGAATTATAACTCAGGCTTTCTAATTTCCTCTGCATTTATAGTTCAGTAACATCATCAAAGACCTTGGAGTTCTTGACATGTATGTAAACAAAGTGTTTTCAAAGAGGATCTTGTTATGTGATGACAAAGAGCACCGGATCTCCAGACCCTGATTCTTTTGTTCTTTGTTGATACCAAGTCTTTATTTTGTGTTTGGTCTGTTCTAGATGGGAAAACAAGGAAAGGAGTCTCTCTAAAAATGAATTCGACCTTGCCCTTTACCACAGAGGAAATTCAAATATCACAACTTTGCGTGTGAAGCAAAATAGCACTGACCTTACAGGGCATTAATCACCCTGAAACTCATCCCTCTCTAAGTGAGCACTCCTCATATGGAGCTTCTCCAGGACCCATGAAGCTGGAGCCAGTTGGAGGGGGTCTTATTGAAAATTAAAGTTTAAAATAATTCTTAAAACTTAGAACTGGAAAAGTTGACCTTCCCAAGGACGCATGATTTTTTAAAGTTTTAATGGTTTTGACACTTACCAGGACTAGTGAGCTGCGGAGGGTCTTGAGAGGATAGAGAGCTTCTCTCCAGGGCATCGGAAGCTGTCTCTTGATCAGTAACTAGAAAAGGAGAGAAACAAAATTCTGTAACTACAGACAGCAATTTTACCCACATCGTGCTCAGTACAATAGGTTGGAGAATGTGTGTCGTGGCTCCCCGTTTGTGGAGGTTTTACAGAAACCTCAAATTATGTGTTCTGCAGCTTGTGCTCTGGTTTTTGAATCTGCACCCCGCTGATTGCCCATCTGCTCAACTGCCTGGCTTAGAGGTACAGCAGGCTGGACCTCTGCAGAGTGGTGCATTGGGCAGTGGCAGGCAAAGGGTATGCACTGCCTCTCTCTCTATCCATCTACCTGTCAATCCCTCTGTCTACATAGCCATTCATATATCTATCTGCTTATTTATTAGTTAGGTGCCTTGGGAGTCAGTCTCAGACTGGATTGAGTCCAGTGCTGTTACATGCTTGCTGCTGTTTGAGTTTGAAGAGGATGTCTTAATCTCTCGAATGTAGAAGTTATGAGAACCTAATTGTTTTCTTTTAAGCCAGATACTAAAGAGATTTTCAAAATATAAAACAATGCCATTTTTCACTAATGTTTTGTCGTTGCAAGAGGTAGTTATTTTTCCATAAAAATATGCCCTTCTGTTCATATGCAGTGGACTAATTTAAACAAAGTAAACATTTTCTTTTCAGTTTTCATTTCTAACAGGTAAATATTGACAGATGTAATTCACACAAGTAAAAGTTCTTTGGGGTGGTCCATTACTTGTGAAGATATAGAGTGGTCCTGAAATCAAAACGTTTAAGAACCGTGGTCCAAAGATTTGTTTTTCCCCCATCTCCGGAAGAGTAATAGGAAATCAAGATTCCTAATTTGGAATCCTCGACAGATGAAATAAATCATTTTGAAGGTGTCTGGTCCACTCCTCCTGTCCTGTTATCCTTCTCCCACTATTGCACAGTGGGTTTTCCAAAAGAAGGCTTTCCAGCACCCTCTAGGAGATGGCTCCTGCATGATCCTCATTTCCTCCTGGTCCTGCCATGCAGTGTGGGGAGTAGGAGGGGAGTCCTTACGTGTCAATGTGTTTTCAAGCATCCTCAGCTAGCAAGCTTTTGAAATGAATTGGATGAACAAAAAGTTGGTACTATCTGTATGTCCTTTGCCAAAGGACAAAGTTCAGAAACAAATGGAAGCTGCCAACAGCTGATAACTAGAGTTGCTCTTTGGACACTTATTGGTGATCCAGCAGCGGATGCTGAATAGTAGATAGTTAGATCACAACTAAAAGTCAAGTCTTGACTGATTGTTAGGATTGGAAATATTGCATGGCTGTGATTTTGAGCCATACAGAACAATGGCCATAAAGCCAGAGAAACTACGATTTCACCCTCAGTTTGGAGATGGCTTGAACAATTGCCAGAAAGTAAAGATGTGTTTTTTCAATGTTGTTGGCCCTCTTATTTAAGAATCTGAGTATCTTTCTGAAGTATTTAGAGAAATGGAGTCTTGTGTTCTCTTTGGTGACCCTCCCACATCCCCCGCTCCGCCAGTGCGGGTGGACCAGCGGAAGGGAACGAGTCATAAGGGGTAAGGAATATTTGTGTCAGATCATAGCACACCCCGGTCTGTGGGCCTCTCAATCTTCTGAAGGCAGCTCCCTCAACAACTACTTTGGGCTTGATGAGAAGGTGACCCGTGGAAAGGCTGTGGTATCGAGGGGGGTGGCTGTGAAACACAGCAGCGGCCCTCAGGGGGCAGCTCTTCCATTCCCCCACTGTGAGGTTCTCCTTAACAAATACCTTTCATTAGCTGTTATTTCATTTGATAAAGCGCTCTTTCAACAAATACATCATCACCCAACAGCTTTCTCTTGCACTAGTGGGAATGAATCCTTGTACTTCAGGAATCTCTTTTTGTACAGAGAAGTACCCTATAAAGTCATGAAGGTCAGCGTCTTCCTAATGGCTGGTGTGCGATTCATGCTGCTTCTTACAGGATACTCCTTGGCTCAAAAAATTGTACGTGTGCATTTGTGCATTCGGGAAGGAATCCGAGCACAGAGATTCTGAAAATGGAGACAATGCCTCTTCACGCTTAATATATTATTATTTGTTCTTCTGCTCAGAATATTAACATGGTTAAACTAAAACCTTCAAAAGAGTTAAACAAATCTAAAGAGTAATCATGACCTAATGGGACTGTGTTGAGTGTTTTCTATTAATACAGAGTGATATCAACACATTCAGATGTATTTCAGTTACTATTATGTCCTCTTGGGTCAAGAACAAAGATACAGTATGCTTTAGATAATCTCTTCGGAAACATGACTGCAGTAAGACTGGCTGAAGTCGAGTTAGGTCAGCTGTCACCAAAAAGCAAGCATGACACTGTGTGTATGTGGTGTTCTGCACTTCTGGAGTTCCTCTGATTGTGGGAGCAGGTGCCACTCGGTCGCCCAGCTGGAGGAAGTTCAAGTCGTCAGTTTGCTAGTAAGGAGAGCTTTGTTGACAGAGATCACACTCCGAAGGACATTTCGTACTCCATTTAACTTTGAGAGTGTGATATTAAGGTAAAGTAAAAATGGCTAAAGACGATAAAGTTTTTCTTACCCAAATCTTCAAACCGGAAAGGGGCGACCAGTCTGCTTCCCTGCAAGCCCTCGTGTCGGACGACGCAGTCCGCTGTGGCGTGTCGGCCGTAGGTGCGGACTCTGAGCGTGCTGGTGCTACTGCATTTTTTCCCATCCGCTTCAAACTCATGGTGTGTTTGACCTATGGAGCAATTTAAAGAGGTGTGTGAGGTTGTGGCCCTTCAAGGCTATTGGCTGGGTTTGGTTCTCTCGGAGGCCAATGGCCTTGACGTCTGGGAAGCTGACAGACGTCTAACCTCATTCTAACTTCAGCCAGCTGTCCTTCTTGTACATGCTCCACCCTCATCACAATGGGGAGCAAGCAGATGAACAAGAGCGGATAGATTTCTAGGAACACTTTGCTACCGAGAGGGAAAAAAAACCCTAAAGCTGGTTTTTTTTGTGGTTTGACAAAGACAGCCTGATGTTGCGAAACACAAAGACCCAAAACCCTACTCAGGTTGATGGAATAAGGCAAATTAAAGGAGAGGTCTAATAATGAAGTAGGATTGACACAACACTGAATCTCAGATCCCTTAAAGTCGAATGTAATGTCTGCTGAAATGTAAACAAACTCTCAGTAGTTCCCTAGCCTGACAACTAGTCATCCTGCTCCAATTACTTGAATCCTGCTTCCATCCAATCAAAATGTAGATCCTTTGTTACCATAATATTTGTATCTGTCTTTGGGGGTATGACGTAGTCCATACTGTGTAAAGAATTGCATCTGTCCCAGTTACATGCATTATGTGAAATGTGTTTTCAATTTTATGCCTACTCAAAAGTTTATGCTCAGAGGTAATAGCTGTATTATACCTTTTGATGAAATCTTACCAAATTTTAAGAAGCCAGAATAAATATTCCATCTTAGGTTTCTACCTTGTTTTAAGCAAAAAAAGAAGAAAAAAACATGTAATCATGTTATTCATGATTAGGCTTTCCAGATTAAGGCATTATATTGATTGGTTATGAGGATAATTGGAAAAGAAGCGATGAATTTTTTAAATGTGTTTCCTGGCACCTGCGGCCACCAGAGGGTGCCAGAACCTTTAAAAACCCTTTGGAAATGTAGGTAGGAAGGAGAACAAAGGAGCAAAGAAAACGTTTCTCCACTTACCATAGAGCTCAATGCCGCTCCCTAAAAGCCAGGTTATCTGCGGAGGGGGCTTACTTCTCGTGGTGGAGCATTTGAGTATAATATGTTCTTCTCCATTCTGTCTTCTGATAACTGAATGTTCCAGGGTTGGCACTAGAGGAGTTGCTAAAAGAAAATGGATTTTTCTGTGCTTAATCAGCTGGTTTACACATCGCAGCGAAGCCCAAAGCCTAATAATCTGTAGGGATCCTTGTAGGGTGTGGTCTAAATATGGGCATATTTTTTTATTTGACCTTTCCCAGAATACAGTTGAAGGGGTTTTACAGCTTCTTTGGCTGTAGTCAGAGTATTTGTTACCCAGTGTGTGATCAGTCCGTGGTAATTCCCATACAGTAATTCTTAAATTTGGTGTGACTGTATTTGATTGGTCGAGTGCTGGGTGAGGAGTAGAGACCTGAATTCTAGTCCCATCTCTGTCACCAGCTGTATTCAGAACTATTGTGAAGTCCCCCAACTTCTTGGTGTATTAGTTTTCTTGTCTGTGGCATGAAGAAGTTGGTTTCTGAAGTTTGCTGTTTCAGCTTTAAACTTTCATGAGTCTATGACTCATCTCAGAGTAAGTTACTTCTGTTCCCTTTTAACATCAAAGATGCCTTTCTTGTATCAAGGGCGCATTAGTCCTTTCTCCTACTCCTGCCTTGGAAATACTTTTTAGTGACGCATACTTCTGCCTCTTTCCTCTTCTGCTTCACACTTGGGTCTAGAACTGCACAGTTGCATTTATTTGCTCCTCCATCTGCCATCAAGACACTGTAAAGTCGGCTCGAAGGATTCATTAGATGTATTCATTCCAGTACAAATATGGAAAAGACAAGGCCCTTCAAGGAGCTGATAGTTTGGTGATGGACTCAGTCCCCAAACTGTTAAAAGATCACATGTGAAATGCAATGATAGAGGTGCATGGGGTGTTGTGAGAGCCCAGAAGGGCACACAGCCAGTCTGAGTCAGAGTATGGTTGGGGGTGGCCAGTAGGGGGGAGAAGACACCCCCAAACTGAGTCATATTGGTTCTCAAAACCCCTAGGGAGCCCTTCCTTCCTAGATGCTTTGTTACCATACCTTTATTTTATGGCAGGCACTGCGCTATACAAATTCAAAGAGAAGTTTAAGAAATTATTTGTGGGATTATATTATTTAGAGATCAATAAAAAGAAGTGTTTTTAGTTGATCTGTTCTGCCACAAAAATCAAAAAAGTAAAGATACTAAGATTTACACTGCACATGACTGTCTACAGAACTGAGCAAGTCCAAAATGATCAGGAGGCTGTGACTTCTTATCTCCTTCCCAAACCCACCCACCAACAAAAGAGACGAACTTGTCTGGGCATAGGGGTGTGAGCTGATCGTCCAGTGCAGTTGTATCTGAATGCATTCTATCTGTGGATACACTGTCAGGGGCTTTACTTTATTTACATGTGTCCTGCCTTCCTTAACTAGCTTGCAAACTCCCTGTGGGCAGAGATTGTGCCTAATTCATCTCTGACTCCCTCAAGCGTAGCACAGTGCCTGGCACACAGCCGCAGCTCCACAAATCCTAATTCTCTTCTTTTAGTTCCCTGGAGACAAAAGTTAATTGATGCCAGAGACAAATTTCTCACCCCTCAAAATGCTATTTTCTGTTTCCTTTCAACAAAAGGTGGCAGAGATGCCCCCAGGAAATAACCTTGCTGTAGGCAATATTATTAAACAAAAACGTCAAGTTTAAAAATGATGTATCGTGTTCCTAAATGTGTCTCTCCCATCCCGGGTTTACTGGCTGGCTGTCAGGCACTTACCTAGCACAACGACTTCCACTTCCTTTGTCCTCACGGAGTCACTGTAATGTAAGCACTTGTACATGCCTTCATCTTGCTGGGTCACGTTAGGCACACTGATGGACAGCTGAGTGGAAGAGTAATGGAGAAGCTGGTATTTGGAATTCTTTAGAGCTGCAAGAGAGGGAAAAAGCCGTTATGAGAGGAGCTATCAGATGAATACAGACTCTCAGTGGGTTAATTATTCACAGGAATAGCTTTTTGGTTTTCACACTTCAAAGGAATAAATGTCACTTCTTCAACTGAGCTGCCTTCCAGAGTCTAGTGTTCCCAGCTGGATGCCGCTCAATAGCTCTAAGTTGGTTTAGGAAATGGAACATTTCAATACCGGGATCTGTGAAATAAACAGTTTGCTTTATTTCTGCTTAGAGGAAATTAAGAGCACTATGCTGGTGACGGGTTCAAGTTGCCGGAGGACTTTAAATAATGTTTTGTTTTGTTTTTTTACATTATGAAAAATGCCCACTACAATTTACCTATTTGAAATCTGGTTCGTAGGAGGTAGTCTTGTCCCAGTAAATTAGAAGAATGGAAGATAAACGTACCAATATTCATTGCTCCAGCGTCTTATCTTTTTTAATTTTAAAAGGTCATTATTATTTGAAGTTTCCCAAAGATTATGACTTAGACCTTTCCGGTGTTTAGCCAATGGCAAAAACATAAATAAATAAAAAATAAAAAGCAGCAAGCTCTGGGAGAATGCCAGCCAATAGCTAGTGTACCTCTTGATTCTATATTGACCTAGCATGTCCTCCAGGTCTGAGGTCCATTAGCCAATCAGAGTATCCTGAAATGAGTGGTTTTCTTTGTTTTGTTTTAACTCTTAAGATTTATGATATGAACAAGCCTAAAATAGTTAAGCCTTGAATGGCTGACAAAGGAAGGTTGTTACTCATCTGGAATGAGGGTTGTGTGCCCTGGGACACTGACGTTACATGAGCTAGAACTCAAGACTTCTCAACCTCAGTGCTATTGACATTTGAATCCATAATTCTTTCTCGTGGGGACTATACTATGAATTATACGATGTTTAGCAGCATGACCGGCATGTCTACTCCCCAGATGCTGGACCCCCTGACTTTCCCCAGTTATAACAACCAAAACTATCTCCAGATATTGCCAAATGCCCCCTGGAGGATGAAAATTACCCTCGGTGGAGAACCACAGAGCTAGATCAAGGCATTTTGCTGTAGAAACTTGAGAATGTCCGTCTTCTCCTAGTTCAGCAAACGCCAAACCAAAAGAACAGAGAGCATTATTTAACAGAATTTTCTCTACTTCACGTTTTTCTCTGAGAACTTTTAACAGTGTTTACTTATTCTATTGGAACCTAGTATTGATAGTTGGTTTAGCCTGAAATAATAGTTATTTTACATTGAGCGTATCGCTATTTAATGTTTTCAAAGCCTATCAAATTTCTTGGAGGCTCTGCTTTCACAAAATAGAATGAAATTTGCTGCTTTGGAGACTTTCCCAAGTGTCAGGCAGTTCAGAATATTAGAGGAGATATAAAATGGTCTCACTTAATGTGTGCTGCATGTCTAAGTGAGAGTCAAAAAGTGACTTGGGGGTGAGGCGGGGGTGTGGACATGCACTCTGTAATTTGAGCCCCCTTTATCAATCATTCTGGTGGGGTTTCCATTTCAGACTTCCTGTCAAGAAAAGCAGTCATGTGTAAAATAACAGGCTTCTGGGGGTGATTCACGCGTAACAGTAGGTGGGCCAAGCCCACCGTGGGGGTGACTCATTGCTGGTTTCTGTCCTACAGACCTGTCTGGAAAATCCCTCAGGTTGAGATCTGGTGGCCAGTTACTTTCCTTTCACTTACCAGGCTGCTCGTTTAAAAAAATGGTGAACCCGGACGGGGCCAGCCACTGCAAGGAGGTGGACTTCCCTTGAGAAACGACACACTTCAGAGTGAGCGTCTGGCCTTCCTCCACGGTGACGGTTTCCGTGTGGTTAGTCAGAAAGGCCTCTGCAGAGGAAGAGAATTGGGGACAGTCAGGCTGGCATGTGCCAGGCCACTTCCCGAGCTGAGGCCCCCCCGACTTAATTTCCACGCGACCTCATACATTCGGTCAATCATTTACTACACATTTCTCATTGAAATGAAACAAGTCAATACCAAGAAATGCGAGGAGAGGGGGAGAGAGCCCTGTAGGAGCAGTAAAGATGCCTGTCAAGGAGGTCTGAAGGAAAGGGTAGGGTTTGCATAGGAAAAAGGGAGACGTTGAACGAGATCTACTGGGCACTTGCTGTGTCACACACCAGGACCCGTGTCAGGCCATGGTACCTGTATTTAATTTAACTTTCTAACTAACTCCATAAAAGAAACATTCTTTCACTTGCTCTACAGATGAGGGAGTAGAGGTTGAGGTCACGCAGCTTCGGGAGCTGTTTCTGCACCTAGTTCTGTAGGCTTCAAAGTCCGTGCTCATGGAACTGGGTTGGAATAGCTAAGGGATGACACCCCGGAAGAGTCAGTTTCCCTGTCCTTAGTTTATAAAAAGGGTGATTTGTATGTTCAAGTACAAGTTGCATGGCCAGGAATCTAGGAAAGAATGTTACAAACCGTGGCTGAGCTGTGGAAGAGGGCGCTGCCCTTCACCTGCAGGAGAGTTCTGCACCAGACGGAGGATATTCTCAGATCTCTTCCAGTTTAATATTCCACAACAACACTTTGTCAATTCCCCAAATCACAACCCCCAGAGAATGATGAACAGTAGGTTCTAAGCCGCTGCAAATTTATCCTCCCCAAAAGGAAATTGATAGAAAAATAAATTGGCATTACTGTGGATTTAGCATATTTATTGCTATTTATTATTTTTTTACGTTTTAAATTACAAAAAAAAATTTGTTTTCTGGGCATAAGACGATTCTTATCGATGAGCACAAAACACTTCCATAAATGAGAGAATACCATGGGTTATAAATTATGAATAGCAAATGTAATGAGTTTTACTGCATCATCTTAGACCTTAAAAACAAAGAAGCGAAGGGAGTTTATTTCCTTGTGATAAATTTCAAGTATTAGGAAAAGGGCTTTGAAGAACTCCGGGAATTAATTGGTGCAGACTTTCTAGTTTGTTCCATTTGTAGGTCATTAATTTCCATCTAGCCTCTGGCAATAATAACCCAGAGTTATTGTATTGTATTCATATTGACTTTCATGGGAAACAAGTTTGCTTGAAGTCTAATGGAAAATTATCCATATCATCAGCCAATACTATAATGAACAACGAAGAGTCAATAAAAAGAGGTTGTTTTCAAAAAATGCATGGAGGCATTAGGCGAGAATTCTGTTTAGGTTGGGTCATTTAGAAATGTTCTCATCTGTAAAAGCAACCCATAATTGAGTAATCAGTATATTAGCAGAGATGCTTTGAAATGATGATGGAATTTTTTCTAAGGTCAAGCAGCTCAAGCCAAGAATTTGAATCTAGAACCATCTAACCAGCACTGCTTCTGTTATCATTCCATTTATGATCTTTGCTTTATTCTCTAGTTCTTGTGCCTTATTTTGCTTCCCACAAGCAGACAAGTTTCTAGAGGTCAGTGACTATGTTTTATACTTCTTTAAAATTCATTTCTTACAGAAACCATTGCAGTGTAAGCTTGAAAAGTAATGATTTAATGCCAGCTTTCATCATGGCACTGTAATGCAGACAACAGACGGTTATCTTTGCTTTCCTGTCGTTAATAAGAACACTGCGAGCCTGGAGGGAATTTAGTACATTGAATCGAGGGTAGAATAAAGATTATTGTTAAGCCACATGCCCTGATTTCATCCTTGGGACCAAAAATGGATACTTAGGAGTTTTGCCAGTGTTCTTACCTTTGGTTAAATGATTGTCTAGACAGGAAGCCTGCCTCTGGGGAGTTGGGAGTGCAGCAAGATTCATCTGCAGCCTGTTTATGAATAAATGTTTCCCATTTCAAAGATGTGTAGACCCCTGTCTTTTTCTTGAGATGCATGCTTATGAATAGTGTCATTTAGTCCTCACAAATGTCTTAGAAATCGTAATGAAAGGTAGTATGGCTTTTTAGCATATGCTAAAGAATTGTAGTGTTTGCTTTGGCTGTTGAGAATTCAGTATCTGACTGCTGACCACACTGACCGCAACTCTAGGTGCCTGCATTTCAGATGCAAAGTGCTGTGCGTAAGGCATAGAATGTTAGTTGTTTCCTCCACTCTTTGCTCCAAGCCTTGCTTCTGGCCTTATAGGGCTATTTATCTGGCAGTATTAACAAGTAGACCCCCTTTTTTATTGAGAGACAGGAAATCATTGTAGAAAGGAAGAATAGCCCTACTGAGAAGCCACAGACCCACACTGCTTCAGCTGTAGTGCTTAGAAATATTGTTCTATGTGTCAAGGCCATGTTCAAGGGTTTCTACCATGTCCAGTGGGTAGCTGGACCTAATTTGATGGCATGTCTTCTAAGGGAAAGTTCCCCATGATCCTCTCATTGCTGTTGCAAACTAAATTGGAAATCATCTTTTAAATTTTTCTTCACCTACGTTTGGAGGCAAACTTTCACCTTCTTCGTCAGAGGGAGGGGGTCTGGGTTATATTCTTTGCTCACCACTTCCTCCCCTGCAGGCTGTAAAGACGTGTACATCCTATTCACCCCCAGCCTTTCTCATGTAGAGCCTGAGTGCCTACTTCCTAGTCCTCCCTATCTGGGCTTCAGAGTTCTAATCCGCAGATTAGCCTCATGTGGCTCCACAAATGTGAGTGTACAGAGCTTGGCAATGGTGACCATTGTGTTTCTTCTGGAAGGTCACCACTGACTGCTAGTAGGTCATGTTTACACAGTGGATTATTGGCTTCTGGACTTGGTCCTTATCTCCATAATTGGGTTCATCCACCATGCGTGGCAATGTGGTATGAGGCTGCTAGCTGACCCTGGGGCTATAGATTGTGACTAGTTTATACATGGAAATGGAATCTGTGACCTTCACCATCACTTCCACCCCAGCCCCATTCTGATTGTCCTATCAGAGAATGGCTTCACACCAAAGCATGTGCGACCCTCCCTCAAGCATAAGGGCTGCCACCTACCAAAGTACCCAGAGGTAAAGCCTGTGCCATTTTTATGATTCCCGGGTCTCCCCAGGATTTTGGGAGTTGCAGTCTGTGATCTCTGCCTCTACTATAGGTCTTCAGGGTAGGCTGAGAAAAGAATAAAATCTTTTTCTTACCTTAGTAGCCCAATTATTGCATGCAACAAATTAAAAAACAGAAGAGAACAAATCTGTCCTTCAAGAACCCCAAACTTGTCCTGTCCAATTGGAACTTATCATCTCTAGTGCCCTCTGTGCCCCACATACACCTGACAAGACACTCTACCTGCCCTGTTCCAGTGTTTCCTCATGTTAATGTCATCACCAGCCACTGCAGACACGTGAGGGGCATCCTAGCCTCTCCCTCTCCAAAACATCTCTTTAATCAGTTTATTCCTCTTTTTTTCACTTCTATCACTACATTAATTGAGGCCTTCATTATTTCTTTCTTGGACTGTTGCAATAACTTCCTTCTAGTCTCTCCTTCCTCCAATCTATCATCATCATCTGCTTCTAGAATTACATTTAAAAAATATAACTGATCGTTGTTGTCTTCCTCCAATAGGGTATTTGCTATTGGCTCCTCTTGCCTGTAGGAATCAGCCCAAAATTCCAGATGACTTGACTCCTGACTCTTCAGTCTCACCTGCTGATTCTCCCTTCCAGCTCTATGCGAATGGGCACTTGCTGTTTCCAGAAAGTTCGAGGCTCAAGAAGATACTTTGCCCTTATCCATGCTGTTTTCTTAGCCTAGGAGGCCTGTCTTCTTCCTCCAAGACTCAATTTACATGATACCACTTTTGCAAACTTGACCGACCAGTCTGTACCCCCTCCTTCCCCACAATGACCTGCCCTCTCTCCCAGATCCCCAAAGACTTTGAGTAGACTTCTATTATAGCAGTGAGCACCTTACTTCATAATTATTCAGGTCCATGTATGTCTTTGTGGATAGATTACAGACTCCTCATGGAAGAGTTGTTTGCCCCTCATTCATTTCACAGTCCCAGGGCTTCACACAAAGTAATATTTTAAGTGTTAGTAAAATTAATAGCTAAAAATTGAGTAAATGTAAATATTCAGTATGACATAGGATGCTAACTTTGCTCTTAAATGTTATGTTGAATAAGAAAGACTACAGTTCAGTTAAAGCCAGAGCTTTAAACACATTGAATTGTCTCAAACCAGAGCCCTATTTACAAGACTATCCTGAGGTAGTAGGGAAAAGATGTACTTCAGTTCAAATAGTTATAAAAAGAGATTATTATTATTTTGTTAGGTGGAATCTACAGAGAAAATTACACTTGTGAACGTGAACCTGACTTTGTTAAAATCTCATTATTTCCAGGAGAGCTTTAAAGAATCTATCTCAGTAATGTACCAACAGACATGGACTTCTTCCTGGTTAGAAGTTAACAGCAGGACCCGATTCAGTTTGTAACTCTTCTTTATGTTTTCTGCATCCTACATACCTATCTATCCATCAAATGACCAGAGTAGAGCTCAAATGGGTGGATTTTCATCACCCACAATATAGATAAATGGACGAATTTGAACAAGTCTTCAGTCCTACCATGTTTTACCCATCCGAGGGGCTATTTATGTGAATAGTAGCCTTGAAAAGAGGTCAGGCTCCAAGATTATGGGAGTTTTCTTGTCTATAAATTTTTGGCAATCATCGAAGTTGCACAGTAGAAGAAAAGTACAGTGATCTTTCCATAATTTAATTAACTAAAAACAGCTGACAAATGTATAGTGTTGCCAGAATTGATGATTTGCAATGTGATCAGCTCTTGTCTTGGTTGGGGCTCTGATGGGCCTGAGCACTATTAGGTCAGAGGGGACAATTTGTGCTCGATGCCTTCTGGGTAAGTTTTCAAGTTGGGATTTTTCAATAATGTATCTTCTAAATGGTATAAGTCACTGGCATTGTGCAGGCTGAAGTTTATGTTGCCATTTACTAGCTGTGAAATCTTAAGCACGTTATCTAATGTGTCTGTGACCTCAATTTTTTCATATGTAAATTAGGGTTATTAATACCTATCTAAGTATCTTTGCTAGGATTAAATGTAATTGACATAAAGGACCCAGCCTTGCTCATGACACAATAAATATATCTCCTGTCTTCATTAAGAGTATTGAATAATTTATATTCTAAAAGATTTGTCTTAGATTTACCTTAAGATATAATTATTGCTGTTTGTATTTAGAAACATATTTTTGTGAGGTATTTTTATGAGGCAATAACTCAAATCCTGAAAAAGTGAAGGTCAGTTAAAGACTTTAAACTTTGGGATAATTGAAAACATTCTAATTTTAGCTGTCTATATGTACTTTTCCTATATGTATTAGCTATTCCTTAAGCCACTTATTGGAGAAACTAATATTATTTATTACCAAAATTGAATCCTAAGAGAATAAGGATCAAAAAGAAGGCACTGATTGAAATGTATAAAATAGGAAATTGAAGTGCTATGTAAAATGGGAAATCTGGTCTTTTAAAATAGTGTCCATCTGGTGCAGTTTGGTGACATTGCAGATTTAGAAGGATAGGTCTATTACCTGAAACAGAGATTCAAAGGTGTGGTTGCTTTCGCAAGAATGTGATACAAATTGCAATCAGAGATTCAGGGACACATATACCCTGCCCCCACTTTTGGGGAGGAATAATTTGACCCCTGCACTAAAAAGGTGTAACCATATCTTTCTCTAATTTTCATAATGCTACATTAGAATGAAACATTCAATTCAAACTTGAAAATTGTAATGGAATGCAAAGCAAAAGTGACTTAAAAAAATCAGCACAAAGTTTTGACTGGGCTCATTATTACCCTGAACTAATTAAGAGTTGTATACACTATCATTTAACAAGTCCTTCTTCCACCTTTGAAATTTGATCCTTACAACAATCCATGGAATTTGATCAAATGCTGTTATTATCTTTATTTCAAGATTCAGAAATTGGCTTTCAGAGAAATTATTTGGCTAAGGCTTATTATACAGCAAGGAAGTTTTTAAAATCCAAAGTGATACTCTTTCAACTGGTATACCCTTAAAAGGCAACACCTGTTACGCCTGTTACACTTTGCCATAACATAGAGGCCCACATAGATACATACTACAATGATCCTGTCTATATCCTTTAACAACTGAACAGGAGATTAAATAAAGGCAATAACATCTCTCCACCTTTTTTGGTACAGCTTGGAAAGTATTAACAAATTTACCTGGGTTGTCTTCTGTAGCAGGTCCTCCATGTATGCAGCTGGCTGACTGATGGGTAGATTCAGCAGAACATTAGATCAATTGAGCATCGAAACACATTAGCTCTAAGTCCTTACCTCGTAAGGGGAACCAAGCCAGCAAGCTGTAAACTCTCCACCACATGTTGTGCCGTGTGGCTGTCACACCTTGTCAACTTCCTCTAGATTCTGAAATAAATGGAGCAGGGTGGTTTCTTTTGAAGGGGAGAGGCAGTAGCTCCGTGACCTCATGTATCTCAACTCCTCCACTGGGGCTGGGAGCCCCCTCATAGAGAGCTGCCCCCAAAAATACCTCCTGGTGGAACATTTAGGGGACCACAAGTGTCACCTTGATTGTAGAGAGAGGGGAGTGATGTGTTGGTGGCACAAGTCATTCTACCACACGTGGGTTGTACTAGTAAGTTGACTAGTCGCAAGGCTTTTGGGGGGAAAGTGAAGTGGGAGAGATATTGAAATGTCCCTATGTAGTGATGTCACTTTATTTTTACTTTTTTAGTTTATTAGACAATTATAATTAGACCATTTTGCTGAACCCTGTGAATATTTTATATTTCTAACTCTGGCAACAATTTATAATGGTTATCGGGGCAGAATTCATTCATTGACATATTTGCTCGTTTAAAATACCTGGATATATACCCATCAATCTGTCCATCCATGCATCCATCCGTCCATCCACTCATCCATCTCTACCTCTATCCAGCCATATAGTATGCATTGCTTTAAATATGATCAGATGTGAAATATAAATTCCTTGCTTTTTAGGAGAATGTGATCAAGTAGGGGGACAATAGACAGATGAACTATTTGGTACTTAATTCTCATTAATTGGGCAAATTGAGATAGATATACTTTATTTCACTTTTTCCAGGGACACACAGAAACTACTAATTTATGTTTAGAAAATAGAGGCTTCTCAATCGTAGTATAAGTTGGTAATGGGGATAGCAGTACAGCATGGAGCATATAGTCAATGATTCTGTAACATCTTCTTATGTTGACTGATAGTAACTGCACCAGTAGTGGTGTGGATTTAATAATATGGGTCACTGTTGAACTACTGTGTTGTATACCTAAAACCAGTATAAGATTATATACCAATGATACTTCAATTAAAAAAAATAGAGGCTAGTAGATAATATTTACTTGCTCTAATTAAAATCAATGTTACTATTCTATAAGTGTGTTAATAGTTCGGGTAGGGAAAATTTTATCCATCCAATATGTCTTTCAAATATTTTACCTATTTTAACAGGTAGAAAGGGAATGAGACAAGAGACCTTTCTTGTAGAGTTTAGCAAGATATAATGTAATGTTTCTCAAATTATATGATGACTACCTTGAGTCTCCAGCTGAAAAATGTAGATTGTCAGGGTCAGCCCCAGATTGGTTAAATCAGAATCTTACTTGGATGAGGAAGCTGCTTTATGTTTCAACAAGCTCTCCAGGGGTCATAAGGCAGCATGCATCACGAGAGCATTCTGGAATAGAAATCAAGAGATGTGGATGCTAGCCCTGACTATGCTATCAGCTGGTGTGGTTAGTCATAGAAGACTCTCTATAAGTGTTTATTGACTACAGTTGTTCCTGAACAACATGGGTTTGAACTATGCAGGTCCACTTACACATGGATTTTTTTTTTCAATAAATATATTGGAGATAGGCGATAATTTGAAAAAACTTCTTTTCTCTAAAATTATTTTATTATAAGAATACACTAATATATATAACATACAAAATATGTTTCAGTCAACTATTCATGTAACAGTAGGCTATAAGTTTTGGGGTAGTCAAAAGTTACACGTGGGTTTTCGACAGCACAGGGGTCAGTGGCCCAAATCCCTACATTGTTCAAGGGTCAGCTGCATATTGAAATATATTAACTTGCTTATGGAAGCAGGGAATGTGTAGGTTGCATTGTACCATTTTTTAAAGTACTGAATTAAGGAGTTTTCCCGAGGTGTCACAGTGAGTCGGTGGCAGAACTGAGAATACAAACCAAGACTATTTGAGTCTTTGATCTGACTTTTTCCTCCCCCATCCCCCCCGCCGCCCCGCCTCCCGTGAGATTCCCTCCAGGGAATTCCAATTTTTGTATTTAAGTTTCCATGGGGTGTTCCTGCTAACGCCATGTCCTTGCTTTAGTGTGATGCTTTTATTTTTGTACCCTGCCTCCTACCCCTTGAGAAGGCCCAGGGAAAATACATATAATGTTCCCCTTTGGGCCTCCCATGGCTAGTTAATAATTTTTCACATTTTCTCCTAGAAGAGTACTATTCCTTGTAGGATTTTCTAACACCTCTTGGCAAAGCACAGGGGGAACGGGCTTTGCTTCCAGTAGTGTCAGATGTGACATCACAGAGGCACCAACATGTCTGGACATAGATATTGGTTGGTTTTCCAGAGCTTCAGTTTATTCATCTAATGTGAATGTATGAGGAAGTCAAAAACCACTTTTACAAGAAACAAAAGCAAAAATGTCATCAAGGCACTTTTCATGTTAAGCCAATATAAAAAAACCTTGGACCAGTTCTGAACTCAATTCAGGTAGGGGCCTGGAAAAGGGTAAATCTGCTCTTCCCTTTTCTCCAGTGGTGGTTCTGTAATATTCTCTGCTGGGTGAAAATGTACAGTAACATAGGTAAAAACAGAATGTATTCGGGACTCAGGTGACCAGAGAAGAAATATTCTGAGATGGAACCCCAAATCAAGTGATTTCATGTGGTTTTAGTGGAATACCTATGAAGGGATTCACAGGAAATTTGTCAGGTGTTCATTTACCTGCAGACAGGTAGATTTTTTTCTTTCTAAAACACACATTTGATGTTATTCTTCTGCTCTAAAACTTTCAGTGGTTTCCTGTGGCCTGAAGGTGATAGCCCAAACTCTTTGACAAATCACTGAAGAACACTGACATCCTGGCCCCAGTGGACCTCTCAGCCCCCTTTTCTACCACTCCCCAAAATATGCCCATAGAAAATTCTTGTTATATTTCAAGCACACCGTACATTTTCATAGAGGTAGTCATACTGTGTCAGAGCCCTCTCTGCTTTTTCCTTGGGGAGATCCCATTCATCTTCCAAGGCCTGGGTCAAATGTGGTACTTCTTAGAGAGGAGTGGTAACTAGTCATTAAGAACATGAATTCTGGGACCAAAGCCTCAGTTTCTTCAGCTGTGAAATGGGTATAATGACAGCACCCAGGCATGGTGGTTGTGAGACTTCAAGAAGTTCATGTACTTAGTGCCTGGCACGTAGTAAATATATGAGTTATCTGTTCCCATTCTCTGTTCTCCCAGGAAACAAGCAATTCTCCATTCTGCGTTACCCTCATAATAGTTTTTTTTAATCATACTAGTTTTTATCCTGAGTTGCCTTGTATTTGGTTGAATGTGCATCTGTCCCCTTGCTAGACTCTGAGCTCCCTGAAAGCAGAGTTTGTTTCTTATTTATTTTCGGGTTCCTGATGCCTGGCATAGAACCTTTCATGGCATAGTTTTGTTTTAAAAACAGTTTCACTGAGGTATAATTGACATCATGGACTGTACATGTGTGAGGTGTATAATTCGATAAATTTGACACACGCATACAGCCATGAAATCCTCATCTCGGTCAAGATAGTGAACATATCTGTCATCTCCAAAAGTTTCCTCCACCTGCTATAATCCTCTTTTGTCCCTCCTCACCTCCCCTCTTGAAGCAACCACTGATCTCCTTTCTGTCACTCTAGATCTAGTTTTAATTTTCTAGAATTTTGTGAAATGGGATCCTACCATATGCACTGTCTTTTGTCTGGCTCTCACTTGCCATAATTATTTGGAGGCTTGTATATGAGGTAGCATGAGTCGAGATTTCATTCATTCGATAGCTGAGTAGTAGCTCATTCTGGGATTATACCACAGTTTGCTCACCCATTTTCCCATAGATGGATTTCTGGGTTTTTACTACAGCATAGTTTTTAATAATGGTTTATTAAGTTGAATCAGTTGTAGGGTAACTTTAAATAAAGAGAATGGGGTTTTTTCTCCAGCTTGCATTTCATAATCTAATTCACAGAGAAAGTTCAAGGTTAACAAGAGTAGTTAAATGCTGGTCATTAGATGGCACTTGGGGTTATACACTGATGTGCCCCTCAGAGCTCGGTCTCCCTCTGGGAGTTGCTTTCAGTGGAAGAAAACCATCTTACCCACCTACAGCTCCCGCATGGGGCACCCAGGTGGGGGCTTAAAGGACCTGTCCCCTTGCTTCAACACAGAGCACTTCCGAAGGGAAATGTTCCAGCTCCAGGGCTCCTGGGGGCGGGGCGGGGGGGTCAGGGTCACCTGAAGCCTTTGTTGTGACTACATCTCAGGTCAGCTTCTCTGTTCTCCTGATCTTGCTTCCTTCCCGAGTATTGTCCCTGGGAACCCTCTCCTGTAAACTCCCACCCGCGAGTCTCCATCTCAGCATCTGACCCAGGGAACCTGCTCATAGCAGCACTTGAAATGGATTGTCAAATGAGCAAGTAACAGAAGAATGAATGAACTCTACCTTTGAGACATGCACACTGCTCTTCTTGCTCTGAAGCCTAAAAGGAAGCAGTTTAGAATTCTTCCAGAGCATTAGAGATCTTCCTTTACGTTGTACTTTGGGCGATGATGAGTATATCTCCTTCCCCCCACATGTGTGGTATTCACCTGGTCACAAACCTTGACACACATCACAATAGGCCGCTGGACCCAGAGATTAAAAATGATCCGTGGGGGAAATGTTGCAAGACAGGCTTGTGAATGACACGCGCTTGTGGTTTGCACGGTCCTTTCCACTCTCCCCACGCCCCCACTGCACCTCAGCCTGCAGCCCCTGGGGGGGGGGGGGCGGGCGGGCATCACAGGAAGGCAGCTGCTTGTGGCTGCTTAGCAGGGAGGAGGGAAAAGATGAGACTGGAGCACGGTGGTCAGGTAGAGACCTATTTCCTAGTGGAAAAGCGCCTACTGACCACCTTGCACGTGGGAGACCTTGACACTCACAGCCAGATTGTCATTTCGAGCTTCATTTCGTGAAGTTCTCCGGCTATATTTCAGGATTAATAGGAAGTATATTTGATGGAGGGTGGTGTGGGGACAATTTCAGAGAAATAAACAAGCATCCTCTATTTCCCATCACTACCTTGGCCAACCTAGGGTGTCAGTGGGAAAAAAAACTGAAAAGGAGCTATTTATTCAGTAGGTGAAAGATTGTCTGATTTAAGGGTCAGAAAAGATAGGGGATTTCCTCATGTGTAGAAGCCACTGGGGTTTTTGTTGCAAAGAGGGGCCTAAACTTTCTTCTTGACCTTTGATGGCTCCTGTGAAGAGTCTGTGGCCTTTCCCAAGGCCAGTAAGAGGTGGCCTCACCTGCATTTCCCAGCAGATGCCTTGCACGGCGAGTTCACACCTGATGTTGGGATTCTTTGAGTAGTGCTGTAGACTTACATGAAGTGGCTGTGGCATTCCTAAGCTAGAGCGTCATCCTTTGCATGAGAAAAAGGCTTCCTAGCACAGCAAAGCTTCATGGGATGAGTAGGGGGGTAGGAGGCAGGCAGACCTGGACTTGTCACCTGGGTCTCTTCATTAGCAGCTGTGTAGCCTTGAGCAGACTACTTGCCTCTTGGTATCAATTTCCTCATCTCTAAAGTGTGGGGGGAATAATTACAGCACAAGGTGACAAGGCAGGTTATGAATTGAATATAGTATCTACAATGCACAGCACAGTAGCACATGGAAGATCCCCGTAAATCTGCAGGCCTCAGGTGGCTGGGGCTTCATCTCATCCCCACAGGGACCACGGTTGGTAACTACGATGTCATTCTTAAGGCTTCTGCCTCAAATTTAGCCTAAGCAAATGGATCGTTCTGGAAACAGCCCAAGTAAGGGCTGACTTCAGAAGGAAATTGTGGTTTGGGGGAATGCACCACCGAACAGCAAGTGCCAGCTTCAGGTCTCAGCTCACAGATCTCTCCCTCCATCTGCAGATGAGGGGGCGGGGACGGGACTGGATGAAAGCAGTGCTTTCCAAACTGTGTTCCGAGGAACCCAGGTATCCCCCAGGTGCTTCAGGGTTCTGCAGTATTTTCCTTAACATTTCTTTAAAAAAATATTTTAAACTTATTAGTTCAGGCTCTGGATCCAGGCTGACATGGCTCAAATTTCAGCTCTGACATTGACTAGCCGTGTGACTTTGGGCACGTTATGGAATCTTTCTAAGATGCAGCAGGTTCTTTTCTGAATTGGGAATAATAACAGTATCTACTACTGAAGAGGGTGGTCAAGAAGATTAAAAGTTTACTGAAAGTACTTAGAGAAGTGCCTGATATATATACACACTCAGCAAATGCTGGTCACCACTTTGCCAGCCACTGGACACCACCAATCTATGAATTTGTTATGCTGGGTAAACTAGTTTCTGTGCCAGTCTCTTTGGACCTAGAACAAAACTCAAATGCTTCACCAGGGTCTACAACAGAGGTCGGCAAACTTTTTCTGTAAAGAGCCAAGTAGTAAATATTTCAGGCTTTGCGGCTTCCACGGCCTCCACCACTCACCTCCACACTTGCATAGGCAATATGCAAATGAATGTGTGGCTGTGTGCCAATAAAACTTTATTTATAGACACTGGAATTTGAATTTTACATATGTGTAATGAAATATTCTTTTGATGTTTTTCAACCATTTAAAATTGTAGAAACATTCTTAGACTGTGGGTTGTACAAACACAGGCTGCGGGCCAGATTCTGCCTGTAGGTGCTAATTTGCCAAATCCTGGTATACAGGACCCCATGTCTGTGAGTCTGTCTACCCCTCTGGCCTCATTTCTCCCCACTTTTTTCCAGGCTTACTAAGCTTTACCTCCCTGATCCCTTCTCTTCTAACCCAGCTAGCTCTTTTCCACGTGTGGGCTTCTGCACTCACTCTATCTTTCTGGAATCCTCTTCATTTACCTCTTCACCATAACAGGCTTCTACTCAAGCCAGCTGCTCAGGACACCATACCTGACCATCTTATCTAAAGTCATACGCCCTGCCTCACATCCCTTCCAAAGTTACTATTATATAACCTTGTGTTTTCCTTAAACAACATTGATCCATCTCTGTAATTACCTTGTTTATTTATGCATTCATTGTCTGTCTCTCCACTCCTTGAGAGCAGGGACCTTGCTTTCTAATTTGCCACTGTAGCTCAGAATCTTTTATTCCTTTCATACAATGAGTTCATAATACCTGATCTCCTTACCTTGTAAAATTGTTATGAGAGTTGGATGAGAATGTGTTTTTAGAACCGTAGAGAATTATACAGAGGGACAGTGGTAAATCACTGAGGCAGTCTATCAACAAACCAAAAGAATTCACCCACACACCCACTTTTACCACACTCCTCTTAAACTACAGAAGCTAACATATGGGGAGAAGAACACAGTAATACCAATACAAATGAGATTTTTATTCCCTGTCCTGGATATTCCCCATAGACAAGAAAGTGGCTTGATGTGTGGTTTTACCTTGGCCTTAGTGAAAGCGATATATTTATTAGCATCTAGTATGAGGTATTTTATATTCATTATCCTGTTTGATACAACCATGATGTAAAAATCAAGGTGCCCATTTTACAGGTGAGGTGACTTTTAGGAATCTGGTAAGCAGTCGAACCAGGATCATCACCCAGCCCTATCTGACTCCAGAAGTCGGGCTTGTTCTCTGGTACAACATGGGGTTCTTCTCCAGTGAAACCCAGATCTTCAGGATTGCCCTATCGACATAATGCAACCAGCTAAATAGACATCTTTTCACAGCCAGGAGCAAGCCGTGTGGGTTTTACATGTTTATTTCTGGCAACAAGAAGTATTATTTCTTCAGAAGAAAGACTGTTTTTGGTCCTCAGCTGCCCCCGGCCCTGCCCCCCCAAAATTTTGCTGATTTCAGCTTGAACAAATCCAAAGGGCACATTCATTTTCTCTGGAGGTGCAGGAAGGCTTTCCATACATCACAAAAGCGCAAAATGAGTTTGGGAAGCCGTCAAGCAGAGAACAGCTGAGGACCAGCCACAAGGCTAAACACAGCTTGGTCTTTTGTCAGACATGAGCATTAGTCGTTGTTTCCTCAGGAAGTAAACCCTGCCAGGCGACTAGATGGTTGTGTTGATCAGAAGCCGCATTTATAGCCTGCACATAAATTTGCATACATGGCTTGTTTTAAAATCTATTAGCTTAACGTAGCCATACTTCAAAAAGGGGGCTATGGCTTTTATTAGCCTGGGACCTTGTTTGAATGGAATTTTTTCCTCTCTCTTATGCTGCGGACCGTCCTCAAGGTGGGTGGTGGTGAGGATGAAGGCTGGCCCAAGGGGCAGTGGAAGCATCTTGGAGCTTGCGCACTCTCTCTCTCTCTCTCTCTTTCCTCTGTGCGTTTTCCCCTCTCCACCCCGACTCAGGGAGATGTCTGACCAGAAGGGACCAGATCTCTTCTGGCCCTCTGAGAGAATTCACATTCTTAATATCTTAATAACATTTGTGAAATAACATGGACCACAGCAACAACTAAAAACATGTTAGGAAGAGAGACCACTCAGAGTTTCGTATGAGATTGCTCTGGATCGACTGAGGACACAGTTCCTCTTTATTAA
This sequence comes from Smutsia gigantea, assembly GCA_032199065.1. NCBI lineage: Eukaryota > Metazoa > Chordata > Mammalia > Pholidota > Manidae > Smutsia > Smutsia gigantea. The sequence continues at coordinate 848,125 of JAVSCE010010875.1, read as the reverse complement.
GTCATCTGTGAACCACTTAAATGGAGATACTCATGGAAAGGACTGGACTAATTACAGTGGTGCTAGAACTGGAGAGAAAGGGCAGGCAGAGAGCACGAACACCACAGGTGGGTTACAAGGAGTTTGGCCATACAGTTAGGTGTGGTTTTCTGTTTTATAATTACAAACCTTTTTCTTGAAATAAATACATCTGAATCACATAGAAAAAAATTGATAACAGTTGCCTTATAAATGAGAAAGAAACCAATATACCTTCAAAAGCAGCAAGTTTAGAAAGGTTTATACATAACCAAAATGCTTTGGGGTAGTGTTCCCATCTTGAGGGGCCATCAGAGAACCAGCACACATTTCCAATTATACACATGAATCCTGTACAGAGTCCAAGAACAGATGAGCAGCTGCAAAATCCCAATTTTTGTGTGGTAACGGCAGCCAAGTGGTATCGTGTAAAGCATTTTTCAGAACTGATTGTATATTGCTTGACTACTCATCACTGTAATTTTAAACTTCATACGCTGAACATGATATTATATGTATTTAAAAATCAAGTTGTTTCCTCTGTATTGAGGCATTTTGTTCCTTCCCTTGAACTTTAGTGATAGCTAGTCAATTCCCAAGATACTGACTTTCCAACAAAAATTCAGTATGTTGAAGTATTTAAGAGAAGCAAATCCAGTTCTAATCTTATGTTTAAACATGAAAAGCATCTGCCATCACCTACCAAAATAGCCCTCCGTCACCTCTAAAAAGTGAATATTCAGCTAAATCGATGTTAAATCACTCTTCCCCCTACCCTCCTGCGCCAGTCTCATACCTCCTGGCGAGGCAGCCCGACTGAGGCGCTCAGTTCTCACACGTGCACAGGACAATTTAAATGCAAATAGCCCTGCACCTCATTATCTTGAGAAGTGCGTGCAGACACAGTACAGTTGTGATTTTGCCCGTGAAAATTAAAGGAGGTTCATCTGTATTCTAACACACGCTTTACTTAGAGTAAATTCAAAAGAGCAATTCATCACCGCTTTCAGATTAAATGCCGGAGTCGCAGAGTGCCTAGGTTACGGGGCATGCCTCCCTTTTTACTAACGGGGACGCCTTTCCACCAAGGCAGTGAGATAGGAACTTCTCATACTGTAGCTCATCAATTAGATCCCAGTGACACAAGGTGACTGAAATAAGAGACTTCATTTAATACGAACACAGCCAGTTGAGTGGGAAAGATACATTTATGGTTAACGCTAAGCACAAGTAGATGACCATCTATACACATGCCCAATACCACTGACAGAAAAATGACTACAACAGCCTAAAATGCAAGAAAATGATCAACAGTGATTTACCAAACTGATATAACTCCAGAAGATATTATTTTTTATTCTTTTTTTAATTTTTTTGCAAAATCATCTTTCAAATATAAGGTTATTTTAAAATAATTCTTTGGTTAAAGTATAATTCAAATAAAAAGTAGAAACTCCTCTGAGCCTTTCCCTAGCAGGGTGAAAAATACCACCCCCTCTGTCGGCCATCAGATGGCCATTTAATCCGCCATGCAGAGTCTATGAATCTAAATGTAATGGAAAACACTGTATTCGGAGCTCCGCAGCAGGGTGAAGCCGGAAGCTCCTAGCTACCGCAGCAGTGATGGAGAAAAGAGCCTGGGAAAATGAAACCCCCAGCTTGTGCATTAAAATGTGCCAATTATTCTCGTCTGCAGAGGAAGAGTTGTGGCATTTTAAAATCACTGAAACCGATGTCTTATCTGTGAATAAAACGAGGGCATTAGCAGATTGATGTGGCAGTTACACAAGCAGCAAACTGTTTCAGACTTTCCGTCCCCTATTAAAACCTTTAATTTTGGTTTAGTTTATGTCAGGTAACTTCACACATTTAGAAAAAAAAAAAAGTCCTCCCTCCAAGAAACCATTTAGTTCTTACCTGACATTTTCTTCCTGGTTCCCTCCTCCCTCCTTCCCTTCTCTTTCGCTGACACATTTGTTCTTAATAATATTAGCATCAGCCTCAGATCAAAAGGAACCAGTGTGTACTTCAAGTTTTAGTATCAACCTAGAATTTTTGGATGCATATGAAATCATGTCATACCGTTGACTGGTCCTTTTATTACGCAGAGATGCAACATGATTTCCAGAGACTTTCTTAATTGGAGTCTAAGTTTTTAAAAAAGGTTAATATAAAAAGAATTTAATATGAATTCAGATCATTCTGGCCATTTTCATCATCTGGATAATTAAAGTAGAGGAATAAACTTTTTTACTCACGTATCAAGACAACTGAGAGGGAGGAGGATGATAACCTATCTGAATTATGTTCTGTACAAGTGCAGACACTGCCCAGAACACACTGCTACAGCTCTCAAGGAAATGGGATAAGAGGGGTTCAGCATTGTTCTGAGCACTGAAAGTCCATGACCATCTGTGGAGACTCTAATAAATACTACAGATTTGATTAAGCAGTGGATTCACGTCATTACAGATAAAAAAAAATGAACAGCAGCGACATTACATTAGCTGTAAGGTGACTTTTCTCTTAAAATCTTTACTGGGAGCATTTCCCCAATTTTAAAGTTAAAACATTTATATTTATCAAATGATGTCAGCATAGAGTTATTTCTATACCCAGAAGCTGGACCAGTGTGCAATACTAAAAGAAATGGAGATGTGCTTTAAAAATGCAAAATTCACGACATGTTTCTCTAAGGGACTTAAAAAAAAAACCCAAGTATATAATCCTCTTGTTGATTAACATACAGAGCCAGCATCCTTTCACTTCCTCCCCTCTTCAGGCATCATCAAATTCCAGTTTCAAATAGGAGCATAGATCTATTTTCATATATGTTTATGTATTTGGGTTTTAAATCTTATTCAATGTCTCAGTGTATCTTGATTTTATACTAATGTTCTCCTTAAATGGCTGGGATTTCACTTTGCGCACTCGCTGTACATAGTGAACAGTATCATACCAGACCATCGTCTGCTGCCACCACAGCCAGCTAGTCGTACAATTAAATAGACATTGATAACTGATGTTTTGGTTCGATTGTCATTTATTTTTCTTTAAAAATAAATTCCCTCTAAATTCAGGGAGCAAGCGTGCTGAGAAACCACAGGGGTGGGTCTCCCAACTTTCCTTAAGTAGCCCTACCTATGTATTTTAAATTATCACGGAAAAACAAACAACGACGACCGCACTTGCAGCAGGACAGTCGTGACTGTCATCATTTAAATTAGTTCCCTGACTTCATTGTACATCCCTGGTAGAACCGATCGTGTTCTGTGCATGTTCTCTTCTGACTGACATGTACTCTACGGGTACAACAGTCCGCCCCTTGGTATGGTCTGTAAAGTTGTCCATATTGCACAAGGATGAGATTCTTGCTGACTCAGTGTACCGCACATCCTTTCAAAATGTCAACATAGTCTCGACTCTAGGGGTACAGACAAGCCGATCGCGGCTCGTGGGGCTACAGCGTGGGTAAAAATCCCAAGTCACTTTCTGTTTTGCAAGTTCTTTGCTCCTACAATTGAATACTTCACACATTTACGTTATCCTCCCCCTGAGTGTCCAGAAGTGCTTTGTCTCCCCATTTCACAGACAGAAGCAAGGGGCACAGGGGAAAGGTGTAGCAAACAGCTGGAGCCAGCTGCTCTCGAGAAGATGGGTGGTACCAAGGTAAATGCTGGAGTCCTCGGGCAGGTGTCTTGAATCAGCACTGGTGTATGGGTCAAACTGAGAGCAGAATTTGACACATAACTTAATAACAACTCTCTGCCAGGGCATGTTTTCTAATGAATTTAAAGGAATTCCTCAGCTTGCCTTTGCCTAACTGGAACATAGAGTGTGAAAGGAAATCCCACCACCAAAATGGCAGCTCGGTGTCCCTCCAGCTGGATTCGGGATGTCTGTCTTTCCTCTACGTCCTTGCTCAGAGTGGGTGGGCAGCTCTGTTCGTGAGGGCTCAGGCTCCTTAGCTATGCACAGACAGAAGGAAGAACACATCCTCTGCCTTGGTAGATGCCTTGATTTAGCAAGACAATTCTTGAGAGCCTTGTTAGCTGGGTAAGTCCAGAGAGAATGAATTGTATCCCTGAATCAAGTCTTTCTCTCATTCACACAGTCTCATGTAAGAAGCAAGAAAGGAAATACGCCTAATGATTCTGAGCTGTCCACTTAGAATGTGGTACATATTTTCCACCATGACTAAAAATACAAGATATGTCTCCCAAAGTCTAAGGCCTTTTCTCATTCACTGATGTGACTTATTCTTGTAGCAGGGTCTCTCTCCAGTTGAAGCCCCCCGTTGGTCCATGGGTAAGAGGAAGGATAGGTGGATCTGTCAACTGCCAAATTCCAGTTTCTCCTAATTCTTCACAGGAACAAAACCCCAAGTATGGGATCTGAAGTAAGAATGTTGAAGAAAAGGAAAACAGAAAACAGAGGGTTAATGTTTTCACCTTTACCTAGAAAGAAAGATCTTCAGGTGGCCCCTGAGAATAAGAAATATTCGTAGAAATTAATAGGGGCTTCGTAAACATACATTTACTCCAAAAATCAGTGAAGAAAATGAAATGGATAAAACTGAAGGAAGAGTATTTACATTGCAAGAGGATTCATCAGAATTCATTAAATGGTGAGCTCCCCTAGGGTAATTAAGTAATGTTTATAGAATTGTAACTTAATAAGAGTAGAACAGTAATATATAAAGCTAAGATTCTGGGAGTTAATTCTTAATTTGCCAATCAAGCTAAAATGCAACTCAAACATTTCTGAAATTATACTTGGACGATGGGAAAGATTATTCAATCATTAAAAGTTGACCCAGCTTTTTCTTTTTTTTTAGGATTGAAGTATAGTTGATACACAATATTATATGGGTTTCAGGTGTACAACCTAGTGCTTCGACAATTATGTACATTACAATATGCTCACCACCTTAAGTGTAGTTACCACCTGAAGTGGTTACAATATTATTGCCTCTATTCCCTCAGCTGTACTTCTCATCCCTGTACTTATTTTTTACTTGGAAGCTGTCCCTCTTAATTCCCTTCACCTGTTTCACTCCCCTCCCCCCCATGGCAACCACCAGTTTGTTTTCTGTATTTATGAGCCTATTTGTTTTGTTTCCTTGTTTGATCATTTGCTTTTTAGATTCCCCATGTAAGTGAGGTCGTCATATGGTATTTATCTTTCTCTGACTTATTTCACTTAGCATAATACCCTCTAGGTCTAGCCATGTTGTTGAAAATGGAAAAATTTATTTCTTTTTATGGCTGAGTTATATTCCATTGTGTATATGTACCACATCTCTGTCCATCTATTGATGGACACTTAGGTTGCTTCCGTATCTTGGTTATCGGAAATATAATGCTGCAGTAATTGTATAGGTGATACATCTTTTCAAATTAGTGATTTTGTTTTCCTTGGGTAAATACACAGAAGTGGAATTGCTGGTTTGTCTGGTATCATTTTTTTTTTTTTTTTTTTGCTTGTCTCTCTTTACCATTGAAAGCTGAAGCCGGGCCCTTCCCAATTTCAGTAGTCCTGGCATTTCAAAACGAATTTTTTTGTGTGCGGCATTTATAAACAAGACAAAAATCTCTGCCTTGAAGCATCTTACAGAGTAGTGGGAAAGACACATAAATAAGCTTTTAAAAAATGAACAAGAATTACAATTGAGTTTGAACCAGGTGCTCTGGGGGCAGATAACGGAAGCACATAAGTCAGCCTGGAGGGAAGTATGTGGGAGGGAGGCTGACGGGAAAACCTCTTCCTCAGGCACAAGAAGGAAGAATCCAGATGTGTGGATCAGCCCCCTGGGTTTTCTACTTGCTGCCTGGTTCCTGCGTTTGCCTGTCAGCCCGATCATGCTCAATCACTGCTCCCTTCGGCCGACCAGCCAGGCCCTGTCTTCTAGCTGAGCGTCAGATGCTGTGTTTTGGCTCGCTCACCCAATTCACGGTCCCACAGGGAAGCCGAGACGATTTGCTTGTAATTCTTAGCTACTTCCTAAATTTTAGCTCTTAGAAACTAGTAGTAGCTCAAACATGTCTTTTTCTCTTACACAAGGCCTAATAAAGTACCTTACACAAAATACCACTCGATACACCTTGGTTGAGTGAATCAATAAATCCATCCTCCCAACTCACAGTAAACACATGCTTCAAAGAACTTAGCTATCAGCCAATCATTGAACTGTGCTAAAACTATGAGGTACCACAGGCTTCCAAAGTGCAAGTGTGAATTACCTTCCGGACCATTTGTACGAAGTCCTTGGAGTTCTGAGGTGACAGCCCCTGAAGCTGGCAGGTACATGCCTCGAGGGAGGATGCGTGGGCCACAATCAGAATGTTATTTCCTGGGGAAAAAAAAGCAAGGCCTGGGAAGAGTGTTTCTATAAAGACTTATGTAAACTTTCTAAATATTGGAAGCCAAGTTGTTCCAGGGAGGGGAAAACATTCTCAGGAGGAAGACGATTTGGCCAAACAATACTTTGAAATGCTTTGTATCGTTAAGGCAGCCTAATATCATTGAAAAAAACCTGTTTAATCTTAATCGTAGATTCACAGGAGGTTACAAATATATATGTATATGTAAAATTACATATTGTGTATTATATATGTCATATTGTATAATATGTACAGACACATGTAGATACACATATTGTGTGTATGTGTATATAGTATATATACTGTACATACGCACACACACATACACCAGTGAGGACCCATGTATCCTTCACCCAGCCACCTCCAATGGTACCAGCTCGCCTAACTATGGTACACTATGAGAACCAGGAAATGGATTCTGGCACAATCCAGGTAGCTTATTTAGATTTCACTAGGTTTAATCAGTTCTATTATTACATGTGTAACTTTCTGATCGACAGCCACTACCAAGATATAAAGTTATCCACGTCTACAAGACTTTCTTCTACTCCTTACAGTTTTCAATGTTGCCACCGCAGGACTACAAACACTTGAGACCAGTCGGTAGATACCAGCTGGGTATCTTCACAGCCCAGAGCATCGCAGTGGTAATGAACTGAGTGGCTTAGGAGTGCTAAGTGAAGAGTGGGAGTCATTGTAATACTGCCAGGCCAAGGGTACCCACTGTTGACATTTTGGTGTATATCATTTCAGTCTTTGCTCTATGAAGACAAATATTTTAACTTAAAAAATGGGACCGGAATGTACATACTCTTTTGTAATCTTCCTTTTTTACTAAAACTTTTAGAGCGAACAGTCCTACATATCATCAAATATTTGAGTCCATGTTTATAAAATTCAGGAGCAACAGACTTGAGATGTGTGGATCGCTGCTCTCGGCTGGTGGTAACAGTGGCAGTTTGTGTGTTTGTGTGTGGGTGTCCATGCTCCTGGATCAAATTACAGGCAGGACAATGGCCTGCTAAAGAACCTCTGGAAATTGTGATAGGCTTCACACTTCACAGAGTGCCAGATAAACAGCTGTAATGCAGAATTCCAAGTCATTTTGTAGAATAATACTGGTGTATTCCCATGGAATATCTACCATTTTAGGTATGCAAGAGAATATTAACATTTCACATGAAAGTACCTATAGGAGTGTCTGGACATATTTTTCTTTCCTATTAAGCCAGTCTGCCAACAAAACAAGTGGAAACATCCAGAATAGCCTATTAACCACAGTGGAGAAATGATCACACACTTAAATATGGAGTCCAAAACAATATCACCTACCTTTACTTTTACATTCACTTATTATTTCTTTTGTTACTTGGAAGCTTCTACTAATATACGTGTCATAGGATTCCGAAACCACTAATTTGCTGACTGGAATGTGAGGTCTGTAATAGAAAAATGAACAAAGGCAGTAAGAATGTTTGATTCCCAAGACAAAGCAGTTGATATTATGCTAAACTTTTAGACCTTTCTAAAGTGTCCATACTTCCATTATATAGGTGTGGGGTTGAAAAGTACAGAATAATAGGCTATGTATACATAGTGTCAGAATGACCAGTTGAAAAATGAAACATTCAGTGAAAGTTTCATTTGCACGACAGCTCATAAGCAGTGTAACTAATTTTACTGACCATCAGTCCTGGGTCACAAGCCAACAGGAGGCAAAGCAGAGGTTAGAGCTCTTTATTTAAATTGCCAGAGATTTTCCCTTTATTCAATAGCTTTACACATGGTCAGCTGTAAAGGTAAGTTTTATTTTTTCCCCAGCTTTACTGGGATATAATTAGCATGTAACATTGTATAAGTTTAAGGTGTAAAACTGTTGATTTGATACACATATTGCAAAATGATTACCACTATAGTGTGAGCCTAACATTTCCATCATGTCACATAATTAGCATTTCCTTTTTGTGGTAAGAACACTTAGGATCCAGACTCTCAGCAACTTTCAAGTATGTAATGCACAATTATTAACTACAATCACCATGCTGTACATTAGATCTTCAGAACTTTCTCATCTTACAACTGGAAAAACTCTGTCCTCTGTGACCAACATATCCCGTTTACCCCAGCCCCTGGTAACCACCATTCTATTGTGTTTCTCTGAGTTTGACTTTCCTAGATCCCATATTTAAATGATATTATGTACAGATACCTCTTTTCATTTCCTCTGGAAATATGCCCAGAAGTGGGATTACTAGATCATATGGTAGTTCTATTTTTAATTTTTTGAGGAACCTCCATACTGGCTGCACAATTTGCATTCCCACCAACACTGTCCAAGGGTTCCTTTTCTCCACATCCTTACCAACACTTGATCTCTCTTGTCTTTTTTTATGATAAACATCCTAACAGATGTGAGGTGATAACACACTGTGGTTTTGATTTGCATTTCCCTGATCATTAGTGATGTGGAGCATTTTTCATGTACTTGGCCATTTTTATATCTTTGGAAAGATTTCTCTTCAGTTCCTCTGCCCGTTTTATAATTGGATTGCTATTTTTCTTTTTTTACTCGAGTTGTATGAGTTCTTAATATATTTTGGATATTAACCCCTTATTTTATATATGATTTGCAAGTATTTTCTTTTGTTCTGTGGGTTGCCTTTTCATTTTGCTGACCATTTCTTTGGCTTTGCAGAAGCTTTTTAGTTTGATGTGGTCCCATTTACTAATTCTGGCCTATTATGTCTATTTTTATGCCAGTACCACACTGTTTTGATTACTATAGCTTTGCAGGATAGTTTGAAATCAGAAAATGTGAGGCTTCCAGCTTCGTTCTTCTTTCCCAAGATTGCTTTGGCAATTTTAGAGTCTTTTGTGGTTCCAAACAAATTTTAAGATTTTTTTTTTCTATTTCTGTGAAAAATACCACTGGAATTTTGATAGGGATTGTATTTAATCTATAGATGGCTTTGGATAGTATGGATATTTTAACAATATTAATTCTTCCAATTCATGAGAATGGGTATCTTTCCATTTGTTTATGTCTTCCATCAACGTCTGACAGTTTTCAGTGTATAGATCTTTCCCCTTCCTAGCTGAATTTATTTATTCCAAAATATTTTGTTTTTGATGCTACTGTGAATGGGATTCTTTTCCAGATACGTTGTTGTTAGTGTATAGAAACACTAGTTTCTGAACAAATTCATTAAAGTTGATTTTATATCCTGCAACTTTAATGAATTTGTTCATTAGATCTGACAGTTTTATGGCGGACTCCCTAGGATTCTCTCTATATAAGATCATACCATCTGCGAACAAAGACAATTTACCCCTTCCTTTCCAATTTGGATGCCTTTTATTTCTTTTTCTTGCCTGACTTCTCTGACTAGGAATTTCAGTACTATGTTGAATAGGAGTGGTAAGAGTGGGCATCCCTATGTTACAGATCATAGAGGAAAAGCTTTCAACCTTTCACCATTGAGTATGTCAACTGTGAGCTTGTCAAATATGGCCTTTATTATGTTGAGGTATGGTCCTTCTATGTTTGTTGAGTGTTTTTATCATGAAAGAATGGTGACTTTTTCAGATGTTTTTACTGCATCTATTGTGATAATCATGACTTTTATATGTTGAACCATCCTTGTATCCCAGAGAGAAATCCCATTTGATCATGGTGTACAGTCCATTTAATGTGCTGTTGAATTCTGTTTGCTAATATTTTGTTGAGATTTTTTACATTTATATTAATCAGAAATCTTGGTCTGTAGTTCTCTCTGCTTGTAGTGTCTTTATCTGGCTTTGGTATCAGGATAGTTCTGGCCTCATAAAATAGGAGCCGGAGAGTTTTAAGAATAGGTTTTTAAAGCACATGTTAGGTTTATTGGATTTGTACACTTAACGAAATCTTCACCAGTCTTTTCTTTTCCTCTTATTTTGAACACAGACTATACACATAGCCCTAGGAGAAGCCCAGAACATAAAGATGAAGGGAACCTGATTTTTATGCTTGAGGAGCTCTCAGTGTATGATTGGGGTGAGTAGGCTGTTGATGTAAATGATCATTATGACACAATGTACGAAGGTATGTAAGAGGATGATCAAAGCAGGACCCTCCCATCCCGGTGACTCTGCATGTCTTTGATCTCAGTTACTTCTACATACTTCCATCTCTCTTTACTATTTAGAATATCAGGTGTATGACTGTGTTTATCTTGTTTTTGTCATATTTTCTATTTTCTTATTTTTCTTTCATTTGTTGGTATTTAGTGCATGGAAGATAGAGGTGGTAATAGGTTCTCAAAGTAAATTTACATGGCTTCTTGATCAAAGATTCACTGAGAGGTTCCCACGTGTCGGGCTCTGTGCAAAGCGCTCCACTTGCATTCTTTGAAGACAACCCTCCTAGCAACCCTTTCGCAAATCCTGAGTTTGCGGATGACAAAACCGAGACTCAGAAAGGCTACAGATGACTTGCCTGTACTCACACCATCAGCAGCTCTTAGGGTCTGGATTTGAACTTGGGTCTGAGATCAGCCCCTGTAAACTTATCATCCACTTTGGATGGGTTTTGACAGTGTCCCACCCAAGCTATGCTTCTGTGCACATGGGTTTATTGTCGAGAGGACAGGTGCTGCTCCATTAGAAGGAAATTCGCCCTCATCTAAATAACATTCTCTCAGCAAGCTGTACTTCTCCTGGGAAACAATCTTCTGAATCTCACAACACCCTGGGGATAGGGAGGGGCATGACTCACCACTTGTTAGGGACATACTTGTTTTGGAGCAAACTCCTTCTCCCCAGCCCCACCTCTCATCCCATTTCACTATCACATACATCACCTGGTCTCCCAGGAGCCCCACACACCGACAAAAGGCCTCTTTGTATGGCCCAAGGAGTCATTTCAATTGTGAGAACATGTTGTAATGTATGAGATTTGTTTAAGTGAAGAGCAGGTAGATACTGGGATCCACTTCCTCCTGGTCAGTTCTTGCCTTTAAGTTGAACCCAGAAATGGCTCTTCTGTTTGAGCTAGTTCTAATGGAGGAGGGCCGGAGCCCAGACTTCCTCACCCCAACTGCAGGACCCATGTACTGTTCTCAGAGTCAGGTGGGCCTCCAACCATCAACCAGACCTGGAACCCGGAGCTCTGGGCATTCCGGTAGCAGGATTCTCCCTGCTCTGGTCCAGGCTGTAGGGCAGGCTTCTGCTTTGAGCCCCACACCCAAGGCTGATTCATTGTCCCTCTAACACTCCACATACGCGCCCCCTGCCCCAGTCCCCTGCTCTGAAGCCCTATTGTATATTTTGTTGTTTCTGCTTTGTTCCTTCTGGTCTAGCTCCCTAAGCCTGGGCTGCTTTCCACACCCAGCCCACAGGCAGGGAGGGGAGCATGACACTTGGATATTACCTACCAGCCTGGTTATGTTCCCTTACTCTGGCTTCTGGTCCTGCTTCCCTCCTGTTCCATGGGGTGGGTGGGGATCTTTAAGCGGCACTTGCTTGACTTACAATGCCCGGCTGTCAGTCAGTGCCCCTCTACCCATCACCATGTTTCTTCAGTCATTTGGGTGCCACTTGGCGGAATTTCAGAGGGGTCTAACTGTAGGGGCTGTGCTTCTCACATGCTTTATTGTTGACTTTCACAATGGATTTACAGAATTAGAGGCTTCATCTTTTTTTTCCCCCTTGAACACAAAATGGTTGAATTGAATTTTTTCAGCAGAGGAAAAGAAAATCTGGAATAAGGACTGTGTCCTGACCCCCAGGTTGCAGGTACTCATCTTTCTCCTTGGTCTACTGCTGGGATGTGCATCTGCGTGTGTGCCGAAAGGCTCAGAGTGATTTGGGAGACCTCTGTAAACCTGCGTGGGAGGCAGTGCAGGCCCCCGCAAAGGGAAGTGGAGACATAGCTTGCCTGCTGTTTCCTGCCCCCCACAACAGAATAGAAAAACAATGGCCATAGAGGATAGGACAAAACGTCAAGTATATTAGCGGGGTAGCTGATTGATTTGATTTTTGAGGAATACTAATTCCTTTAAGCAAGAAGTAACACATTAATTAATTCATGGGGTTATCTAAGGTCTTTTTTTCCTGCTCTGTAAATGAGTATGGGAAGAAAAGATAGGTTGCCCTACCTTGCATCACTTCACTGTTTGGGTAAGCATTTGAAATTAAAGGTCAAGGGATATCACAAGGAGGACATTTCTGCTTATATTGGTCACTTGTTCCAAATTCTGCCCTAAGAAATATGAGCTTAAGTCCCCACAGCAATGGTTGGGAATATCCCTCCTCAAAGGGATTTTTCACAAATTCCTGAGTAGATTTCTGATAGTTAAGAATTAATAATAATATAGTTAAATTAATCATCTTCTTGTGTATTCTTCTCTGAGCAATCTACAAGCACATCTTTTTAAAATTTATGCACTGTCTGGTCAAATGGAAAAAGGACAAGGCATGAGAAGACTATAAAGCAGCTCAAACAGTGCTTGACATATTGAAAATGACCAATAAAGGTTGGTGGTTATTAGTGGTGTTAGTAACAGTGTGGCCATGAAATGCCTAGCTTTAGGCAAGCTGCCGGTGCGCTTACATAATAGTGGCTTGCCCGCAATCTGGGGTTATGGCAAAAATAAATGAACATAAAGAGAATTAAAAAGTGGCAATCCAAAGGAAGGCACTGTCATTTCGCTTATCACCCAGCAAGCTTCTGGAACTCTATCATCATCAGCTGGTACCTGCTCCTGGAATGCAAGTGGTTTTATTCACTGGAAGATATAAAGTCAGGACAATCCAATGTATGGGTGGGAGGGGGAGATAGAGTGCACACGAATGCTAAGGGAATGCTGGCTTTCTCCAGTTTTGGTTTTTCAAACCATAGTTTGGCTTCCACCAATATGGACAATTGCCTGTGGACTATGTCTGGTCCTTCACCTCCTTAATAGCCTGGCCTAGTGTAGAAACTACTTCACGCTGGTCTCAGGACACAGCAGCTTCAGAACGTTACCTGTAGGTTGTATCCACACTCAGGCTGGCTGCCGCTAACTCTGATGGAGGTATCCATGCAGGTAATGTGTTTCCAGCAACCCATTTTGTCCACTCAAATAAGCCAGGCTCTACACGGATCTTCAAGTGATTTTCTTGTTGTAAACCTTAGAGGTAAATAAAATGAACAGGAAAGGAATGCGACTATATTCTCAGTGGATAAGTAAGTTAGAGGCCAAGTTGTTACAAAGATTCTGGTAAGTCTTCTCTTGCCTACCAGCTATATATATAGCTACAAGGAGGCAGAAGCATGTGGGTTTGGACAAGGGTTTTACTTTTTGTGTGCTACAAACATACTAGTTTAATACTCTGGCCACACCCCTAGGATGTAGGCTGGCTTTAGATGGTATCTGATTTAAGGAAGAAAAGCACATCATTACCCGTATCATTTGCACAGTTCTGCGACTACTCTGAGTCCTTTTTCTAAAGTAAGTTCCAAGACTGCCATACCAAGAAATTTCAGAAATTCTCTTAGCATCCTCTGCTCTACAACAGCCTACATTGTGTTTGAATGTCATGAAAATGACTCATTTTCTCTATCAGGATATCCAATGTTGAATATTTACAAGTGTCTGTGCACAAGTCCTTACCCTCAGAGCAGGAGCTGTCCCTGTTACCTCTCTTCATATTGCCTTTGGCCCAGGTTTTCTGTGCAAATTTAATACAGAAGGCAATATAATAAACGTATCCATTCTTGTTTACTTATGGTTAACAAATAGAAGGCTCAGAAACGGTGTCACTTCTTTGTTGGCTCACCTCTTTCTGCCTCATTCATTAGTTTGGTATAAGTGAACAATCCAAAGTCCAACCCTCTTTTTTTTCTAGTTTTCTCTCCAGGGAAATGAGAATGGAGAGCCCAGCAGCTCAGCCTTCCACCGACATTAGGGTGAAAGTTGAGTATCTTTATTGCCATCCTGCTTTGAAAAGTCCTTCCAATGAACAAAAGAAACAAGGATGACTAAGATTTGCACACACGTAGGAGCACCACGGCTGCTGTAAACAAGAGGCAAACAGAGCACAGTGGGAGGAAACCATTTCACTGTTTCAGCACACACACAAAAAAGGATCATGCTCTGTAGGCTGTAAATTATTGCCAGACAACATTATTTTATAAGCCCACAATTCATCCGAGAAAGCTTTACATTTTCAAGAAAAAAAATTATTTGCATATACTTCCTTTCGTCTTGCTTATGCTGCCAAAATATGATTTGGGGACTTTCCATCTTCTGGAAGGATGCTTGCTAAAAATTCCACATTGGAAGCTTTCCATTGGCTAATGTCCCATGAGTCTAGAATAATTTAGGTGTAGGGCTGCTGAAGAGACAGAGGGGTGGAAGAGTTGACTTTTTCAAACCTTACCTTTCAAGATGTTGTACGCAGTCTGAACACAGCGCAGGGATGGGGAGGAGTAGACATGATCGATAATGGTGTTACTCTCTAATAAGGCTTCACCTGCAAAGAAAACCAACAAAGAATCAATCTGATAGATGTTCTCTCAATGGGACAAGATGCCAAGCCGACCCTGTGAACCACTCCTTCCCAGTGGGGCTCACAGAGAGCCAGCAGTTTGAGCCCTGTTGCCAATAAATCCCCTGCTCAGTGTTTCTAGGAAGGAAGCTGAATGAAAGACCCCTTCTTGTCTTTTCCTTTGCTACTCTCTGGTGCAAGCATGCATTAAAAATCCATCTGGGAGAGACCTGGAAACAAAATGCTCCACTTTGCCGCTTGTGATAAAAGGGAGAGGTGTTACGTTTTCAAAATTAGACTTGTTTTAATTTTGTCTTGTACTAAATAAAATCTCAGTGTTATCTTAATGGACACCAGAGCAAAATCCCAACACTCGATTCTTCAGTGCTTTCCTCGTGGCATCCACTTCTTACCTGTACTGGATAAAGTGCCAACACTTCAATGTGGTGGGCAAGGTCTTCCATGAACTTGTCTTTATCCATCTCATGAGCCCCTGCCCACAACCTGTGCTCCAGAAGCAGGACCACTGGCTCCCACAGTACTCTAGGGCTATTTCTCATGTCTGTGACTCTATGTTGTTCTTTCTACTGGGAATGGCCTTCCCACTGCCTGTTCCTTCCTTGCCCTGCTGACTTCCCTTCGGGTCTCAGCTGACCTCTCTTCTCCTGTGTGTCTTTTTGAGCTCCCATAATGCTGTGTGCATAATTCTGTTACTGAGTATGCCATCTTGTATGATACTGATCCACTTACACGTTTGTTTCCCTGAGGGTGGGGACTCATGTTTGGATCCCCAGTGCTTAACCCAGTACCTTGTACGAAGTAAGTGATCAATCAATATGTGTTAAATGATGGAACAGGATGAGGCTGCCATCTCTGCATGGCAGATGTGGAACAGACCTGCAAAGAATGGAGCATCTTCAAAGGGTAACCACACAGGTAGCTCCCTTTGGATGAAGCCCCTCAGACTTCTCATGGACAAAGAGAAGCCTGAATCCCTCAAGTAGGACCCAGAATATGGGAATCAGACTGAATAACTAGAGATGAAAGGAAATGGGAGTTTACAAACTCAGGTAAACAGAGGATTCTTAGTTCCTCCTCAAGGCTATAGATAACTCTTGCTTGACGCATGCATCCTTGAGATGTTTTACAAGAACGCAGACCCCCACCAGATGGGTCACCTCCTGACAATAAGCAGCCCAGACTGGGTGGAGCCAGAAGATTGAGGACTAAGATTCCTGAAAGAATCCCCTGTCACCTGACCAATCAAAAGCACGGGCATGAGCTGGTCATGCACCCAGCAACCCTTTCCCATGATTTTGCCTTTAAAAACCCTTGCTTGGGACCCACCGAGAGTCTGGGACCTTAAGCATTAGCTGCCTGTTCTCTTACATGGCGCCCTGTCCTTGCAATAAATGCCCTCTTTCTTTCACTACATCCTGATGTCAGTGTTTGGCTTTGCTGACTCATGACACCGTGTGTCAGACAAGTGGACCCAAGCTTGTTTGGTCTGGTTAACAAAAGGGTCAAAAGTGCATTCAGCCACTCCAAAGTTCCCTCCTCCTCAGCCTTGTGCAGGCGCTGACCTGTCTGCCACACCAGCCCTGACCTTGTCCCATCCCTGGACCATCTGCGCCTCAGTTGGGGTCATACCTTGTTCATGCTGGTAAACCAACTCAGTGCCAAGCATAGAGTCCTGAATGTAAATGGTTATGTAATTCATCCCTTTTAAGGAAGTATACTACTTGCAGGAAAGTGACAGAAACCTTTAGGAAGTGTCCTGGCATACTCACTGGACCAGTCTTTTGAAGAAGTAGCCAGGAAAGGCGGGGTGATCACTCACCCACTAGTCTTGCTTGCATACATCCAAACACGGTGATCGGAGCGTCTTTCTCATAATCCCGGAAACCACCACTCCGCTGAGGTAAGCTGTGAGGCATGTTCAGGTTGGTGCGTATGTAGCGGCCTGGAACGTAAGTCAGACAAAGGCTACGTGAGATTCTTGTTTCTGTAGGACTCCTGTTGCTGATCCTGACAGCCTCTCCACTCTCTATTCCTTTTCCACCAGAGAGAATGAATTGAGCTCTCCAGAAAATATTGAGGCTCAGGCTTTTCCTTTGATAGGATGTCTTAGAATCTACTCCTCTATTCAGCTGACAAAAGCTACAAGATGGTTTTTAAGTGAAGTTACAACCAGATATTCTAAAGTAGTAGGGTTCTCTCATACGCAAAGCCTCCCTATCTTAAACAAGCCACTCAAATGAAAATGGAACCAAATAAGCCAGGGGGATTTAATGGAGGGAACTCTGGCCGTGGAAACAGCATGCCCATCTCTGCCTCTGACTTTGCCATGTGCCTATGGGCAAGATGTTTGCCGTATTTGGTCCATAGTGTCCCAGTTTACAGATTGAGGACAAGAACAAATACCTCTTGCGTAACACTCAAGACAATCAGGAAGGACTTAGGAGGTAACAGGTTACAGGCATTTTTCTGAGGCATAAATGACGCCATCTAGATAAACGCAGCTTGACTGTGCCCCCTAGAGGCCATGGTAGGTATGGCAACGCTCACCTTTGGCATCGAAGCACTGGGACAGCCAGTACTTGCCAAATACAACATCCATCCTCTCTCCATGCCGACACACAAAAAGGCATCTCTTTTGAGGGCCAAGCTGGTTGTTGACCCTCAGAGGCTGCAGTGAAAGAAAGGCTATTAGTGGGGAAGCACATGAGAAAGTAAAGTTGGCGTACCTATAAAATCAGGGTAGTTAAGATTCATCCTGCAGACCTCACAAGTTCTTCTGGGGCTCAGATGAGAGGAACACAGAGTTTTGCAAAATAAGAAGGGTTATGAAGGCAGTACTGTCCTTGGGGCTGCTGTAGCTCTCAGTAGGAGAGGCATTTGGTCATTACTAAAACACCAAGGCCATCTGAGTTACAGCTCGGAGGTGAAACCAGCCAGCATGTACAGACAGCCACCGGGTGGGGCAGCTTCTCCGGCAGGGATGCTTCATCAGCTTCTTCAGGGAGTGAGGACTTTTGTTATTATGCCTGCCCTGTCTCTCACGTGTGGTGATGAGACTGCCTGGTCAGAGGGTCCCCTTCAGGAGCAAGGTCCTCCTCTGCCTATTGTAATCACGCTTTAGGCTCTGTCTGACTACATGCATGTGGATGTCCCCATAACTGGTCCAGAGAGGACAACTGCTGCCTCTGGGTGATGAAATAAGCAGGTCTAATCCAAGGTGTGCCCATGTAGCTTTGGTTTCTGCAACTGCTGGCTGACACCTTCTAGATGTTTCTGTATTCCTTCTTTCTGATAGAGTCAGCTCTTTCCAGTTTCCTTAGAGCTGCCAGCTTCACATTGGCCAGCACGTGACAATTGCTTCCCGGTACCCTGACAAGGTTCACACGTGGGATGGGGGCGGCATCTTTCCCTTCTCCTCTGTTTCCTAATTCAAGCCCTGGGCCCCAGCCAGTGTGGTCTAGTCCCTTGACCCTCAACATGCTTGAATGGTCCACTTGCCTCTGCCTAAACTGTTCAAAACGACTCTCCTCAGTCCTCCATTCTGCGAACTTCCTGGCATACACTGAGCGCTCACTAGGTGCCAGGGGCTGTGTGAAGAGCTTCATTCTTAGTATTTCCTTTACTCTTCCCAACGGCCTATGAAACAGGTAAGACCATTAGTGCCCTCCAGCTAGCACATCCTCCTCTCTGCAGAACAGATTCCTTACCAGGATAGATGCAAATGCTGGTCGGCACTGTCAGTACCACCCATCTGACTCTTCCTAGCCTTGAATATTTATATATCTTTTAGGACCCTGTGCCAAGACCTCATACTTGGTCATAGGTGCTTGGTGAACCCGGAGTTGAGGATGTGAATGACGGTCAGCCTTACCTGCGTGGGCTGGCATATGATAGTCAGGGGTGTCGTCTCCCCGAGACCCTGGTCCTCATACTGCCGCCTCTCCATCATGCCGTCGCCAAATGAGAGTGCGCTGGAAGCTGGTGTATTTAAGATCGAGTAAGAACTGCAGAGGAAGAGAAGGAAGGTGCTGACTGCTTTGGCCAGGGGTCATCAAGCACTTCATCCTTGGGCTCAACAGGGGTGTGAGGACCAGCAGGAGCCTTCCCTGGGGAGTCTTACAGTCAGTACAGTTGGAGGTAGATGGATTTCTATACTTGAAACAGATGGGCTTGTCCCTCTGAGCAGGGATGAGGCCCGTGGTTTTATTCTTAGTAGGACGCCGCAGGCATGGCTGGCACGAAAGCCCACGTTAAAGAATAAAGAGGTACCCATTTCGTACCGTTGTTTCCAGCTATTTTTCTGATTCAACAGAAACAATTCCTGTTGCCTTTAATGTTTTCCATGGTGATTTCCAACTGAACAAATGAAAAGGAGGAGTTTTCAGTATCGCCACCACTTTGCGTGTGGCTCCAGATGGTCAAGGAAACCTTAGGACCCTTATGCCCTATTCTACTTTCTTCAATCTCCCAGTCCCTCTCCCCATCTCAATGATATCTCCAAGATGATGAAATACAGAATTATTTGAGAGGAGACCATTCTCAGGAGACATATAGTGCTGTGAGCCAAGAACTTTCATTTTTGGGTGTATCACTAACTACAGAAGCCCAAAAGCTCTTGCTGAAAGGGAGACAGCAAGTCATGCCGTGTTTAGTAAAGTCAATACTGATTAGTAAGGCCTCCAAAAACCTTTATCCAATAAACATTGTAATTTAAATATGGTTGTCAGGTAAATCCAATGAACGTCCTTCTGCATTACTAGGCATCTAAGTGTTAGATTTTTTGCTTCTTTGCAGTTAGGGTAGCCACATGTCCCACATTGCCCAGCACCGTCCTGGTTGGTACCCGTTGACCCAGCAATCTGTTCAGTTCAACATCTGTTTGGGATTATTTATTGTTAACAAAGTATTATTCTTACAATTTTATTTTTGATAAGAACTTTTTAGATTCATCAATGTAATAAAGCCAACTGGTTGTTGGTAAAATAATTTTTCAAAAAACTCCATGATTTGAATAACCTTAGCATCCTTTTCATTCTGTGAAGTATCCCTTTTATGACTGTAAATAAACTCCTACTTCCACACATGGTACAAAATGGCACAAAGTTCGGCCTCAGCCTGAGAAAGTGACATCTCAGTCCACGCACACAAAGCTCAGAATCACCAGTGGAGCTTTAAAAAATGCACGCCCCTGGGCCCTACTCCTCACAGGTGGAACCCAGGGACCTGCAGTTTAACAAAACTGCATCAGTGTGGGTGGCGTGTGGCCAAATGAGACCTGCTACAGTAAAACCCAAGGAAATTGTGTGCCATTCACATGGTCTACCAGGTTGGCTGTTCTTTATTTCAAACTGAGACTCTCCCAAACATCGCCCAGTAAAAGAACATTCAGTTTCACTGTCAGATTCATCAAAACTTCAGTGCCTGAAATGTCTGGATATTATGAAATTGTCCTGACATCTTGCTGGTACATGTCCTTTAATTTATTATAGCTCTGAAGACACTGATAGATCCCTTTCCCCTCTCCTGTAGCTCTGCTAGCAAGGAGAATGCCAACCTCCTTCTCTTTTGAACTGTTATTGTAATCAAAGGATCTGACTCACTCAGGAGACAGTTTGGGTCTGTCAGTTCTAGTAAGACAATAGTCAGATGCATTATGTGGAGAGCAGGAGAGAGAGGAAGCTGAGCCTAATACCCTGAGCAACTTGTCAAGCACCAGGGAGACGCTGGTACCTCCATGGGACACATCAGGCCTGTGGGTAAGCCCAGAAGGTCTGGGCAGCTCACCCTAATTCCGAGGACACACCAATTGACAAATTTATCTAGGAATACTCAGAACCAAGCAAGATGCTCTAATAAGGATGGAAGGAAAATACTTCCTTAGCAGGGACTCAGAACTGAGAAGGTCAGAGTAGGAAGGGGTGTGCAGGGTCACTGACCCCAAGTCCCTACTTGTTGCTTGGATCCCTTCCATAACTTCCCATCAAATCAGTCAGGTTGTTTGAGACTCTCAGTAGGCTGGCTATGGAAGCTGATAGTTTTATTTCAGACATGGTTCCCAGGGAAATAACATCACTAGTAATCCTTCAAAATAAAAGGAGAGGACAGACAGCCTTCCCGTGGTCACTGGACTGAATCACAGACACTCTTCTCCCCCATGTAGCCCTGTTTTTAAGAAAGTGACCTGGGATCTGTACATGGTCAGATAATCTTTTCCTTCTGTTTATTCAGGTATATTATGCTTCACTTGTTTTCATAAGGGTAAAATGGTGACTTTGGAACCCATTGTATTTATTTTGATGTTCAGAAATGTTTCTGAAAAGGTAAATGTTTGGGGAACATGAGGCAGCTGTGACCTTCCAATCTGCTCCACAAAATGCTGGACGTTCATGGGTTGGGGGGTGGGCTGGAAGGAAGAGCAGGGAGTTGCTGGGTAGGGGGTTATTGTGGAAGAAGATGTTCTGTCTCATTTTTGGGTCTGTGGTTTCTCTGCCTGCAGTGTACGAGGATAGGGCCCTTCTTTGTGTCCCCCTCCAGGCAGAACACTCACTGAAATTGCCCCTCTCTGCTTCTTTTTCATGGCGATAATAACAATGTCAGACACCATGCAGCTGGTGCTCAGCGCTTCCGGCTCTCAGCCACGTTGGCACATGGCAAGAACAAGAGGGAGGAAAACAACCCAGCAGGCACATGCTGGCGAGGTGCCTGAGTGTGTCAGGGAAGGGCTGGCTTTGAACTTCTCAGACTGAGAAAGAGAAGGTGCCCTCTGTTCCCATTTTATCTATCAGGACAAAGCTGGCCATACAACTCAGGCCACTCTGAACATGGGACAAGTTTGATTTGGGGACAGAACAGTAGTGAAGGATGGGTGGGAAGTTACCACTCTAGAGAAGACTAGGGAAACACATGTGCCTTTTGAAGGTTCTGGCAGATGCCCATTTTCTTAGATGCAGCCTCTGTCAGGTGG
Source organism: Smutsia gigantea (assembly GCA_032199065.1). Classification (NCBI taxonomy): domain Eukaryota; kingdom Metazoa; phylum Chordata; class Mammalia; order Pholidota; family Manidae; genus Smutsia; species Smutsia gigantea. The sequence continues at coordinate 826,231 of JAVSCE010010875.1, read as the reverse complement.
ATCTTCATGGACAAGTCTGAGCCCTTGCTCAGGGTCACCTAGCAAGGAGGGGCGGTAAGGTCTCCTGCCCCTCGTCCTCTCACTACTGGTCTGGCTGGCATAGTGGGAACCTGCCCAGGCTGCTCTGAGCAATGACTGGGATAGAGTGGACAGAAGTCCAGAAGCAATAAAGATTTAGCACTGGAAGGACTCACACTTCAGCCAGAAGAGTTGGGCCCCCAAGCAGCCTCCGTTTACTCACCAGTCAGACACTCAGACAGATCATGACCTTGCATGGGGCGGGCACAGTGAAGCCGAGTAAGCCATCTCTCATTCTTCCCATGCCCTAAGTCAGCTTCTCCCGAAAGTCTGCAGCCAGTAGAGCTTGCTTCCCCACAGACATTTACTGTCGCTGCTGCCCTGTGCGTCCAGGATGAAGCCCATTTCCCCACCACCTCCTCAAAGCCTGCAGTGCTTTTCACAAAGCAGCAGACGATGAACTTGGAGTCTGCCTACCCATGAAATATCCAGGTACTGCATTCATCAGCCTTGGTAATGTAGTTCTCAGGCAGGAGCCCCGAACAGCCGGTGGTTAAGGACGTGCCGTAGATCCAGCCCTCGCTGGCACTGGTCTGCTCCATCGGAGACATGAAGATGAAGTCCCCAGGTACCAGCTCCAACTCGTCGTCATTCTGTGGGGTGTAGGGGTAGATCACCCGTAACGTCTGGAACAGGGAGAGAGGGATGAGTGAGGCCCACAGCTGGCCCCTTCTGGAGTGTCTCGGGGTAGGTACCTCTGTCCCTTCTGCTTCAACGGTGCATGCAGCCAGATGCCAACACTTAAGGGCGCCCTGGGTGGGGGCTGCAGGCTCTGAGTAGATTTGGACTCAGATCAGAAAACACTTCTTCTTTGTTCAGGGTGTTGTGGGTGCGTGGCTGGTGCTACTGGATGGTTCCAGACTTTCCTTCAGGCATGTCTTTGCTTCCCATCAGGGTTCAAATACGGTTCTTTAGAAATTTATCTGAAAGCCCATAGTCTCTCCATTGAACTAGGTAAATGTGGTTGGACCTAGCTTCCCTGCTCCATCTTCTGATCCTTGAACCTCAGCTCATGGAGGTTCCAGAAGGCCATATGGAGAGACTCTCCTGTAGGAAGGCTTTGGGAATGAAGTATTTCCCTTAAGTAAGACATAGTCCCTGCCTTCAAGGAACTTTCTTTAAACCTACGTTTTGAAGACCTTGAAAGAAAAAATATCTTTCATAGCCATCCATGTGTGTGACTGTGTAACCAGCTTTCCTCAACAAACAGTTGGAGACCACATGTTCCTTCTATGGGCTCACCTTATACCCCAGACCTAACCATAGGCTATGCCTCTTAGCTGATTTGCTACATTTTCTCTCTCCTTTCCTGGTATGTAAACATCATACACAAAGGCAAGAAGATACTTTGGAAAACATTTATTTTACTATTTTTTTTTAACTGACAGCCAGAGACCTCAATAACAAGGGAAATATTTCCCATCCTGTTTGTCTCATGAGGGACACAAAGATGGAGATGCTTTAACAGCTTTTTGTGCAGTCCCAAGGTCACTAATGACAGTAAAAAACTTCCAAATTGTTAACCTTGTTTGGCTTCAGTTTTCTCATCTGTAAATTAATGCATGGACTATCCAAGTTAAATGAGACAGTCTAAGAAAGCTTTTCAGGACATAGCCTCATACACAGAAGGAGCATAATTACTTCTATTGAACCATAACCCCTGATTTCCTTTCTAGCCGATCTGACCCCTGCACTGTGTAAAAGGGAGGCTTGTGAGCTATTCAGCTCACTGGTGTCCAGGTGACAGATTATCAGAACATGTTATAAAGAAAGAATTTCCTTCTGGAACTTTCTAATGAAAGGAGCCAGTACAAATGGGGTATTTCTTAGAGAAGGAATGAGATAATGCCTAGAACTCAACTGTCCTGCTGGATTTCTGACTCTCTTTTATTCCGAGCACCCATTTCCTTCACTAATTCTTACTCCAGCATCCTTCCACTCGAGATCTTTGCCTGTGTGATCATCTCCTCACCCTTCCACTTTCCTCCACCATACTGACGCTCAAGCCACTTTTCCAAACTAACCAAGAAGGTTTTCTGCTGGGTCATTAAAACAGCTTAAAGAAAAAAGAAAAAAAATACCCACAAGAAAGCTCTAAGCTAGGTACGTGATGCTCCACCAAAAGGAACATTCCTGGAAGAGGGTGGAAAGAGTCACTGAGTCATGGGAGACAAGTCCCAACGGGTGCTCCTTCCGTGGCATAGATCATTCTTGGCTACAGTGCCTCTGACCCTGTAGTGCTTTCCTCCGAGACACTCCAAGTGACTTCAGAGAACTCCTTCCTCCTATTGCTTAGGAGGTGAGTGTTCTCTCTCTCTGGGTCATCTCCAGGTACCCCAAGGTAAAGGAATGTTGGGGACAGTGTGTCTGGAGCAGAGTAGTTGATTGATGAGTAGCTTTGACTTATTCAGTAAGTAATAAAAGAACTACGGTATTGCCAGAAATGTCAAATTATAACTGGTGCCCATGTCCCCCCAGCCCTTTTCCCACTCACCAAAAGCACATGCAAAAAGTCAGCCTATGTTTGCAAGGTATCAGGACACATGCCTAGTTGTGTACTACATTATACTTATTTACTCTTTTGTTTTATATCTAACATCTGTTGGTAAGAATTCTTGAGTCTGTCTCAAGTATGTTTTCCTTCCTTCTTACATGGGGACTAAACTCAAAGTTAGCTGACTGACATCTTGGGAGGTGCCATGGGAGCCCTGTTGCTCTGTTTCTTCTTAGTAACAGTAATAGCTGTGGCACTGTTGGTGTGCCCTCTCTGTGCTGGGTCTCATGCCAGGGCCTCTCCATACATCCTCTTAGTTAGTCCTCCCAACAGTCCAGTAAAATATTATTGCCATTGTACACACGAAAAAACGAAGGACTGGGGAGTTACCGAAGTTGTAAAGGCGATCCTGCCCCCTGCTCTGGTAATGAAGCCAGGAGTGGAAGCCATGGGTGCCAGATGACAAAATTTACATTTTTTTGTATAACACCGTCTTTCCTCTAAATTTCTGATGCTTGGCAACCTCAGTTCAAATAGGCTTTTGCAAGTGCAAATGAAGCAAGAATCTGAACAGCAGAGGTGTGAGATCTGAGTTTTCCTAAGCCTCACTTGCTGAGTGTCCTTGCCTAAACCACTTTGCCTCTTGGGATATCTGTTGCCTCGTCGGAATGATCGATCAAGCCTGCATCCCAGGGCAAAGAAGGCAAGCAGGAAGAGGTTTACACATACAGGAGAGCTCAGGTAAAGCCCAAGCACCTCAGAGGGAGAGCATTATCAAAATGAACAGTCATAAATTAGCTCTTAAGAATAAGAGATAAAAGAGGCCAAGTTATTTTTAGAAAATAATTCACGTGGGCACTAGCTGCCTCTTTCCCTCAGTGCCAACCGAGCAGAATGTGGGTCAGGCAGAAAAGCAATTACCCTTTGAGTTAACTGGAGGGCAGTGTTGATTAGAAGACATTCCTTGTAAAATTCCATTGCCACCTTCCTACTCTAAGAAAGGTGACTTCTCACAGCCCATCTGCAGGCAACCTTTGACTTTCTTTTTTTCTTTGCCCTTAGGAGTCCAACCAGCCACACCTCTCTCGTTGTATTCAGGGCTCATCCTGAGTAATTCTAGGAGCTGTCAGAATCCTTAAGCGAGATCAAGCCCAGTCTCCTTGTGTCTTTACAGAAACTTGCATCAAATGACGTGGGAGGAAGACACCACATTCCCATGAGCAGAGTCAGATAAAACTGCATGTGTCAGACACTCACAGGCCCTACGACCAAGCCTGGACCTTCAGTTCATGAGTTGCCTCTTCCCACCAAGTCCAAACAACGATGAGGTAGCCTGGTCTAGACCCTGAGGCTGTGTCTGTGTCTCACATTTGAAAAGAGATGTTTAAAAGGCTGCATAAACTAAGAAAAGTATCATTCTTTTCCTCTTAAAATATTGAATAACAAATATAAGTATTGTTTCATAAATGTAGTGAAAGTGCATGACAAAACTATGTGGATTTTTTTTTTTAATGGGCTGCCCATCTTTATTGGTCAGAATCCCTGGGTTCTGGCTTTAGCTCTGGTTCTAACTTGCTATTTAGCTTCAGACCAGCCCCTTCATGTCTTTGTGTCTCAGCCTCTCCTTCAGGAAAAAAAAGGGCACTATTACTCTTCAGGGATGGCACAGGCTTGTCCTGGAAAGCACTATCATTTCCCTTAAGAGAGGGATGCTAAGACCATGCCAATCTCCCCGCCCGCACGAGGACAACTGTTCCACATATGCTGCCCATGTGGGGCACGCAGACACTCCCAACATTCATTCTGGGCTCCTATTTCATGTGGTTCTGTTCTCCCCTGCTGGATTCAAAGTCCTTGAGGACAAGACCACATTTCAAAATTCTAGTCATGGCCACTTGCATATCATGTCCAGCAAGTATCTGTCGATTATGTGTTTGCAGGCTCTTTTGTACTACGTGTTCTCTTCCTCACCTCACATCAGGGTGATGTTTTCTGTTAACCCTGTGGATTTATATGATATTTAAAATTTTCCCAACATTATTTTCTATCTGCTCTCCCATTGCATTTCTATATCATTCCACCGGCAAGGCAGACAGAACAATGGGGCTGTTACACAGATGAGCCCCTTGGGATCTACAGAGGAGAGGCAAGCTCAAAGCTTCCCAGGGAGTTGGGCAGAGCCTGCAGAAAATTGTGGGCCAGTGGACTCCTAGCCTGGTGCTTGCTTCTTGGCGGTGCTCTGGCGCCCATCGGCCTACAGCAGCCAGCAGCAGGCGCTCCTGGTTCTGACCGCACCCCGGCACCGCTGGTAGCGTCAGGAGCCACAAGGAGACATTACCTCATGGTTAGCGAATCGGATATCTCGAGAGAATATGGTAGCCACCCAGTCGCAGCCGAGTTTGACATCGATATTCTGGGCCAGCTTCTCCAGGGTGGGTAAGTGGCTAGCTTGGAAGTGGTAAGCTAGGGTCACATGCAGCTGCTTCTTATGAGGCTCCACATGCACTTCTGGAAAAAGGAAGGCAACAGTCGGTTATTGGAATGTGGTAATCATAGCAATGGTGGGGACGGAAGGAAGAACGCTGAAGGGTGCCGTCGTTCATTGTTTCCCAAATAACAAAGGAGGGAGTCCTTCGTTCAGACAGAAGCTGCTTCTCTCTTCACAGCAGCAGAGTAAGGTGGGGCAGCAGGTGGAGGGGGAGTGCAGGTGGGTAACAGACCCTGAATCACCCCACCGTTTAGGAGTCACATCTCTGGCTCTTCTGTAGGGGCTTTGAATCAGCTGAGAGGGAGGCATCGGCCTGGGTCCACCTGATCACCACCAGCTCTACCATGAGGTGAGGAAACAGACCTAAAGTGATGGGCGAATTTACGTAGAAAGAAAGAGCGCATTTTGTGGTTGTGTGACTCCCAAAGCTATATTGCCTTCATTTTGAAATCAAGTCTCTTAGCTTCCGGGTGGCTGTGACGGACAAACCAGAGGAAAAGATGGAATATTTTCTAAATTTAAAACTGGGTTTCTCAATAGCATTTGGATTCCAGAAGTCTTTGTAAGGGGGCTGTCCTGAGTTATTATAGGGCCTTTGGCCAGATCCCTGGCCCCTACCCACTAGATACCTGTAGTACCCCCCGCCCCCCACAAGCTGTAACAACCAGAAATGACTCCAGACATTGCCCAATGTCCCCTGGGGCAAAAGTGCCCAGTTGAGAGCCACTGGCTTAAAGTACACAAGCTGTTGTTCTAAGACACCCTGAAAAACCAAACCAAACCAACCTACCTACCTACACGAGGCATGGCTCTTAGCTCTTTTGTATGTCTTTAAATGTGGGAGATTCATCTAGGGTCCAGGCTGGAACCCTGAAGAAGATGCAATAGGAGAGAACTTACGGCCTTTGAGGAATTACGGGCCTGGCTCAAGTCACCCAGGGACAGGCGCAGAGCCAGACCCTGTGGTTTCGCTGCACTGCATGTCCATGGTGTGTGCCCCCCGGGGCAAGGGCTTTGTGTCTTCTCCATGATGTGTCCCCAGTGCCCAGCACAGTACAGGCTTCAGGATTTGTTAAATGAGTGGATACACATGACTGAATCTCCTTGGACCACCTGAGATGGAGGGTGACACTAACTCTACTCGCTGAAGGATTCCAGGTCTACCCCAAACTCTAGAATATCAAGGCCTAAGTTCTCGGGCAAACACACGATGGCCGGCTTTCCACATTGGGTTGCAAGGGTGACACAGGGAGGGCTGCCCTGTTCCGTAAGTCACCAGCAGGGGGCTGCCGCGGGCAGAGAGACGGGGGAGGGGGCAGTTCTCCGAGAGCGCCCCGATTCTTGGAGAGGAACGGGGCCCCCCCTTCCTACAAGGAAAGAAAGCAAGGGCCTGCCCGCCTCTCACTCAGTACACGTCCCGACAGTCACCGCAGTCCTGGCTGAGATCTGCTTTACTCATTTGAGACGGATCTGGGTTTGTGGCTACAGCTTTAGTTTTGGTTCTTGTGGGAGTTCTAGTGGTTTTGACAATAGTTGATGTGGGATCAAAAAGAGCCTTTTCCCTGAAGTTGAGGGATAGGAATAGGAAATCATTTGTCTCTCTGTTATGCCACTTCTCTGAAATATTGAGCCCCTGTGAAAGGGCAGGCCCCACAGAACTCAGAAAGCAGCGACGGGCTCTGGGGGCAGAAGGGGGGCCCAGGAGGTGGCCTAAGGAGGTCTCGCTCCCAAAGTGAAGCAGGTGTCTTCAGGGCCAGGAGTTCCCCTGAGCCTGCAGACCTCACTGTGAACCCTGCTTAGGGATGCCGGGCCCTCATCATGTACTTTATAGATGCCGGAGCTCTACCTGGAGCTTTCTGGTAATTAACACTGAGCAAAAGGGCCTGAGTTGGGGGTGAAGATAGCAGCAAGGAACACTGGCAGGTGAGGGACAGGCCAAAGGTCCTGACACCAAGGGGCAAACCGTAAGGCTTTAGTCAGGTCTCCCCTCTCCGGCCCTCCTGGAGACGTGGCGCCTCCTCCATATTTGTGTCAACACTCCATGCATCTGCATAGCTCACGCCTTGGCGCTGGCCTCTGCAGCCCCTGCTCCTGCCGCATGCCCTGCCGGGCCTTCCTCCATTTCCTCAACATGGTCCCCCTGCGAATTTCCTTTCTTCATCTTCTGTGAAGGCAGAGCCACTCCACCCATGATGGCCTCTCTTCTCAGAGCTGTTAGCACGTGAGGCCTGACCCAGGTTTCCCAATTGTGCCTCTGGCCAGGAGAAACCACTTAGTATTCTCTGTTGCATTCTTTGCAGCTATACACATGGTAGGTTCCCAATAGATACCTGCTGGTTGGATTTCACTCTTAAGGGAGTCAACAGAGACTCCCCCAACCCCAGCAACCCCCTCCCCCACCCCATCATCTGTCTGTCCCACTGCAGGTAAGGCTCTCCTTGAGCTAAGTGAGCTTGTCTGCACCTGTGGTCAGACAGGAACACTTTGCAAACTTCTCCCTCTTGTGTCCTCCCTGTGCATCCTGCCTCTAAGTCAATGCATGTCCTGAGCAGCCCTGTAAGTGAATTCCTTTGACGGGAAGTCTCAGCTGGCTTGAACTACGAGCTTACCATGAAAAGAGCAGGAAACACCTTGAAAGAGTGACATGTTTGGACAGACTTTTGAGACTTAGGGGCCTAATGGGCTTCAGCAAGTTTGAGGGCAGTAGCTCAGTGGTTTCTTATTTGATACTGTTTCCACTCTAGTTGCTGTGCTACCCCCTGAGCAAAGTTCTGGGTCCTCACAGAGTGAACTGTGAGGCCCAGAAAAACACCTGCATGGGAGGGAAGTTGGGAAGAAGGAATGAAGGAAGTTTCCTTAAATTATGAACTGGGAAGAGATGGTGATGCTATACAGGAATATACTTAGAGCTCAGCATGGACCAGCCGTTTGTGTACCTTCACCTTAGGTGTTAGGGGGTAGGTTTTGGACCGTGTCTTGGGAGGGCTAGCAGAATACCACTCAACTATTTTAAAAAGGCAACAGGGGTGCACTGCAGGAAAGGGCTGCATCCTTTGTCACATTCTGCCCATTCCTGCAGAACCCTCCGCTTCCTGACTCCACCCCATGCTGCGGCAACAATTCCCTATCCTTTCCCTTCCCAGTGTTTTGATCACAGGAACCCAGGGCCAGCCTGGCAGGTGTGTAGGCTCACCAGTTTTGGATGCGGCCTCTGCAGCAAAATCTGCGGCAAACTTCTTGAGGACCTCTGCACTATCTTCCTTCACGAAGAGGCCGATGAAGTTGGAGGAGGTATAGAGCTCTAGGGGCAGCGGCGCTGAGAACTTGCACTTCCAGCGACTGACAGTGGTCTGCAGGGCTTCCCCCAGTGCATCCACCTTGCTGTCCTCACACTGGCGGAGAAAACAAGAGGCCTCCTTCAGAGACAAGGGGAGACAGATATTTGCTGCTACTTAAATTTGCCATCCTCTGCCTAGAGCGGGCGGCTGGGGATGCACTTGCTAAACCACCACTCTGTCTGTGAGGAAAGAGAAGAACCGCACCCTCCCAATTATCTGGGAGTGGATTATCCAACTGGTAAATTAAACCAGGGTCACGGACTACCTCTTTGCTCCCTCCCTGCTCTGATGTGACTCTCTGGTCCCAGCCAGAATGCAGCAGGACTGGCCCCGCAGGAAGGACGACTGGGGGAATGTGCCAGGAGAGAGTACGGCTTCCGGATACACCGTTGTGTGCTTTCTACTATTTTGCAGCATCCGTGCCTTTTCTATTCCTCTTAGACAATCAAAAATAGATCGTACTTCCACTCCCCTGACAGTTGGGAAGAACGGGGCTCCGAGAACTGTGACACCCTCCTTCTGCCCTCCTCAGAGCACTGGAAGGAGGAATGAGTGTCTCTACACCTCCGAAGCCTTTTGAGAAAGATCCTGGACGACTAAGAGGAAACGATAATCACTTTAATTTTCAGGGTGAATGGTAGAGAAGGTGTTAAGGACATATTTTTACCTTAGAGACAGAATCTGGAAGAAAAAAAAGCCACCCCCAAAATATATGAAAAAATGATGTATTGTCTTAAAGTGCTATACTATTCTGCCTCATTTTGAAAACAGCCTGGATAAATTAGTTCTTCACTGTCCCCACAGCTAACATAGATGGAATGTATTTACCTTTATTATAGTGAGGGAGATTTTAATTTAGTCATGAAATAAGCTTGTGAGAGCTAGCATTATGGACTAGGTAACCCAGGCAGGTGCGAGATATCTCACCATCCAGAAGGATCTAGTGAGACAAAACTTGGGGACGGTGTCCATAAGGCTAAAGCTACTGACCCAGGGTTACTTGTTCCCAGCTGTCTAATTCCTACTCTTTCCTTGTGAAGGTGGAAAGCTGGATTTGTTGGTCCCTAGGGTCCCAGGGCATGTGGTCACCATGATGCTGCCCCAGACCCAGGGTGCTTCTGGGCCTCAGCAGATGTTAGAAAGAGGACATGGGGCAAGTGGCCGTGGATCTCACTGATCCCTGGAGGCCCATCCAACTCAAGGAGCCCAGGACTGTCTCTGCCAGTGCCCCAGAGGCCCCTGGGTGTTAAGGGGCTGGCTGGGATGGGGGCAGCCAGGTGTCTGGGCAGCGTGGGGGCTGTGTCTCACCATAAAGAACTGGCAGAGGGTAATGTGGGGGAAGATATTGTGCGCCTTGTTCTTCCCACAGATCTGCTTTGACTGTTGCCAGAAGTCGGAGAGCTTCTGTGCTAAGGGACCGGTGGGTCGGAGGTAGAGGACGTACTCCCGAGGCAGAGGGTCATCCAGGAAGGGGTCGCCGACATGGGAGAATAACCTGCCGGAGAGAAGGGAGCCAGGCAGGCCTCACCTGAGACCAGTGGAAGGGAAGGAAGGACAGACAGAGAGGTCCCCCCTCCCCCCAATATGCTCCATGCTCCTCACTGCAGGGGAGGGGGCATTCCCTTTCCTGCTTTAGAAACCTACCCCTCGAAACTCACACTTCATAACCAAGTGTCAGATGCACTCAGTTTCTCTTCTGCCTGTCATGCTGCTTCCACATGGCACAACTCCCTAAAAAAATCCTAGAGCTGCTCTCCAAGGGAAGCTTCAGGAGGGTCACCTGGTGGGGTGTGCCTTGGGGAAGGGACCCGCTGCAAGGTAAGTAGGGTACTTTCCTAAACAGATGGTTCCATGTGCACACACCTAAGTGTAACTCTAAGTGACGGAAGGGGGTGATTTTGTGATAGGGCCTCTCTGGGAAATGCTCTGAATTTCTTGAACTGGCTTTAAGAAGCACAGCCTTGGGGCCCGGGCAGAGGATGCAACTGGCTTGATAAATGGGCCGGTCACAAGGGCCTCGGGCTCATCTCCTCCTGGGTAGGGTCCCTTACAGAAAGGCCACATCATCCACATACACTCCAAGTTAATTATATGCTATTTTCTCCGTGTATTTATTTCATACCAACCAGTCACATGCTGCCTGAACACTTCTTCCTCCCGTAGATGCCAAGGCTTTTTGTCTGGAAGAAGAAATCAAATGTCTATTGTCAGTATTTTTAGCCTCCTATCAGCTTTTCTCACCGCAGTGGCAAGAGCTGAGTGTGAAGGAGGCAACCTCCAAGCCTCCTCAGTGGCGTGGGGGAGATGCCTGCAACAGGACCCCCCCCCCAAGGGTCCCGGCAAGGCAGGTGGAAGTTAGGACTTGTGATTAATTTCCATGTAATTAGCACTGGATTGGCATGCCGCCTGACAGTCCATGCGGTCTATTTTCAGCAGTTTCCACATTAGAATTTTGCTTCCCTAGAGGTTGCCATGTCTTGATTTCCCTCCTTCCTTTTCACCCACCCATTCTTACTGACCCAGATCCCCTACAGAGTGCTTTTTTATTTGCAGCCCCTTGACCAAGTGTGTTAGAAAGTGGGGCTAAAGGCCCACAATGACGTTTGGTTCTGTTCTGTTCAGTGCCTCCTCCCACCCACCTCCAACCACCCCCACCAGCCTCAGGCTAGATCCGTCATCTCCATCTATTTCACAGACACCTTTGGGGACTTGTAGCACTGAGTTGGAAGAGTGTGGTCAAAGCAGTGCCACCATCGCTCCCGCTGCTGGACACATAACCCAAAGCCCTGTGAATGGTGGGCAGCATCACAGAATGGATACAGTCGTGAGGCCTTGTGCACACGCATGTAAGTGGAGACCTTCGGAAATTTCAGAAGCATCTCCAAGAGCCAGACAGCTCTGGGTTTGTGTCGAGCTTTGCTATCCATCCATCCATTCATGCATACACACTAATGTTTACTCAGTAAGTACTTACTGAACTGCTATTATTTTGTCAGCATTGCGCTGGGTCATGGGAATGTGGGGAAGAACTAGACTTACATGGCCCCTGCCCTCATGGAGTTTTCAGTCGAGCAGGCATGAAAGCATTAATTGTGCAGATAATTATTTAGGTGCATTGGTGGTAAGAGCAGTGAAGCACAAGCCATGAGAACAGGACGGGGACCTGTCCTGAGCTGAGGGGTCGGGGCACACCTCACTGAGAAGAGGACGTTTCAAGTGAGACCTGAGGAATGCAGACTCCTCTGGGTCAGGGTAGCTGCGGTGGGTGTGGTGGGGAGAGACACCTGGTTCATCTGCTCCATAGTGAGGGTGTCACAGTGCCCTGAACAGTCTCCGCCACATGGGAGGCGATCAATAAAAGATCATTCATGTCCCTTTACATGACGCTGATTCAGGGTCCTTGGGAGAGAACGGTGTGGGGAAGGAATTCTATTTTAAATCGACATTCTTTCCAAGCACCCTTTCCCTGCTGTGGAGCAATTACGACAGCTAAAATGCTGTGAGATTCACAGAGGGCCAGATGGGAATGGACCTTAGAGGTCAGCTAAGAGCCCAAATTCAACGCGGTACACCAAAGGCAACTCAGGTGGAGGAAGTAAAGCAGCCTGGCAGAGGTGGTGGCTGAGTGAAGGCTGAGTGGAGAGCCGACTTAGTACCTCCCTCTTCCACCATGAAAATCCCAGCACAAATACCAAATGATCAGAATAAAGAATGTGCACAGAGAAGCAGAACAGCAAGCACCACAGAAGACAAGCCTACCTACAGTAAGATGAAGTCACAGAGAAGCAAGACAGACCCCTTAGAACAGAAACTGGCGCAGAAAAGGCTGGAAATGCAGGACCCTTGCCCCCACCCCCACCACACACACACACTCATTCCCACGCCTGGAAAAGGTGCTCAGTTGCTGTCAAGTTGTCATCATGCTCCCTTAACCACTTACTAGACAGTCATGGGCCGCACATCTTGCTCTTTTCAGATCCAGAAGCCGCATACCCACAAAAGAACGCAAATCATCATCTTTGAGAGGTTAGACTCTCAGGGATTAAGTTCACCAAAAAAAGACCCATTGTTTCAAAAACAATTGGGGAAAGGAACTAATTTGTGGTACAATGTGCTATTTATATAAAGGATTCAATTTCTTTTTCTAGGCCCTTCCCCCATTGAAATAGATCTGACTGAAACTTAATTTATTTTTCCTTAAGCACTAGGAATATCCTCTGGAAAGAAAAGATCTAATTAAGTTACAATCCCTGTAACTCAAAAGACAAGTTTTGGAGAAGGTTCAAAGATACAACAGAGAAAGATAACATAAGCTTTGGATGTTAAGGCTGTGGTGAAGGGTTAAGAAAACCCAGATTTGCCTTCCAGAGAAGTGTTTGAGAAATCTTCAATTTTATGGAAGGTTATTGTATCTGATTATCTTCTCCAGACAGGGTCAGCCAAAAGTTAAAAAAAAAAAAAAAAAGCTTTGGCTACAGTACAAAGAGCTCAAGATAGATATCAGAAAGAACTTCTCGGCAGTAAAGTACCATTGAAGTTTGTTTGGAACTTTCTAGAGAAGTCATTCTGGATCTGAAGCCGGGGTGCACAGGCGGAGTGAAATCCCCGCCTCTCTAGGGTCAGGAGCCACAGGCAGAGCTCTGCCGCTCCTTCACCCACCACAAGGCTGGCGACAATTTGGGTTGAGTTTGTTCCCAGAACTCTGCCCACAGAACAGACTGCACACGGGCAGTGGCAGAACACGTTTCCCCGCTCCACCCGGCGGAAGAAAGACTGTTGCCATAGAGCTCCCACCTCCTCAGTCCATCGATGGAGCCAGTGCCAGGAACGGTGGGGGGTGCCGGGTGGACCCCAAACGCCAGGCTCAGCCTGAACGACTGCTACCCTCGGCGTGACTCAGGGGTTGGCAGAGACTGCTGGACACCTCGCGCAAGATAAAGGGAGGTAGCCTGGTCCACTTGGGCGAGTAGAGCAGCCATTGGGTTAGAGCAACTGATGGTAATCCTACGACCACAGGGCCTCCACGGCTGGAACTGGTGGGATGCGTGGACTGCTGGTGTTCTGTTCGGTGAGAACAAATTTGACTTCTGGCCCTGTTCCTGACCTCAGTTATGTCTAGGGCTCATTCTTAGCAGCATGTGAAAAGAAAAAAAAAGGACGCAAACTCTAACGCCCTGCTGATGGGGAAGAAGAGCACAAATCAGATAAAAGCAATGGCTCATCAAAAAATCGGGCAAGCAGCTATGCGGAAATGAGCCCAAGTGGGAGGAAGCAGCACCCACCGGCGGCCTTGCTCGCTGCGCTCTGGCGGGGACGGCTGCCCTTCTTCCCTGTCTGCCTCAGCTCTGTCGAATTTGGGGTTCGAGGTTGTTGCCCCAGGGCCCTGGCTCTACCCAACCGCCAGCGTCACAGAGGTGCCCTTGTGCCTTTAAAAGAGGTTCGGAAAGCAAAACTCCCTTTTCAGTGTGCATGAGGCAAAGCAGGGTTCTTTCCCCCCTCCCTTCCTCTCTTCCTCTCTCCTTTCCTTCCCTCGGTCCTTCCATCCTCTTTTTTTTCTTCTCCTCCCAAGGAACTCTTACCAGGAAACCAAGAAAAAACAAAAATAAAACCGAGAGTTTGAGTGTCATTTCCCGATCTGACGTTTGGTCAATGCCCTTCCAGAGACAACAGCCTCTGGGTCCCTTAGCTGGATTCAGGCCTGGCTGAGTAGCTCAGGCTGGTCCCATGTCCAGATCCAGCAGGGTTCTCCCTCCTCAGAACCACAGATCTTGGGCTTGACAGGAATCTCCATGTTAACTGTCAGCCAGGCTGGCTTCCTCTGGGGTTCCACTGTGGCCTCTGACCCTCTTGGTAGTTCAGTTCCTCTCAGCTGAACACCAGCCGTATGTCAGGAACTGTATGACCACTGGGCCTACAAAGAAGAGGACAGAATGGGCCTTGCCCTTAAAGAGTTCACAGCCTTAGAGAAACCAGCAGACACACAGCAGCTTCTTACAGTGCAATATGGTAACGGCCCCAGCAAAGATGCACAGAGCGCAGCAAGGCAGCTCAGAATAGGGGTACGAATACAGTAGGGGGCAGTGCCTGGGGCCGAGGTCCGCAGTTTGTACACCACGCTATCCCAGGCTGAGACACCACAGCAAGCTCAGAGAGGCGTCATGGGGTATTTTAAATTTTTGAGGGAGGCATAGCAATATTCATCATCCATTCCACAGTCCCGTGAGCTACCAGCTTGAAGTAGCTACAGTTTCAATATGAGCTTGCATTTCACTCCTTCTGATGTCATATTTTTGTCAAGCTGGGGTTTTGACAACTCCCGTAATTAAAAGTACCCTGTAAAAGCCAATGTGGAACAGGAAATGAGAGTGGCAGTGTCCGACCAGATAATAAGGTTTGAGCCACTGTGCCTAACAGATGCACACATCCCATCAGTAAGCAGATGTGATTATTTGGCATGAAGTAAAAATGTTTCTTTCAATTTTGTGTATTTTTTCACCTGGCTTATAAGTTGTGAGGAGGTAAATACTTATTAAGTTGTTTGGATCTAACTACTAAATACAGAACTGTTAGGTACTTATGTCGGCCTACAGCCTCTATATAAAAATTCCTGAGACACTAAGGGTACTATGAATTGAGAAAGTTTGGGAGTCGGTCCTAGAAGAAATGATGCTCGATCTGGGTCTTGAAAGTGGAGAGCTGCCTAGAGACAGAAGGGAGGAGATAAGTGGAGAAGAGCTAAGGTTTGGAGGTGAGAGCATTGTACGTGCAGGAGAATTAAGAGTTTGGTGATGCTAGAGCAAAAATGGTAGAGGTGATAGGCAGGGGATGGCTCACAAAGGCCGGGCACTGCAGAGCGCTTAACCCGATCCCACCATGCAGTGGGAACAGTGGGATCTGTAGGTAAGGGACTTAAGCCGGATAAAACCATGCCTGAGATCATTTAGAAGGCTTGACCCTGGATCAGAAGGGGATACTGAGAGGTTGGACTGTAAGGAAAATGGGAATGTTGGGAAAGATGTTAGGATTATTGACTGAATGAAGCTTGGGGGCTGGGGAGTGAATGTGAACTGAATGTCCATGTGGATGGTGGGGACACCCCTGAGTGCGAATGCAGGAGTACAGACAAGTGTGGACTGAGTGGCAGTGAACAATCTGAGTTATGACTCCCTGCCAATAGCTAGACCAGGGCCAGCTATGGGCTACCATATTCCTAAAGCTTTCTGTGTTACCCTGGCCACGATGCCTTGTCTGTTTCTGTTTGTAAGCCAGACATTCCTTGAAGGCTACCCACTTCCTGTCTGAGGATATCTCCCAAATCTCTTAATACAGCCAATAAATACTCTAGGCATCCTGGCTAACGTAGATCAGCCCTGACTCCCAGGTTCTCCAGGGTGACTGATCTCTCATGTGCTTTCAGAAGAGAGTCCTTCCCCTCTTTTATTGCACTTGATGGAACTCAAATATTTGATATCTAAAGTAAAAAACAATAGGCCACATACACGCTAATAGAAATGAGTATATAGTCCCTCAAAATACCAAGACACTGATTCAATTAATTAAGTAGAAAACACATTTGTTGAACTTTCCAGTTACTTGAAGTTGTCCTGCTCTTGGCTTTGGACTGCTGGTAGGCATATTCCTGGGCCTCCGGATCCCACCTGTGGTATGCACTGGGTCTCTGTGACGAGGGCTGAGTTGTATAGGAAAAGAGAAGACCAGGGGTCAAGCATATAATCCTCCAAGGGTGAAATTTCCTAAGCAACCAAAGTTCAGTTGTACCTTTCCTTTGTGTAGCTAACTAATACGATCTCAAATTTTAGAAACATTTAACATGGATTTCAAAAGATGTTCTTGACCTCCAAGATACCAATTGCTAAGCTTTCCATCTAATACTTGGAATTCAATTAAAAGATGACCCAATTAATAGATAGCTCCTTCTCTTCCCTCAAGATCTGCACTGGACTTGGGGATGGGCAAATTAGGTAGAACCCAACTCCTATTTTTCCTGGTTCCACCAAGCAAAATTGAGGGATTCTTTGAGGGTGTATTTGAAAAACAGATGCTGTTTTGTAAGGTGACTTTAGGTAGAAATATCAGGGCTTTTACCAGGCTCTGTGAAGAAGTGCCTGCTCAGCGCCCACCTTCATCACAGGATGATTCGAGGCAGCTTACACTACCTGAGGCTGATGGCTCTCGAGAACAGAGAGCAAATAGATGACTCTGCATCTACTCGTTTCTCTGGTAGGAGAGGAGGAAGGATAGCAAGTCAATAGTGGTTGAAGGCCTTCCAGATACCAGGCACTCAGCCGACTTACACCCTGATGACAAATGGTGCAGTGGGTACCGTAAAGAAGCCTCCTTGGCCATAGACAGCTCTACCTTGACAGGTCAGGTGCCTAGTCACCTCTGTGGCTGTCTCAGTCTAGGGGATGGTTCTTGAGGCCGTGGCTAAAGTCTGAATCAGTGGAAGAAGGACCCTGAGCCGTGAAGGCACCAAGTCAGGAGCCCTGGGAAGCATTTCAGCTGATAGCTCACCTCCAAGTTTCCTCTCCTCTGGAAGCCCAGGGAGAAGAGTATTTAGGGTATGACCATGGAGAGCTGCTCCTGATCTCCCAGGGGCCTTCCAGGTTGGAATGGGGCTTCATGGCATGACAGGGAGTTGGGGACATTGAGAATTTCAGCATCTCTCTATGTCCTGTACCCCTTGCATTTATGTCGGCCAAATCAGCAGAGGCCTTTCCTGTTATCCTCCAAAAGAGTGGTAAAAGCAAACTTATTCTCTGAAGAAGTCTAAATGTGAAAAAACCTTTCATGACTAGAAACAAAATCCCAAAGCCTTGCTAAGCTAAGGAGAAGTTCCCTCTACCTTAATTACCTCTTTTTTAGGCATCAGAATTGACTTGGTTCTCAGGCTTTTGCTTAACACCCATTTTGCTTGGATTCTAACTTTCTCCTCTGCGGAAGGGTTGGTTTCACCTCCAACTATAATCAGCTTGCTTCCTCTTTCTCTCCTGTTGGGTTGGGTTGTTCCAGGGATGGAGTATCCCTCCTGTGCATAGCCCCCCCATCAGGAGCAGTAGGGTATGGGGATGGGATGGATGGACACAAAATACAGAGCAGACGAGTCCAGGCCCTCCAGTGGTCAAAGGACAGGAGATGCTTAGCACAACCAACTCAATCCCCTGAATCCCCATACAGTTCATCTCATCCATCACTGCCCATTAACCAAGACTTCAGACACTGATATGGTTACCCCCTGAGGCCAGTAAGACCCATACAGAGTCACTCCCTCCTTTAATAGGTGGCCAGAGACCAAATGAATGTGGGGCGGTATTCTAGAAGCAGCTAAGGGCCACACAAGCAAAGGAGGGCCAGAGGTGGTATTTTAGGAAAGCCTTCCTGGCTCAAATAAAACCAAGGACTGGCCGGTGCTCTTGCCCCAGTGGGCCCTCGCAGGAGCTAGAACACAGGCATACGTTTCCAGGCACTCCTTCCTTGACGAAAACCATTTTCCAGTTTGATGCTTGAGTCTTTTCATCTTCAGAGGAAGTGATGAACACCCACACGTGAAGGTTAAGAAAGATGTGACATCTATAGTGTTCTGAGGTCCTCAGAAGCAACCATGAGTGATAAATGGTGACTCCTTGGTTGCAAAGGATCTTGAGACCATCCTGTCCATTCCTTCTTACAACCAGACAAGGCTGGACTTCCTTCAAGGTCATACCTTTGAAGGAACCCTTCCGGCTCTTACAGCCCTTAGGAAAAGGGAGTTTAACAATATCTCTTGATTGTCTAATGTCCTTCCATGCGTCTAAATTCCTTGCAACTGGGCCCAAACGCATGCCATCTTTTCTGCATCTGATCTAGTTGGTCACTCTCTCTTATATAACAAAAATAATTTATTCTGTCATTTTCACACCGGGATTTCACCTACTTTTTTTTTTGCTTTATAAATCTTTTTTTTAAGTTTATTTTGGTATCATTAATCTACAGTTACATGTGCAATATTATGGTGATTAAACTACCCCTTTCATCAGGTCCCCCCCCAACAACCCCATTACAGTCACTGTCCATCAGTGTAGTGAGATGCTATAGAATCACTACTTGTCTTCTCTGAGTTGTACAGCCCTCCCCGTGCCCCCCCAACAGTACATCTGCTAATCGTAATGCCCCCTTTTCCCCCTGGTCCCTCCCTTCCCACCCATCCTCCTCAGTCCCTTTCCCTTTGGTAACTATTAGTCCGTTCCCGGGTTCTGTGAGTCTGCTGCTGTTTTGTTCCTTCAGTATTTTTCTTAGTTCTTATACTCCACATATGAGTGAAATCATTTGATACTTGTCTTTTTTGGGTTGGTTTATTTCACTGAGCATAATACCCTCTAGCTCCATCCATGTTGTTGCAAATGGTAGGATTTGTTTTCTTCTTATGGCTGAATAATATTCCATTGTGTGTATGTACCACCTCTTCTTTATCCATTCATCTACTGATGGACACTTAGGTTGCTTCCATTTCTTGGCTATTGTAAATAGTGCTGCAATAAACATAGGGGTGCATCTGTCTTTTTCAAACTGGGCTGCTGCATTCTTAGGGTAAATTCCTAGGAGTGGAATTCCTGGGTCAAATGGTATTTCTATTTTGAGTTTCTTGAGGAACCTCCATACTGCTTTCCACAATGGTTGAACTAATTTGCAGTCCCACCAGCAGTGTAGGAGGGTTCCCTTTTCTCCACATCCTCGCCAACATTTGTTGTTGTGTTTTGGATGTTGGCCATCCTCACTGGTGTGAGGTGATATCTCATTGTGGTTTTAATCTGCATTTCTCTGATGATTAATGATGTGGAGCATCTTTTCATGTGCCTGTTGGCCATCTGAATTTCTTCTTTAGAGAAGTGTCTATTCATGTCCTCTGCCCATTTCTTAAATGGATTATTTGCTTTTTGTTTGTTGAGGTGCGTGAGTTCTTTATATATTTTGGATGTCAACCCCTTATCAGATACGTCATTTATGAATGTATTCTCCCATACTGTAGGATGTCTTTTTGTTCTACTGATGGTGTCCTTTGCTGTACAGAAGCTTTTCAGCTTGATATAGTCCCACTTGTTCATTTTTGCTTTTGTTTCCCTTGCCCGGGGAGATATGTTCATGAAGAAGTCGCTCATGTTTATGTCCAAGAGATTTTTGCCTATGTTTTTTTCTAAGAGTTTTATGGTTTCATGACTTACATTCAGGTCTTTGATCCACCTTGAGTTTACCTTTGTGTATGGGGCTAGACAGTAGTCCAGTTTCATTCTCTTACATGTAGCTGTCCAGTTTTTCCAACACCAGCTGCTGAAGAGGCTGTCATCTCCCCATTGTATATCCAAGGCTCCTTATCAAATATTAATTGACTGTATATGTTTGGGTTAATGTTTGGATTTTCTATTCTGTTCCACTGGTCTGTGGGTCTGTTTTTGTGCCAATACCAAATTGTCTTGATTACTGTGGCTTTGTAGTAGAGCTTGAAGTCAGGGAGCGTAATTCCCCCTGTTTTATTCCTCCTTCTCAGGATTGCTTTGGCTATTCGGGGTCTTTTGTGGTCCCATATGAATTTTAGAATTATTTGTTCCAGTTCATTGAAGAATGCTGTTGGTATTTTGATCGGGATTGCATTGAATCTGTATATTGCTTTATGTAGTATATTTCACCTACTTTTTGTCACTAAGGCCAGTATGGTAGGCTTGCAAAGAGCCTGGGCAGGTCGGTTTAACGACCTCATCTCTGACGTCTCTGCCCCCTCTGGCCTCCTTGCTATGAAGCTCTCAATAAACATAAACCATAATGGACCTACCCATTTCCTTCCGAGGAAATGAACCTAATGGAGAGAGATATATTGATCATACTGACCCAGTTTCAGAATCAGTCTCCTGGCGGTGAACCCTTTCAGGTGGTTGGGCTAATGGCCTACACTTTCAGCTGCTGTGGCCTGTTGGAGACCTGTGCATCTTAACAATCAATGGGACAGCAAGCCTGCCAGGGGGCCGGGGATTCTACACCAAAAGGTTCGCCAACGGGAGGGAAAATTAGCTTTTTAATAAAGCTAATCAGAGAAGGAAAAAAAAAATTGCTGAGCTTTTTCAGAGGCTTTAGGCCTTCCAGTTGAAGAACTCCAACCTGTGGTGATGCTCCTGTTTCTCTCCTACTGACAAGACTCTGTTCTCCGTCCCATAAAAAGCCTATTAAGCAGCTCTCCTCAGGGGGTGCTAAGCAGGAAAAATGCTGCCTAGGGTCCCCAATGTTTTTATGGGGCAGGGCCCAGCAGCCCATATGGAGAGGTCTTGTTTTGTTCTTGCCGAAAAGGGGCTGGAGCTCTGGCCTCTGCCGTAGGGAGGCAGCAGTTTGTAATTGCGAAACCAGCCATTAGACCATGGGTGGCAACATAATAAAACACATTTTCCTTTGCCTCTGTTATAAGTCACACTAGGATGCAGACAATACCTTTCCTCCCCCTAAGATCAATGGGTTCTTGCACAGAGGTCCGCATGAAGTATTTGCAGTGCAAAAGCAACACGTTCTTGGGAGCCAAACTCTTACTACTTGTGGGACTGTGGACAAGTTAATCATCCAGATTCATTTTCCCAGTCTCTTAAACGGGGATGACAATACCTACCTTACAGGGTAGAACGGCAATTAATATCAGTATCAGATCATGTATTTGATGAGCTTAGTATAGTGTTTGGCACATATACACACCTGTGCATATTATCTAACAGTCTTTGCAATTTTTCTAGAATGTCTAAGTTGCATGCTGGGAGGACTATTTCAAGACCAGGCCTTACAAGACCCAGATTCCTTCTGCGGTGAAGCCATCTACAACCTGCTAGGAAGGTCTGGAGAGCGTATGGAATTTGGGGAGACAGAACAGCTTTCCAGGTAAGGCACTAACACAAGAAAAAGCACAGAGAGGACAGCAGCCAGGGATGTGTGACTGTTGTAGACCAGGTCTAATGGAGAGCTTTCTTGGCAACAGGGGCACATGACCCGGATTGTTGGGAGGCAGGCAGGGGGGTTTAGGTTCCATCAGGAAGAAAGCTGGAAGTCACTGAGAAGCTCTGAGGAGGGGAGAGACAGAGTTTCTACTGCCTGAAGGTATCCAAGGAAAGGAGGGCCAGCCCCGAACTGGGTGTCAACAGCCATCAGGTACTGGGGAGAGGGTGGCCCAGGTTCCCTTTTTCCTCTATAATCCTAAGTTACTAGCCCTCCCAGTGGGGCCTTCATTCCCCACTTTGCAGAGTGATACCGTCTCTCCCCACCTGAACTACCTCCCAAGGGAGTAGGATAGATGTTTCAAGTGCACAATCCACGGTACGCAGTGAACTATTATTCCCCAAGAAACAGAGGACCAGAAGCTGCCTCTGTTTACTCAAGAACCCACAGCAAACCAGGCAGCATTGATCCCAGAATCCGATTAAATGAAATCATCAATGTCATAACACTTGGCATGGTCTCTGCCTGTAACAGGTGTTCACTAAGTATGGCCATGATATATACTTTTATGACTGTTTCCTCTCCACGATGTTAGCATTTCTGCATGCTTTCACACACTTTTTGTCCTCTCAGAGATACCTGGGAGTGGCATGTGGGTTAGTGCTCTAACTAGCCACTCGGTTCAGTTTCACGTTAAGCCATGAGTCTCTGGCTGTCAGTCCAGAAGATTCTGTTTCTAGGTTGTGAGTTCTATAGAAAACCATGGAAGTCAGGCACCCTGCAGAGGAAAGTCCAGCTGGTTTGGGGCAAAGGTGTCCTCTGAATTAAAGAGGCTGTGTCCCTGGGGGGCGCTGTGGAAGGCGGGAGGTTAATGAAGAGCCATATTGGGCCCCAGACACCTTTCAGACTGGTAGCCCCATGTGGAAGTGCTCCCAGGTGTGCGGATAGCAGGAAAGCTTCCACAAAGCCAAGAAGGCAGTGACCACCCTCAGGAAGGCAGGACCTGCCAGGGGAACAGTGTGGAGCTCACTGATGACCACCAGCACCAGCTGGTAATGCTGGAGCTTGTAAGACTTTTCTGTAATCACTCACGCGTCTTACTTACAGCCTGACTTGCTCAACTCACACGCAGCGTAGGGCAGAGGTGTGACTAGAACCCAGGCTGCTTTTTCTTGTCTCAGCTCTGAAATACAACTGGGCCTCAGGATGCAGTGGGGTCCTGCGGGGTCAGTCTCTGCTGCAGCAGCTGGCAAGTGGGATTTCCATGCTCCTGCCCCCACCCCCTTAAAGGATAGGGGAGAAACGTGAAAATGAGCAATCATTTCAGGTTGCAGAGACTAATTTTTTTTCTCTTCCCATTTCCGCCTCCTCTCTCTCTAAGCCACTAGAGTTGGCTAAAAATACTTAAATATGGATACATTTTAGTACTTCTGAAATGGTTTCAGCCCAAAGGTATGTAAGAGGCTCTGACTCACAATCTTGGTGGGTCAGAGAAAATTACGCACCACTGTTGCCACTCCGTAATTCTTCCCCCGACGGATCTATTGGTTAACCTGTATTGTTTACTAGGATCCAGGCACGGTACCGAACATGTTCCTATACATGATCTCATTCAGTCCTTACTCAACCCTTTGAGGCAGGTGCCACTATTTCCCTCACTGAACAGGGAAGGAAGGTGAGGCTTTGAGAGATTAGAAATTGATCCAGTTTCCCCAGTTGCAAAGGGGAAGACATGGCATCCAAATGTGGGCTCAGCCACGGGGCCACGTCCTCCTGAGCAGAGGGAAGTCAGCGCCAGCAGGGGCCACCGCGTCAGGTGAAGTGCAGCGGTGATCTTCCATAGGAATTTTCTACTAGACCTGACAGCACTGCTTTCTCAGCCCAGCACTTGATGGGTCATGCATTTGTTCATTCACTAAGTTCAACATCCCTTCAAGGGTGTATTATGTCCAGCTCGGTTGCCAGGAACTGTGTTAAGGGCTGTAAACATAAAGATAGGAAAACAGGGCCCCGTCCCTTCAGGGAACTCATTATATGACCACTTCAACAAACAGAAATTGGAAAGAGAAGGAAGCTAACTGTAATGGAATACCTAGCAGAAGCTGTGCGATTAACAGGTGTCACCTTAGGTAATCCTTCAACCAGTTTGGTGGGATGGGTATTACTGCCTCCACTGTCCACCTGATGAAACTGTGGTGTAGAAAGAGGAAGAACATTGTTCAAGGCGTACAGTTAGGGAGTGATAGGTCTGGGATCAATCAGGTCTTATTCACAAATGTATGTCCTTGGCAGCTCCCACCTCCCCCCATGCCTCTCCCTCCACTGAATGAGGTCAGTTTCAAAAGGAATATGTGGGTGAATGAAAGTAAGTCCTGGATTTGAAGAATTAAGCTGAGATTCTGCTACCATGAGGATGGGTTGTTATCCTCGGAAGGAGAAGGTACAAGGAACACCACAGAGTCATATGTGCACCAGAGGTCGCCAGAGCAAATGCTCTCACAGGTCAAATCCCATTCTGTGGGCCACTTATTTCCAGAGATATTTATGGAGACCAAAATGCAAGCTAACAAAAGAACTGGACAGACTTGGAGCTCAGCTTATGAACTGACAACCAGCGTATAGTAACATACGCAATATGAAGGTGCGAAGAAGGAGTCAATATGTGTTGCCGAGCAACGGGGATTGGCTAGTTCAGACACCTTTGCCATTCAGGGATCACCGTAAAGCCCCTCCGTCCTATGTTTAAAGATCTTCATCCCCAAGAAGGTGCATCAGCTTCTGACCACACACACTAAGCCGTCCACGGCCTCATTCCTGCTCTCAGTGTCACCGTCAAGCATTGTGTTCCCTAGCTCTTGTCTCACACTTAAAACCTTTCTCCTGTTTGTGCCTTTGTCTGCAAGGCCCACTGCATGCTCAGTTATTTGGTCACGTCCCACCTATCCTTCAACACCCCCCCATATGGGTTTTGTCTCCTGTGGGAAGTTGTCCCTGACTGGTCTGGTACCCAAAACACCCCATAGGCAGTTGTGTTACAGCACTTTCCACGTTATATTTAAGTGATCTGTCTTCCCCAATAGACCACAAGCTACTTGAAGCACAGAGCATTTCTTATTTTTTTTGTAACCCTAATAGCTGGCATAGTATTTAGCACACAGTAGGTATTAACTTTTTTTTAAACGTGCATTTCATGAAGGTGTACAGGGTATGGGTATCCACGGTGGCAGACAGGCTGTAAGGTGACACCCTGGTAATCTCTGCCTTCTGGTAGTCACTCCTCCATATGACCCCCTCCCATAGAGTGTGAGACCCAAGACTCGCTTCTGCCCAGTATGGATGCAAAGCTGATAGATGTGTCTCCCATGATTAGGTTATCTTATATGGCAAAGGTGATGGGTATCACTCCACTGGTGACCTTAAGGCCACCGCATATTGTGAACTGCCTGTAGAACCACATGGCACGGAACTGTGCATGGCCTCTAAGACCTGAGAGCAGCTTCTAGCCAACATCCAGCAAAAAGCTGGACCCTCAGTCCTACAACGAACAGGAAACAAATTCTGCCAGCAATCTGAATGAGGTTGGAAGTAGAGCCTCGTTGAGCCTTCTGATTCAAACACAGCCCAGCCGTCACTGCAACCAGACTGAGCAGAGAATAGCTAAGCCTGGGCTCCTGGCCTACAGAAACTGTGAAAGAAATGTGTGTGTTTTAAGTCACTAAGGTAGCAGTGCAGAGTAATAGAAAACAAATGCACGTCCAGCTTTTCAGGAGGAGAGGGCAGTAGTCAGGAAAGTAACATGACTGAGCAAGTAACTGGTATAAGCTGATGAGACCAACCTCAGCATTAAACAGTCATCTAGGTATTTAATGCAAGAGATGGGAGGTCTCAATCCCAGAACTGTTTGAAACTGACTGATCTAATGCATTCACTTCTCATTCCTTTCCCCATGGAAACTTGATTTAGGCCATTACATGGCCAAGACTCATACCTTGGTACTTAAGGGAGGGGGCGGTATGGAGTGGCCAGAACAAAGACTTGGAGTCCGACACCAGCACTTGGAATCTGTGGCTACTTATTTCTAAAGATGCATGACCCCAGGTAAATGACCTAACCTCTCTAAGCTCAGTCCCCGGGGGTTTCCACAGCTGACTACAGGGCTCTGCTATGGTTATGTGGAATGGCATAAAAAGTGTCTAGCTCACAATCTGTGCTCCCCAGCCACTGGTTACCTTCCCACCCTCTTTGCTGACTGCCCTCCCCAAATTTCCCTGACTCCAAAGTCAAGCCTGCTTTGGGATGCTCCTGGCAGAGCCCTTCTGTAACACGGTTTTTTGGGGGGCTGCTGCCTTTGGATGCAGCTTGTGCAGCATCTGAAATCCCAGGAAATTCTGCCCACCTGTTCCAACACGGCTAGGCTGCCGAAAGGTCAGGCTCAATTTCCTGAAATGACTTCCTGCTTCCCCTTTCATGGGGACACTTTCTAGACCATAAATGAGACAGGTCCCACACTCTCCAAGCAGCCACTAGTCCTGACTCCAGGACCCCCGGCCATCAGACCATCGCCACCTCACCACACGGAAGCAGAAAAGGCCTGTGTGTTTGGCACTGGCCTAGACACCTTTGCTCACATCATCTTATTTAATCCTCAGAGCAGGTCCCTGAGATGCTTTTTAAAGATGAGGAAACCGAGGCTGAGAGAGAGGGGCAGCATTATATGCTCGAGCTTACCAACATGCAAGCTTAAGAGTCCAGTTCAGCTACTGGCTCCCATTATGGAGACATAATCCTGCCTTTCTGGAAAACAAAGAGGACCTGACTCAGTGCTAGGTTAACTCTGCATGGGTTTCAAGGCCAAGAGTGCTTAAGAATTTTCACACAGTTCATTCTTACTGCCACATCCAAATGTCACCCTTGACTGCGGTCTGCCTGGATCCCTCTTACACCAACACATGGTGCTCACATCTAAATGTCCTGCTTGATTCCTTCCCTCCAAATTACCTGACTCCCTTCCTCAACCAGCTCATGAATGGCCTAGGAACACCTGTGTCCTGTGTCCTGGCCTGGTAACCAGGAGAGAAGCTCCTCAATGTTCAGATACAAATGCTTTCTGTAATTAGGCCAAACCCCAGGAAACAGAAAGTGAAATTAACCAGTGAGTAAGAAAACCAAAGGAGGTGGTAGTTACCCTATGTTTAGGCCAGGTTTGTCTTTAGCTATAGATTTACAAAAGTTTTTCCTGGTCTGTTTTCTTTCTTCTAAATATAAAGCCCATCCTAGAATTGTAAGAACTTGAACCCAAGTTGACAAAGGCTAAATTAAACTGACTCTGTCCCCAGCTCAGAGGAGGACCCTAAATGAGTCACTTCCCTCCGTCTGCTTCCCCCTGGGCTGATAAGCCAGCCTCTGGGGTCAGAGGGAGAGATAAGGAGCTCAGGGCTGAGAACCACTCTGGCATCATTCAGCAGCAGAGGACAAGCCTTTCTTTGCAGAATGCTTTTCACCGACATAGAGGCTTTTCTGAGGGTGGCTGGGTAAAAGCCCCTCCGTTCCAGACCACCCCTCTCTGGCCCTGGTTGCCTCCCCGCAACCCATGACCTGATCTTCACTTCCTTTGAAAACAAATGTACAGGATGTTCAGGTTACAAGTCAAAAGGTGGGCTGCTAACCCGGTTTTCTGAGAGTCTTTTGTATGTACCGGTGGGAAACTGAGAAGCTAGAGGGGAAAGACGCACCTTGTGCTCATGTATTAAACTGAATTCACAGCGATGTGCGGTTTGTCGTGACATGGGGTGTTCAGTAAGTGTGCTAAGGACTCTAGGCCTCACTGAAAACCCAGAGATACTCGCCTGCAGAGCTGTTCCCCACTGGAATGTGAAGGGGGAGTGATCGTGTCGTCTTCACTTCCCCATTTTATAGAGCAGGGAACTGAGGCTTAGAACAGAACAATGACTACTTTAAGGCCACTGTGATGAGCTGCAGAGCTTAACTTAGAACCCAGGACTGAACACATCCTTGTCAGGCCCCCATCCCACCAGTCACCTATGTCTTTGCCCCATTTCTGATTGTCTTGGTGCAGCCCTGGGGGGGGGACTGAGCTGGTGGTGCAGCTGAGGTTAGAGACCTGGCTCTGTCCCTGTGCACCCTTGAGCAAGTCCCCCAACCTTCCTGGGACTGTGAACAATGAAAAGGGACTCAGATAGATGTCAAAGGCCCCTTCCAGTTCCAGGAGCCTGCAAGCTGTGTGCTCTTCTTCCTCTCACCAGGGGGAGGAAGGTGGGCTGCCCTCTCAACCTTAGACGGCAATGAGGGCTAAAACCAAGGTGCCAGGTGTGGGCTAACCCGGGAGAGTAGCCTGCACGGGAGGGAGGGAGGGGGTCACGGAGAATCCTTAGTGGGAATTGATGCCAGGTACCAGTGCTGGAATCATACAAGGCCAAGTGCAACCATTTCAAACTGCAGACCTTTCTACAGGTGGCTGCCTCAGGCCTCGCTCTGCTTCATCCCAGCTTGGAAGAATTCTCTCTCTCTCTCTCTCTCTCTCTGAGCCATTCATGCTCAGTCTGACCCTTTCAGTGGCTCACCCAACTGTTCTGTTTTCAGTAGTTAAGACCCAAGAGAATGACTCTTCAGGAAAATGAGGTGCCATTTTTAGCTTATCAGGAAGACAATTTCCTTGAGGAGAAGACAGCAGGCTAGAAGGCCCCTCTCACTTCTGGGGGGCAGTGATATGTATACAAGAAAGGTGGCCTCCAGATGAGCCCAGGCTCCCAGTCCACTGCAGATGCCTGGCTGTGTGGGGAATACATTTCTCCCCCTTCACAGTCCAGTGGGGACCATCTCTGCACAATGAGTCTTCTGGGGTTTCAGTGAAGCCCCAGAGTTCTGGGCACACTTAAGGACAAGACTTATTTCCCCCAGCAGTTTGCCTTTCTTAGCAATTGAGTGTAACATTTGGAATTCCCCTCACTATTGTCTGTAAAACTATTCCATGGGAACTGTGCTGGCCAATATGCTAGCCACTAGCCACATGCTAAATAAAACTAAGACTTCAGTTGCTTGTCATGCCAGCCGTATTTCAAGTGGTTATCATATTGGCAGTGCAAATATGAACCTTCTCCCCATCACAGAGCATTTGATTGGATGGCACTGCTCTAGAAATCAGCCCCCCAAGAACAGAGACTTGGCCTTGTTGATTTCTAGATCTCAAGTTCCTAGAAGTGCCTGCCTGACACATAATTGGCACTTAATCTGTTGAATGCATTTATTGGGTTCATGGATGGGTAGGTTAGATAGGACAGAGACTATGGCAGTGTCAGTACAGTTCTGCTGGAATTCAAAACTACACAGCAGACTACTCCCGAGAGACTGACTTCTAGTGTTCATTCTCTAAGAAGAGCTTGAGCACCCACTGGTATTTCCCTAGGCTGGCTGCTACGAGGGATATGAAAAACAGCAAGAGAGGAGGTAGTTAAATGTATTGGTAAAGAGTAGAGGATTGGGAAAGAGAAGACCCAGGTTCTAGTCCAGATCCCAATCAGAAGGGCAAGGAGGGGTGAGGCAGCACCTTTGAGTCTCAGTCTCTTCATCTGTAAAATGGGAGTAATAATACTATGCCCAGGAGTTATTCCTGTGAATCAAATGGAAAAACAGAGCAGAAAGCACTCTGGAAACTCTAAAGAGTTGGATGTTTGTGTTAATGGCCTTGCCCTTGAGTTGCTTTTGCGTCACATTTTGAGCCATAGTCCTTAAAAACATATGGTCTTCTCCACCTTCTCTCCCTGCCTTGGGATCATTACTTCAATTCATCGTGCAACCTGAAAGGCAGTTTTTCTGCTAATGTTTCACTATTAGCATGCTCCTGTGGCCAAAGACTGAAACGGCTTCCTTACTGCCTGGAAGGTCAAGACCACCCCCATCTTCTATCTGGCCCTACTGCATGCCCCATTTGCTTAGGAAACCTCTATTCTACGGTCGTCAGATAGGACCTTCCTGAAGTGAGGACCCTCATGGGCCCCTGCCCTTCCCATGTCTTTCATTCTTCCATTTCCTCTAGTGGCACCTGCTTCCTTGAGCCGGCCTCTCACTCCAGCCCCCAATCACGCTGGCATTCTTAGCGCCCAGCTGGCCGTGTACATTATAACACATTCTCCCACATCGGCTTGTTCTCGGGTTGTTCACGTGTCTGATCTTCCCCACACTGGACCACATGCAAAGAGGCTCATTGTTCCTAAGCCATAGTGGGTTTCCTAGGCACATCTAGGATGGGGACAGCGTAGTTAGCCCCTTTAGACTGGGTTTAGATGAGGTAAGCCAAGACGAAAATTAGGTTTGAAAGGAGAGTCCAACCAGTTTTGCATGGTGGACTCTGCTTCTCCTTTAATGGATTCCATGTTTGAGTATAAACATTTCAAATACGTTGTGTTTATTAAGTGATAATAATTGACTCATTTCCCCATCTTATTATACTTTAGATTGATACCATTTCAGCCCAATCAAAGCAGTATAGCATTTAGTTCGAGGCTTTAATTTAGAGATCTAACTCCTTCTGGTGGCAGGAGCTGGCCTCCCACTGGGTCAAATTTCTGTGATTCCACTAGATGCTTCTCACACTGGTCTAGAAGGAGGTATGGCAATGATGGCTGAGATGTGGAGCCGTGACTTACGATGGCATTCCAGAGAAAAGTGGAACGCTGTTACTAGCTAAGATCACCTCAGAAGAGAGCCCAGGCTCCCATCCACTGCAGAAGGCCTTGGTGTGTGGCCTGGGCTTTCATCCCCACCATACGAAACACCATCTCCCCCAGTGGAGAGCAGGACTGCAGTCTAAGCCAGCACTACGATTCTGGCTGGGCATAGACAGAGAGCCCAATTAAGACACCTAATTATAGTCCAGGCTGGAAGCAGGAGGTGGGCTTTGTTGGTGGCCCTGAAGCCAGCTGACAGGCTGCCAGCATGTCCCGGATCAGCCACAGCCAGCCTCAGACTGGAATAAGCCTCCATCTGGACAGATGGACAGGAGGGCTGGGAGGACAGAAAGCACACCTCACTGCTGTTAGCTCCTGGGGAGGTGGAGAGTGCTCTCCCAAGGAACACTGGGGCAGCTTCCTGGAAGATCATAAGGGAAGATGCTTCCAAATGCAAGAGAATTGCAATTTCACTTTCCTGGGTACATCTATAGAGTGGCATATCTAGTTCACAGGATTACTATGAGATAAATGCTGCCAGGAGTAATTTAAAAGTTCTTTGCTGTTGGCTAAGCACCGCCATAGATTATACACTTTCCCAAGAAGTGGGGGGCAGAGAAGTGATGTGAACAGAAGTGGGCCAAACCTGGGCACAAAATGGAGTTCTCCCTGCCTACCTGCAGGTGGTCATCTCTCTTGCCAATCACTAAAATACTGATACCCACTCGACTCTACGTCAGTCATTACACTGTCAGTACCTAATAGACCTTTTTCAGTGATGCCGCTGTAAAAGGAGTTTTTCTATCTTTCCTTTGCATCTCCAAGCACGGTTC
This sequence comes from Smutsia gigantea, assembly GCA_032199065.1. Taxonomy (NCBI): domain Eukaryota; kingdom Metazoa; phylum Chordata; class Mammalia; order Pholidota; family Manidae; genus Smutsia; species Smutsia gigantea. The sequence continues at coordinate 795,356 of JAVSCE010010875.1, read as the reverse complement.
ACACAGTTGTCTTATTACTCCAACCTTCCTAAGAGGTTAACAAGAGAGGGAACGTTTGAATCTCACTGGTGGAGAACGGAGGTTCTATGTTCAAGTGAACATGCTCCCTCACTCTCCTAGGATGACAGAGGCGGGCTTGGAGTAGGACCTGGAAACACCACCATCCTTATCACCTTCTTGAAGCCTGCTAAGCTAGGCTAGCCTTCAAGGCTGTGCAGAGAGCAGACATTCTGGAAACGGAAGACTGAGATTAGCAACCACTAGGGGGGATTCAGGCAGAGTCTGGATTTTAAGCTTCTCTGGAATCATTCTACCAAGCTCTTTTGGCCAGGATGCTTCTTGTGTTCTCCTCACTAGAAAAGGATGGATGGGCTTGGACCTCTCACCTCATGGAAGGAGACATCATCAGTCCAGTGTTCTGAGCTCGCAATTGCACTGGCTGAGTGGAGGACTTTGTAGCTTTGGGGGTTTCAGTCAAAAGCACATTATTACATGGGGGTAACTGAAGATACATTGTGCCCCTCCCAACTCACCTGGGCCATTTCCCAGAGAAGGGGGGCCCGACAACTCAACCCCATCCCAGCAAGGAGCATCCAGCGCTGGCAGCCTGGTCCCATAGCAGCCCAGGCATTCTCTGACTGAGGGACAAAAGTCATGCTAATAAACACACAGAACATGGGGCCAGAGCAGCTGGCTTTGGGCCTTGGCTCTACTATTTACTAACCACCATTTAGGGAAAACTCTTCGGGCATTGCTATATCATCTCTAAAAGTGCGATGATAACATCCCTTCACAAAGCTGCTGTTTAGAGTTAAGGGACACCGTGGTGTAGTGGTCAAAACCACGTCCTCAAGACACAGACGTGGATTTGTATCCCATTCCACCGCCCACTAGTTACCAGACTCTTGGGTTACTTGCGGACCCTGGCTAACCTCTACCTTTCTCATTTGACATTAGAGGATGGTACTCATACTCAAGAGCGTTGTTTGGAGGTCTTCATTGACACGATGCCTGGTACACAGTGGGCCCTCAATACACTTTCCCTGTGACTGTCGCAGATACGTAAGCTGGAAAGGCACAATGCAAATGCAAACACCTACGATTGTCTTCTAGGCTGTGGGCAAGCGTTGGCAACACACGCGGTGCTCTGCATATAGTAAATGAATAATCAGTATCTGCTACATGTAATTATGGCAACCAGAGCAGCAGCTCTACTCTGGAATTCAGCTCAGAGATTAGTATCATTTGCAGTAACTACATTCTAGGATGCCAGCCCTACAAATTAGACCAGCTAAAGATATGCAGTACATGATTCAACGCTGTCTCAGGGGAGGGTTTCTGGTGATGGAGAAGGCCACAAGGGATCTGACCTGAGGAGTGTCAGTGTTGTCAGCAGAAGAAGCTTCCTCTCACAGTGAGGACGAGCATACTGCTGTGTGCGGCTGGTGGTGTGCGCTGGGTCGGGACTGCTCTGGGCCCAGAACACCCAGCTGTCCCAGGCTGTCTCAGCAGCAGAGACTTTCTCTGTTGTAAGTGCAGCCAAAGTCAAGGGCTCGTCCCTGTCCTTTCTTCCCTGCACTCCATCCCTGGCAGCCAGACTGGTCAGGAGGCAAATCGGTAGTGAGCATGGGCGTGTGCAAGTGACCTGGGGAATATCACACAGCAGCAGCTGCTTATCACCTCCAGCTGACTGCTGACCTGCAGGATGAGAGCTCAGAGCTGCCCACAAGTTTTTTGGAATGATAAATCGCATCAGTTTCCAGCCTCCGTGTGAGATCCTCTGCCTTTCCTTATTTGCCACTATGTATTTCTTCAAGCACCAGGAAGGTATTTCTTCTCTCATCTTGCAGGAACTGGACTAATGCACAGATAACCCTCTTCCAGTTAATGGTGAGAGGCTGATATTAAGTGCTTACCAAGTGTCCTCCTTATACTAAACTCTTTACCATCATTGTATCATTCAACCCTCAGGACAAGCAGCCCATGATTACCATCCCCATTAGATGAACAAGGAAACTAAGTCTTCGCGATGCTCAGCATCTTGCCCAAAGCAATCTGAGGGTTTTCCTCTCCTGTCCTGTAAAGCCTATACGCTTTGGCAGACTCCCTTTGCACTTTCCAGATTGGATAGCGGTAATCCATTCATTTTGTCTCTGTGAAGAAACTTTCTGACCCCTGAGTCACCGTAGGCCCTTCATTGGACCTTCCCCAGCCTCGGTTTTTCTCTCTTAACTGCAAACCCTCACTCCAGGGGCCGACCCTATTGTTTATAAGAACTTAGTATGTTATCTCATCTTAGTCCTACTGCAGGCCCAGTGGAGGCTCAGGCCTGCCAGTCAGAGAGCCAGGCTCAGCCCAGGACTCACACCTCCCCCAGCTTTGCTCCCTGCTTATGCAATGTTGCTTCTAGGCTTGGTCTGAGCCTTTGTTCCCCCAGGGTGCCCTGCATGTTTAGAGAGAAACTTGTCCAAATGCTATTGGCTGGTGGCACCAAGCCAATCCCACTCCCTGTCTTTCTGAGTCTGTCCATTCATTCTATTCTCAGTGCACAAGCTCTTGCCCAGAAGGTTTCAGAAATTCTCTTGACTGGTCTTGCCCTCCTTCCATTCCCCAGTTCCCAGTCCATCCTCCCCTGAGGCCAGGACAATCTTCCTAAAATACTAACTGGGTTCATGCCACCATCTTGCTTACATCCTGCAGAGGCTCCCCAAACACCTGTACCGGCTCCGTCAGCCTGGCAGCCTCTCCTGCTGTCACCTCCCCCCACCCCCACCAGGTCACCCTCTGCCTCAGCCACAGGGTCCTGCGCTGACCGGAAATACCCTGACGTTCTCTCTATTGACCTTGAGCCCGCTTTGCTTTTCCTCATGGAACTGTCCTTACCACCTCTTTTCTGTCTAATGAACTTAAAGGATAACTAACACGAAGCCAAGGCTTCACCTCTTCAGGGGAACCCTAGAACTTCCTTTCGGAATCACCCATCTCCCTCATCACCCCCAACCCTTTACTTCTCTATATCCCCCACTGGACTGTATGCTTCTTGGAGATGAGGCCCCATATCTGTTTCACTTTGTGCCTTCAGTAAATGCCCTGAGATGCCCACTGAAGGAGGGAGGAATGAGTGACTTCTCCCCAGATGTTCCCATTCAGCAAAGCACCTGTCTTCTGAGACCTCACAGCACCTTATAATATTCTTCTATCAGCACTTGCCAGTGTTATCTCTAATCATTTCCTTCTCTGTCTAGTTTCCTCACTACTTTGGAAATACAGGCACGCCTCGGAGATACTGTGGGTTTGGTTCCAGACCACAATAAGGGAACTTTGCAATGAAGCGAAGTCAAATGAATTTTTTGGTTTCCCAGGGCATATAAAAGTTACGCTCGCACTATCCTGTAGTCATGAAGTGTGCAGTAGCGTCATGTCTACAGAAGCACCAGACCAACCTTCATTGAAAAATATTTTATTGGTAAATAACGCTAACCGTCATGAGCTTTCAGTAAGTTGTAATCACGGACCGCAGATCACCGCAACAAATGTAACAATGAAAAAGTCTGTGAGAATTACCAAAATGTGACACAGACGCAGAGCGAGTAAACCCGCAATGATAGGCTTCCTCACGCAGAGTTCCCACAGACCTTCAATTAAAAAAAAAATGCAGCATCTGCAAAGCACAATGAAGCGAAGTGAGATAAAGCAATGTATGCCTGTCCTGCCTGTATCTTCACTAAACTTCTGAGGTCTTTCACGCATAGGAGGCACGGTCCTGACCACAAAGCCCAGCACATAGTAGGTGCGTCATTATTTGACAGAATGGAGTGACTCCTGGTTCCTTGCTCTTTCCCACCAATGCTAATTGCCAAGAGGCACCATCTTACACTTTAGGTAACTTATGCCTAAATGCAGTGACTTAAATCCCCTCCTACCATAGCCACCTTCCGCTTGTCTGCTGACGCCTATCTTAGGAGACCTTCCTACGGCCTACTCCACTGGCGTGGCACCGTACCAAAACAGCTATGCACCAAACACAGATGTGAGTTTCACTCAACTTCCTTTTCCAAATAATTTATAAAAATGTGAAAGAAATCCAGAGTCAGCACTGAGCCACTGTTCAAGCTCCATCTCCTGCAGGACCCTGGGGCCTTGGCCTGCATTCCTCATCCTGGCTGACTCTTTGGTGTCCATGCTTCATTACATGAACTGGGAGAGGGAATGTTCATCGGTCCAGCCACCATCCACTCATCCATCCAACTCCAACTCATGTGTGTTGGCCATCTGAGAAGGACCAGGCCTTGTGTGAGGCTCTGGGAAATTCAGTGATAGACAAAACAAAGGCCCTGGACTCCAGGACATCAGTCAGGATAGAAGACCATCCCAACGCCTAATGATACACACATACGTGGCCATTTGAAGTGTACAGATGGAGCCCCAAAAGGGAGGGCAGAATTCTTCCACAAAGTGGGCAGGATTTAAGCAGGGCTTTCATGGATGAGTGGAATTTTGTCACCCAGGCAAGAAGGGAGAAGGGACAACAGAGGCATTGTGGCAAAGGCAAAAATGTGCTCGAAGCTCCAAGGTGGCCAACAAAAGGATGTGGGAGGGGCGCAGCAGGAGAGAGAATCCTTCCCCGTTGGTGTTTTCTCACTGCGGGAAAAATTTCTGTTTCCAAAAAACTGTGGGTCATGATCTCAGGCATAATGTTAATTATGAGAAGGCATATTGATTACAGCCTTCCCTCTGCCAATAGCCAGAAGAAAGCTACAGCCTAATCCAAAAAGCCAAGGAAAAAGCTTTAAAAAGAATTCATTCTTTCACCCTCAAGTACACCTACCATGTTTGTGTATGTATTCATGGTTTTCCGACAGTCTCCCCACCATGACTAAGCTGCGTGACATCAGGGACTTTGTTCTGATCTGTGCTGAATCCCAAGAGCCTTGTGTATCCTTGGTACACAGAGTGCACCCCATCAATATTTAATGAGCTCGGCAGACTCCTGCTACCTGCTGGTCACTGGACTAGACACTGGGATCAAGAAGTGGACTAGACACATTGCCTGCCCCTCAAGCTAGGATCTAGCTCCTTAGGAAGCCATTTTTGGACTGGTAAGAAATTATTTCTGCTGGAAATCAAAATCTTATTATTAAAAAAAACCCAGCTTTTAAATGATACAGGAAAAAAAGAAGCCCTTTCTAGAAGCTGAGAGGTTTTTAGAAGTGACAGGAAGGGCCTCGGCCGCCTTCCCGGGCAGGCTGCAGACACTGTACAGCGCTCGCCCCTCCTGCCTGCTGGGAGGCAGCAGCTCCTGGCAGCCCCCTCCCCGCACGCATCCCCACATTTCCCAGGTGCAGCTCACTCGTGCTCACACTGCCCCCCACGGCCTCACACTCACAATGTCACACACATGCTCACATACATTTCACACAACATGCTTAGTCACACTCACACATAGAGTACATGCCCTATACTCACACAACATGCACACACCACGGCATGAGCTGTTAAAGTGACAGCACATTTTCCATCCACTGGTGGTTTCAAAACAGGAAGCCTGACCGCGCAGGGGAGGTTTTGGGAGGGGCTGTGAAGGGGCCCAGGTGCACGGGCTGGACTCAAAAGGGACGTCCCACTGGTGCCTGTCTCCTCACAGGCAGAAGAGCGGGGCTTCTCAGGCCCTGAGGCAGCTTCCCTGATCAAACTGCATCTCTCCATCCGCTGAGGGTTGTCTGTGAGAACGAAAGGGAACATCCTACCCCTTCCCATCTGCCAGCATGGAGCCCCTTCTCCTTTGGGAGCCACCTCTTCCAGGAGCCCCCGAAGACTGACTCATCCCTTAGGTCCTCTGCTACTTAGTCGTGCTCTGTGGCAACAGAAATATTATTTTGTGCCCTGTTCCCATCTCACTGTAAAAGAAAATTTAGCAGGGATCAGTTCTCTAGTACCAAATCCTCGCAGCACCCTCTATTCTAGTTTTCTCATAATCTGCATCTCCTTCCATCTGATGCCAGACCTACAAGGTTAACAGCATACCCATTTACACGAGGAATCGGAGAGCAGAGAGACTGAAGTCACTTGTTCCAGGGTCTCAGAAACAGAACTGCTGACCTCAACTGTCCATTTTCAAGAATGTCACTGTTCACATCTCCCACCCTGGCTCTGAACACAAAGTGTCGAAGAGGTGCAGGTACCTCAGAACGTGGTTGCATGATTCCTTGAATGGGGCATGCGGGAAGGCCTTATTTCACTGAAACTAAACTGAATCCAAATGTAGTTTGCTTACACTGCTGAGATTAGACAGGATCTTCTCCTGCAGTTTCCCCTAATGCTGGAGCAAAGACCTATTGGCAGCACACTTATCTCTGGGAGTTAGAGTGCATACAGAAAGGACAGCTTTCTACTGCAGGTACCTCAGAACAGCCGAGGCAAAAGCAGGTGGGCAGGAGGGAGCTGAGAGGCAAGAAGCGCAGAGAGAAGGAACAGTTGCTCCAGGCTGGTGAATGCCCAAGTCCAGCGTGGGCCATGGGGCACGCACTTCACCCATCTCTCCTACATATATGTGCACACACATACCACATCACACACACAGAAATAGCCTCTAGCAGGTCTGGCACCAGCAGGCAGGGTAGGTCCATTTATATACAGTAATTGCCCGAAGTGGTTGGGACCGATTTCCACAATGTACAGAGAAAGATTGAAGGGGAGCCATAGTGAGATGCCATTTCTGGAACTTCACTTTCTCTCACTCTGAGAGAAGTGATTAAAAACATTTTTTCCCTCAGCAGTGACCTTGCAAAGGAAATCGGCCCCAAGGCTCTGAAGCTGAGGAGGAGGGTGCTTACACAGCCTTTTGCACCACGTTCCTGCCAAGGACTGCTCGGGAGGCAACGAGGGGTGTCCGCAGGCTGCCCCCCAAACCAGCCTCAGAGAATAAAATCTAGTGATAGCATGCCTGTGGCTGGAAGCAGACAAAAGGGACAAAAAATAAGACCGATTGAATGTTTCCACCAAGCTAGCATTTCTGTCAGACCATGACCTCCTTTTCATGGTCCCCGTCGTGGGTGTCACATAGTTAACAGCCGGGACCTATAAAACAGGACATTGGAGGTCAAAGGAAAAAGGATGGGTTAGCCTCAGGGGATGTCCTGGAATTTCCTTTCCTGGAGATCTTCAAGGCTGAAATGAGACTCCTGTGCTTAGGAGAATTTCTCCTCCATGGCTCCTTTTTCTTCTTCTGTCTGGACTACTGTCCAAATCTCTCCTTCTTCAAGTCCCACTCTTTTCTTCAAAGCCTCTCCTGACTCTTCCAGGCTTTATGCTCCCCGAGGGCAGAGACCATGGCCACTGGAGTTCCAGTGACTGACAAGGGAGCAAGCAGATGCCTAAAATGACCTGGGGCCTCGTCCAACTCCCGAGTGTCTGTTGTCCCTGCACGGCTTATGGTGGGGATGGGGAGGGGGTTCTCCAGGTTGGACCGGAGAGGCTACACTCGAGCTTGTGTGGCTGGTGGATGAGGTCTAGGTTCCAGAAGAGATCTGGCAAAGGGGAGAGTGTCTGAGTGGAGCTGGCCTGCCCGAGTTGGGTGACATACCCAGAAATTGCTCAAAGCTGGTTTCCTCGGTCAGCTAAAAAGGTCTAGGAAGCAAAACCCGTGGGAGGGAAACGGGCTGCTTACTCCAGAAGAGGCTCTGAAACAGCCTGGCCACCCGGGTTCAGCAAGTTCATGTTCACGGGGCCGTGGGGGAGGGAAGGCAAGCAGCTGGGCCCCTTGCTCTGCGGCTGTGCCTGTCCAAGCAGAGCATCACTGGGCCTCCTTGTCCAAACGGGTCAGCACTCCTCCGGGACACTGGCAAAGATTTTAAATCTGGAGTTTTCCATTACTTACACAGCCCCTGTGAAGTGGGAAGTTGAACCATTATATGAACTGACTTAGATCTTAAAAGGACAGGTTTGACCTCTAACTATGTTCCTCAGGTGAATTCTGACATGCGTCCAAAGAGTCATTTATTAAGTGAGTAACCAACACACATGTGCCATTTCTGTGACTGATTTAGTTTTCTGTTCAATCGGGTTTACTTTGCTTTTCGAAACACTCCATGAATATATCTGTACTAGAGGCAAATGGATAATTCTTAAAATCACTGTGAGAACAGAACAAAACCAGAATATGATAATGTTCCATGAACTGACGATGAACAGAGTTCTTTTCCGTGCAAGTCCCTGTAGAAATCTGAATCACACCACAGCTTTGGGAAACTAGCTGGAGGTTAAAGCCAAGTCTGCATTCCTTAATTGTTTTTCATAGAAAATAAATTTCGTCATTTTTAAGGTGAAAAGAGCAAATAGCTTAGGAGGACTTTTACGTTATTGGGGTTTACTTTGACAGGTGAAAATCAGTTTATGATGAGTAGGCACGGCTCAAATAAGCAGGAATCAAAATTCCTAAGAATACTGGGTTTCTTATTTCCTTCTGAAGCAGGACTTCTAAAAAAAAAAACATGTCCAAGGAGTGGGTTCCATTTCCCTTTAAAAGTAATGCGACTTAATTTTTATAAAAAATGAACATGCAAAGATGTAGCTACTATAACCCCACCTTACTGTTCAATACCTCAAAGCTGTTCTCAGTCCACCCTCTGCCTTCAGCTTGTCCCCTGACTCCTCCTTGTCCCCTGCTGCAGCCCACACCCAGCTCCTACTATAGTGGTTCAGGGTCCACGGACTCCAGAGGAGGATGGCTTACATTCAGATCATAGCTGTGTCGCTGTGTGGTCATGGGCAAGTCACTCAGTGTAAGCATCAGCTACCTCCCATGTACAATGGGAATGACCGCAGGACCTCACAGGGTCGTTCTGTGAATCACGTGAAATAAAACATAAAAACTCAGCTCCCCGCGTGGCACATACTGAACTCACAGGGAACATCTGCTGGCATCCTAATCCTGGCACAATGAAGGATTCACACTTTTCAGGGCCAGCCATCTTCTCTCAAATCACACGCTGTTTTCATCAGGAAACGTGTCAGGGAAGCCCACCCCTTTTTCCTCACCTGCAAAAATGGAGCCCACACTCGGAGACTCAGTTCAAATGCCAATGCTGCTGAAACTTTTCATACAGTTCCCCTGGCCCCCATCCTCTTTAAAGCCGGCTAGTAGCTCCCACTTAACTTAGCCATAATCGACCGAAATTCTGTCTTTGGGCTTTGCTTGTCCACAAAATATGGGAGCATTCAGATTGCAGAACTGAATATTATTCCTCTTTGTGCTGTAGATGCCAGGCATCGAGCAGACACTCGATAAATATTTGAGTGAATAAAACAAAATGGAATCAAATGGCATCTGTGTAGATGCCAGTACGTTATGGAGCATATGGCTTCAGAGAAATAGAATCCATAGTCTATCTTTCCCAGAAACCAGTTATTTCTGGCTGGAAATGCATTTAACCCAATCAGATGTCATGGAAGATGGGATCAAAGGAGAAACTGGAGGAGAATTAGAGGAAAGGCTTCAGGGTTTTGCCATCTGTCCAGGAAGGATGTGTTATCTATCTTGTAGGTCAGTGCCTTAAAAGCTTAATGGGAAAGTAATAGTCCCAAGCCTCTACCCAGCCCCCAACAAAAAACTTTTAGATCAAGACAATCTGGTACAAAGCAAATAAATTGTGTCAACTTGCCAAATCAGGGCATGAGCAGACAGGATAACTTGGTCCTACTCTTGAAAGGAAACTTTTTGGATGACAAGATTGTTGTTTTACTTTAGCACACCAAAGAATGGTAGAAAGCAAAATCAAGTCTCTTGAAAATCAGGCAAGAATACACATTACACTACCAAGAGTGGGGACTGTGGGGAGGGGAATCAGCTGAAGTGTTCACTATATGCCAAGCACCATCCTTGGTACTTGACATAAAATATAACACTCAAAAAAACCTCAGAGATAAACCATTTCATCCCCATTTTGCTGATGGGGAAATTGAGTTTTGACACAGTTAAGTGACAAAGACAAAGTCAAACGTTCACAAGTGGTTTTTCCCTCTATTAAAATTTCTCCTGCAGTGACCACAGTGTGAAGGACTCTTACCTAGGTCTTTCTCCCTATAATCCATCCTCCTCTCTACTGTTAAGAGTATGTTTTCCTAAACTAAGTGAGTTAAACTTTACTCCTTTAAAACTGTCAATGGTTCCCTTACATTCACAAAGTAAAAATTCAAATACTCAAACTCATTAAGGTAATATTCTTTATAAGCTCAGCTCCTACTGTAGCTGGTGCTACATCTTCCCAACCATCGTTCTTGACTCTGTTCTCTTGCATTCTCAGGCTCCAGGGCCCATGCCTGTCCTTCTGTGGGCTTTGCTTAATTTCCTTCAAAGACAACTCATCCCTCTGCTTCCTCCCTGTGAACTACTGCTTTATATTTAGAAGATCCCTTCCAAATCTTCAATCCCACTTCTCCCTTTTTCTAAAAGCCACTCTAACTTGGCACCTCACCACCAAAATTGCTCCCTGCAAGTCCGGGGAGAGGAAATCCCGGGGCAAAATACCTCTCAAAACCGAAATCAGTCAAAGGGAGAAATGAAGTTTAAAACCCGTTTATTGCTTACAAACTGCAGTCCAGGGCTGTCTCTCTCCTTTGCTCCAGAAGAAGTCAACCAGCAAGCAAGCCAGCCCCTCCTCTTAAACTCTCAGGTTCAGACACGCCCTCGGTTGCCCATGTAATTACCCAGTGACATGGAGATGAACTTCTTCTCTTCACCCCTGAGGATATACAAATGCACTAAAGCCAGGTGAGATATTCTGGAAATGTTACAATTTTACCCACACTCCCCATAGTTCTTCATGTCAAAACTCATGGCTCATATTTACTAAACATTCTGGTGCCGATCTGAACACTGTACAATCACTCTAATGTATACGTGAGGCTCAATGTAAAATTAAGCAGCTTGTCTACCGTCTCTCAGGAAGAACCGTTGGGAATTCGAGTCACTACGGTCTAGTCAATAGGCTTTTTGAATTTCGGTCTCTTGTGGCCTCTCCACAGCATTTCCATTATTAACACACTTCCTTTGTTGTCTACTTTTTGCCCTGCTGACCCTATAGCATTTTGGCTATTCTGCTGCTGTTTCCTCTAGCTGTTCTTCTCAGCTTTCTTTGCAAACTCGGACCCCTCTATAGGCACTTTAATTGCTGCTTCTCAAGAATCCATCCGGTCTTCCTTTCTCATTCTATTCATTCTCTGTAGATCTCACCCACACCCATGGCTACAAGTCCCACCTCTACATGCTAAAGGTGCCCTAATCTCCAGTGCCATCCATTTCTCTCTCATAACCTTTGGGCTTCTGTAACATGTTCCTTACTGGATATCCCCACTTGAATATCTTGCTTATACTAACCTTCAGGCGTCCAAAACCTGAACTCACCTTTTCCCCCTCCAAACCCACTTCTCACCAGATTCTCTTAGTTCATGACACACCATCCATCCAATTGCCCAAGTTGGAAGTTTAAGATCAAACCCTGACTTCTCTCTTTTCTCCCATCCCCCATCAATCACTAAGGTCTGTCCAAATCTGCCTCCTAAATTTATTACCTGCCTGTTCTATTCCATCTGCTGTCTCCTTTATGCTAAACCACTGTCACCTCTCACTTTGATTCTTTCAACAGCTTCTTACCAGAAAGGTCCCATTCCAGTTTATCCTTCCGATGGGTGGTAATCACACCACTCTTCTACTTAACACCTCAGCAGCTCCCTATTTCCTTCAGGATAAAGTTCCCGAACTTCAGCGTGGCTAACAAGCCTGCATGATCCGTTTTCTGGCCCCTCCCAGACTTCTACTAAGCCACTCCCCCTTCTTTTATGCTCCAGTCACATTAGCTTTCTTTCCAGTCCTTGAACATGATAGGTTTTCTCACAGCTGAGCAAGTGAAAACACACCTCTCTCTTTGGAACACTCTTGCCTCCCCTGGGCCAATATCTCTGCTCACCTTTCGTGTTTCAGCTTAAATCTTCATGGTCCCCCTTACCCCTTAGACTAATCTCTCAGTTACTTACTCTCAATGCACCCTGCATTTCTCTCTCCCAGTATTCATTCTGTTTGTAATTATTTACTTATTTAATGTCTGCCTTCCTGCTATAGTGTATATAATTTGACTATTATTCCCAGAGCCCAGGGAAGTAAAGGGCATGTGGTAGATGCTCATTAATCCTACGTGAAAGCCTTCTGAATTCTCCCAGGCTTCTCTCTATGCTTGCATAGCTCTTTGGTTCTCATTCTGCCTTGGTGAATATTTACTGTTGTACCTGTCTTTCTCTTTCATAAGCTTAAGAGCTTCTTGAGGAAGAAGACGAGGTTTTCATTCTGCATGGCTGATCTTCTAGCATGATGCCAGTGGTGTTTATTGCATTAAAGAGGAAAGAGTTAACAGCTCAAGTCTTGTACATTATAGGCCCCTGAGATGTAACAGTCAGGAATGCAGAATGAAGTTTTATCCCCCGAAATCTCTAAAGGATGAGTTACCCATTTCCAAGTGGAGATGAAGGAACCATGAGGAGGAGGAGCTGTGCTTTAGTAGGAGACATTTTTATCTGTGCACTTCAAAAACTGGCCACATCTTTGAAATAGAAATTAGGAACCATTCTTCACTTCCCCATCCTCCTCCTGCCCATTTCTCTATCAGATCCCAAAGCCGCCTCAATGTGGCTCCCACACCCCCTTGCTCCACCGGTACCTCCTCTGTCCCGTGCCAGAGAATCATCATGTCTCACCTGGCAAGTCAGCTCTCATTTCCCCTAGTCTTTGTTGTCAAAGTTCTTATTCTAGAACTTAGATTTGACCACTTTGCCTCTACATAAGCCTTTAGAGATACCCTGTTACCTACAGGTAAAATCTTTCCCATATATGGCATTTAAGGTGCTCAAAGCCGGTGCCCAAATCCACCTTTGTAGGCTCAACCCTGCCATTTCCCTGCCATACCCCCTACATCTCAACAACTCTGAACTTCTTCCCTAATACATTGTTTCCTTCTTTGTCTTTGCATATGCCCAGCTGTCTGCTTGCAACACTATCCCCTTCCACACATAAATGTCTTCTAAATATTTTTCTATAACCATATCAAATATTTCTCTATGCAATAAAGTGGAGTTAACTGTTCCTACCAGGTACTCACAGATCTGTTTGGGCATCTATCAAGCTGTGTTTGCTTTTACCGAACCCAAATATCAGGCAATGTCTCCTCTTTGAATCTCTAGCACCTGTCATATACTAGGAGCTCAACAAATGTTGAATAAGTAAAGGAATGAAGTCTAGGTGAGTCAGGTTGGTGGAACAGGCCTTCCTATCTGTCTGGGCTTTTGTTTCTTTCCTTAACCAGAAGACTGTATTTAGCTTCTCTTTATGATGAGTTGTTCTTGTTAGAGAGGAGTTATATTACACGAGTTTTATGGTATCCACTCACTGATGGGTTATCCACTGTAAATTGTGCTGCCCAACTACTCTATGTCTTAAGACGTGTAAATAAAAGCAGTTTCATGTACTGAAAACATCTTAAGGACATTCCAAGGACAAAGAAACAAATGGGGATTACATGCCATTGGGTGTTACCTATGTGAGTGCTCTAAAGTTATTCTGCTGATAATTTATGCAGCTCCCCTTCTCAACTCCTTAAGTGCAAATAATTAAGGGTTGTCGAAACATTTTAAATAATGGTGACCTTCACGTGTACGGTGAATAAGAACATGCAGAAAAAATACTGGCTTCCAAAGGGGAAAAGTTCACTTCTCAATGGCTCGAGTGACAAAATGACTTTCCATAAAGCTTGATAGGAAACAGGAAGTTAAAAAAACAAACTGTGATAAGGAAAAGCCTTAAAGAGAAATGCTGACCCAGAAAAGATGGATCTGAAAATGCAGAAGAAAACTTTTTGACATCAGTGCAGGATCATTTTTCCTACAGTGGTTGGTTTTTTGTTTTTTTGTTTTGTTTTTTTAAGATGGGGCTAAAAATGCGAGAACTGTACTCATCATTATTCTGTAAGACAAGCATGTCTGATGAGAAGGGGAAAATGATTATTCACTCTACTGGAATTGCTTTAATGGAAATTCTTGATGAAAGCAGCATCTTAAAATACTCACCCAGTGATGAGGAGTTATTTCAAGATGTGAATTCAAGGCAGTGGTTTGTATCTGAAGTGAGGTTTGTATTTGAAGCACACCACGTCTTCATGATGTTGAAACTGAACTCCGATTGGCGGTGTGCTACCAACTGTCTCTACTGGCCTTTCTGGACAGCTGGTTCCCATCCCAGTGGCCTACTGGAAGCCATCAACAACTAGTAAATCTATGAATACAGCCCAAGCAAAAGGGTGGGGGCAACCCTTGCACCCCTTTATCCATGGTAATCCCCACTTGCCCAGGCAGCGTCCTCTCTGGCTCAGCCATCCCCAAGTCTTCACAATTCTCTCTTCACTATAATTGTCCACAAGGACCTAGCTGATCATCAGCCCTTCAGCCTTCTTTCCATGCTCATGAAAATCAAAAGCTTTTGAAAAGCAAATCTCAAGAGAGGCGAAATTCAATTCCAACTGCCCAAGTTCAGCTTCCCTGTTCTTGTGCGTCATTCAAGATCTAAATCAAACGTCACCTCTTCTGATACATCATCCAGTTCTCTCATACACTTCCACACATACCTCTGCATAGTCCTGAGTTCCTACATTTCTATACATACCTCTGTTATATATACTCTTCTATTCCTATAATAATCTGTTTACATACCTTGGGTGCCTTTAAGGCAAGGATTTCATTGTAATCAGCCTCCCTTCCCCCAAGCCTAGGACAGAGCTACTGAATACATGTTTGTGGAATAAATGTATGAATGAATGGAGCATGTGGGAAGTAGATGCTGTCTGTTGACACCCATTTAGAGACAAAAGCCACGCATGTTGAATGACAGCCAGCGTGAAACTTGGATGTGGGTCAAGCTTTGGTGCAAGGTGCCCCAGCCACATAAACAAGCAAACTAGATGGCTGGGATTTGTTTCTTGTGACTTTTCGTTGACATACTTAGGAATGTTGACTTCCCCTTTACCAAAGACAATACCCTCATTTAGTCACTGCCCAGACATCTTTCCCCGAAGCGTTTATTAAACTGGGCACCAGGGAGCTCAAGAAATAATGGGACTTGAAGAGAGCACTTTGCATTCCTGATGATTTGGATTAAAATTTAATTGGGGTCTGAGACAGAGTGAGTGGCTGGTCTTCTAGTGGCAGGGGAGCACATTTTCTAGTTGTGTGCATTCACCAATTTGTTCGTCCCACCCCTACTCTCACCCCCAACACCCACAGTCCTTTACTGCCTAGTTAGCACAAGGGCCTTGGGTTTCGGAAGAGAGGAAGACCAATTACATAGCCCATATGGGTGGGAGACATTTACTCTGATAGCCAAAAGGCCTCTAAAACCCTCTGTTTGGTGTTATGTAGATATGGTGATGGCTGGAATTTCAACAGCTCACTGAGAGAGAGAAAAATGTTTTGTTGGAGGGAGGGAGGGAAGGAGGGTAGAAGGGTGGAATTCTCCACTATTTGAAGAGGAGGAGCCATTTGAGGAATTATAATGTTTAAAGTAGCTCAACTTTTTGGGTCTCCTGGCTAATACCTATTGAATGGAGTCCAGAGGGCTGCCAGTCCCTTTGAGGGGGCACAGGAAATTTCAGGGGAAGCCTTTTATGATAAAGTTGTTGGCATGCACAAGTGACCCTCCCTTTAAGGCTATTTTAAGTTAACTTGTCAGTTTATGTAACTGAGGCTCGCTGGGAATGGGAAGAGGCGTGGTTGCAAAGACAAACCATCAGAAGCCCAGGAAATAAGTGGTGCTACAACAGGACTTTACAAGTTGTATTTTACAAGCTGCAGGAAATTCCACGGAAGAACATAAGCCTACCTTAAGCCAGATAAAGTGCAGCCAGGAGCCACTTTCCTGAATCTCCATTAGGTTACAGATACCTAAAATGTGGATGGCCTGGGCAAGATACAAGGGGAGGCCCACACACCCAGGGGCTAAATGTTTGAAAGTAATAAATCCAGTGAACAAACTGGTGCATAAAACAGTTCTTACCCTCCTACCTGACCAATAGGTATCCACCTTTGGAGCGGCCAGTAGATTTCTCACACTCACTGGCACTCTGGTCAAGAACATGGCAGTTTGGGAAGAGCAGACCTGGCGGCCCTTGCTGCCTCTACCTGTGGTCTTCCCCGTGCACTTTATGCCCTACCCTGGCTCCCTCAGGCACTAGGACGGGGCGTGCATGGGTCTGGGGTGGGCACAGGTTCCAGGTAGGCATGACTCCGTGAGCCTAAGGGATCTTCACTCTGGACCAAAGGGCACAGCCATAGGAAGACCAGAATAGAGCCTTCTGGTTCAAGAGCAGGCTGGCTACAAACACTTCATGAGTAAGTAACGTCCGAGAGAAAAAAGTGAGACAAACTAGCCACAGATAGGGGCATCCCTACATTATGAAGGCTGTAGGTGACCTCAGATCCTTCTGCAGAACCATCAGGGGGTAGGTGTTGTGATGCAATCACTGTCAGGGGGCGAGGGGAAAGGGACAGATATGGACAGAAGGGTGAATAAAGAGTCAGGGGTGTGAATCACAAGGCACAGAAGAGATAAGCTTCACGGTGGGCCTGTCTGGGTGAGTCTGAGGGGTCAGCCTGAAACAAGGACACATCAGGGATGCTAGGAGAACACCAAGGATGGCACTGAGTTCACCTGGCTGAGGAGCAGGTGGCTTCCAAAGGCACAACAGGGATGATGAGACAGGGGGCGCTGGGTGACAGCATACAGGTCCTTGAACAAATGGGCTCAAAAGGACATGCTCTGGTCAGTCCTGCTGCGTATCCTCCGACACAACCAGGGCCCCAAGTCAATTTCTGTCTGCCTCATCTGATCTGCCATTGCAGTGCCAGCCTGCACCCTGCCTGGGATGGTTTCACTGGTGGGCATGAGGGCCAGGAGAGCAATCCAGGCTCTATTTCAAAAAGGCTTTTGTTCTGGAATGTTCCACACATATACAAAAGTAGAGGGTATGGTATAACAAACCCCTCTGTATCCCCACCCAGCTTCAATTGCTACAATGATCAACATTTTGCCAAATGGTTCATCTATGCCAACTTTTTTTTTCCATGAAATATTTAAAGCAAATCCCAGACATATTGTCTCACCTCGAAATACTTATGAAGACATTTTTCCCCTAGAGTATTTTAAAACGACCTTGACATCCGTATGCATCTCTAACTGATGACTGCTTTCCCTTTACCACAATCACCGTCCTAGTATCTTATCTAACATTTACGATTATTTCTTACAATCATCAAATAACAAATCCATCTTCATTTTCCCCTGTCTCAAAAAAATGTCTTTTTACAATTACTTTGTTTGAATGAGGATCAAATGAGGTCCTGGCCTTCTTGCAACAGGATGGAAAGCCTTTCTGTGTGGTTTAAGAACCAGACCCTCTCACCAACCTTATCCTGAAAGCCATTCGGCATCTCAGCCATTCAGCTGAGCAGAACCACGAGATCAAAACTGATGAGCCTTCAAGCTTGGGGCTCTTGGCCTCTTGAGAGTCAGGTGCCAGTAGGACATGCAGGCAGCTGGCCCCTGCTGTCTTTGAGTGGCTTGTTCTGCGACCCAAGTGTGAGAACCAGTGTCCAGAGCTTCCAAGTACTTAACAGAATTTAGGTCACTGACTGACGGCAGGCGTGCAATGAAAGTGGGTTCCTGCCCTCTCTGGTACTGCCTCTACTTCTCAGCATTTGATCTTCCCAGTTAAAGGCCAGAAGCAAGCTGCATGGGGTGCTATGAAGAGCCGAGCGCAAGAACTATGGATCGGATACTCTCTCTGCCTGACTGGGGGGCCTTGAATGCAAATCACTCAACCATCAGTTTCTTTATTTATGAAGTGAGAGGGAGGGACCCTCAATCCCTAAGACCCTCCAGCTCAATCATTCTGTAATTCAGAGCTCAAAGCCAAGTGACTGTTTCTGACACTGTGCTAGACATTGGGAGTACACAGATGCCTTTCCTCCCATATTATAAACTCTTTACAGGGAGGGGCTGTACCTTATTTTGGCACTAGATTCTAGCACCGTGCCAGCAGGGACATGGCAGGCACTCAGTGTTGATAAACGAAGTACCCAATTCAATAGCCAATTACTGAGTGTTCATAGTAAGCCAGACACTGCTCTAGGTGAGGGTTCACAAATATCTCCCTGGAGAGGCTAATTTTTGAATAGGGAGCTGCTGAAGGGAGAAGGAAAGTTCTTGAATTGCAACATAAGTGATTATAGTTCTTAACAGCTCAGACCTACGAGACAGGCCTTGGGCTTGTGGCCCCAATCTGTGGGTTTCCTGCTGACCAATTTCACCTGCTCCGGCAGAAGCACCACAGAGAGTGGTCCTAGCAGAAAGAGTGCAGAGAGGCTGTCTGTGCCAGTTTACAAAGGGGAACATCTCCCGAACAGTACCCAGAGCCCTTTCAAGGGTCTGTCTTCTTGAAGGCAGGCACACAGGAATGATGCAGATGGCTAAATGTTCCATAAGTGAACTCAGCAATCTCACATCCTCCAGCAGAGAGTACAGATCCACCCGGAACAACTACACTGTTTTTCCACAGGGCTGCAACTACAGAGAAGGAGAGAGGCCCCACCGAGTGCGTGGGCTTCCTGTAGGTGACAGTCGCAAGCCCTCAGGATGGGGTGTCGTTGGGGGGCGTCCTGCCTGGCTAGGAGGGGGAGTGAAATGACTGTTCATAGTCCTCTGGATCTTTGAGTGGGACAAAAATTTCTTGAATTCATAGCTGGCCCTGGCAATGGTCCAAAATTACCAAGTGCACATCTAAGAGACAGTAGTCTCATGTCCTACCTAAGAACCCACACAAACATGTTGCCTCAAGGAAAAAAAAAAAGACTTCTAGGTAGCTGCCCAATAAACAAAACCCAACTGCCTTTCAAAATGTTAAACCAGGTTCTGCAGTTTGCAGACACCAGCATCACTGTCCTTGATCTCCCGGTACCTATCTCAGAGGCCCCCGCTCCCACTGTCCGCTAAACATACTGTGCATAATGGTTAACTTCTGACGTTGGGACAGGCAGTCCCTGAAGGCGTCATGAAAGTGCAATTTTAGAACTGGAGACAACTTAGAGATCTAGCCTGGCCCCTCCCCATCTCACAGACGACTTCCTTCCTCTGCGTCTCTCCAGCAACCCCAGAGAATGCAGGAAGTTCACCACAGTAGGCAAAGATGTGAAGATACGATGTCTTTCTGACCAGGGGGAGTTTGCAATTCCAGCTAATTACAGCCAGCCCTGCTCACTGCTGTGTTGTGATTTGGAATCTTAAGCCTTCTCTGTGGCTCAGCGCATGTGGCAGAAAAAATAAAGGACTTTGCAATGGATACATGAGAGGCACTGGAAGCTACATGTGTATAAGCAGGAGTCTCCGGCAGGATGCAGCTTAAAATCAGACACACATGGGTCCCGGCAGAGACTAGGGCTGCCAATTATTAAGGCTCAGAAGTTTCTAGAGGAAAAGCTGGAGGGGGGACAAAAACCCAACGACTTGTTAACAATTAGCAGTCTAAATTAAAAAAAAAAAAAGGTCTTGGGACCAGTGAAGAGGAGGAAATATTTCACTCAAAAATCATCAGACAGCACCAGTGTGAGAATCCCTTTCACCAGAAAGCTTGAAGAGATTTCTACATGTGAGATCACTTGTAACTTCTCCACAAGGGAGTCCGGACAGAGTATTATCCCTGTTTTACAGAGCAGGGAGACAAAGTCCCAGCAAAACTTCTATTCTCCTCTACTCCATTCTAGAAGGAATAACTGGACTACTCAAATCCCTTAATGCTGACAACTTTTATTTTCCAAGAGCTTGTTGGTACCCTGCCTGAAGAAAGATGACGCGTATGCTTTAAGTGCCCGTACTGCCTAAAAGGGGGCAGAGCATGAATCTAAATTGGTATTTGCTCTATTTGCATAAATAAATGCTGAAAGGACACCCAAGAAACAAGAGTGGTGTCTTGTGGCAGGCATGGGAACAAACGGGTGGATGGGCAAAAGTTACAGCAATGTATAACTTTTTCTATCACTTCGTTTTTTTCAAGCATGAAAATGCCACCTATTAAATAACAAAGTTAAATGCAAACGTAGTCTGTGGAAAGATAAATCTAGCAATGGACCCAGAGCTTTTCCTCTGAGTAGGCTACATTTGGGGGAAGAGAGGCCAGCACGCTGCTCCTGCATATCTTAAAGATGAGGTAGGAGGAGGGCATATGCGACGCCCATTGAACCCACAGATCTGGAAGTCCAGACACTTACAGGGCCCTTCTCAAGGTCACTCTGAAAGTCATGGGCAGAAGTGGCACCAAATTCTCCATCCCTTTGCCTGCTGGCTACAGTTGGCGTTAGGCCCTCTCCAAAATGGTGGTTGACTTAAACACTCACATTTAATGAGGGTGAGAGTCTCAACTCATTGAGTGGATTTGTTTCCTTCCTTATTGTTCTAGGCGCCTCACGGCAGCCAGGATTTTATTAAAATACAAACTTGAGCATGTGGCTCAAACGCCCTGCTCCCCCACCTCCCGGGACTCCCAAGTGCCCTTTTCCCAGGTGATGTCAAGTCCCTGGGCATTTACGGTTCTTCCGATTGCACTCACTGACCCCTCCACCTCACCCCCAACTCCTGCCCCCTCGGATACCTTGCGTTCTCCACTTCAGTCATTTCCCATACATGTCAAGAGTTTTCATGCCTCCGTGGCTCTGCTCATGCTGCTGCCTCCACCTAGGATGCTTTTCCCCTTTCCCCCATCTGGCACATTCTTACACACAACTTTCAGGTCAAATGCTGCTCTCTCTGCTAAGGGGCCTCTAGCTCAGGTGTGGCCCTAGCTCCTTGGTGGTACACGGCCAGCCTGCTGTCTGTCCCACTGTGCCTCCGTTACAGCCCTTTCCACTTCACACCACAATGACCTCTTTCTGTGTCTGTCTCCCTGTAAACTGGTCTCCTGCAAGGCTGAGTCTGGGGCTGTTCTCCTTTTATCACAGTGGCGGACACAGAACTTGACGCCCGTTGAACAATAGTGCCCACTAGCCCAAGGGGGCGGGTACCTTCTACGCGCCGACCTCCGTTCCAGTCACCACACACAATCACCATCCAATCCTCAGCACAACTCCAGGGTGCAGGCACTAGTGTCAGGACGACCTGACAGATGAGGAAACCGGAGCACTATGGCATAAATTGCAAGGCCAGGAAGTGGCACAGTCAGCTTTTGAATCCAGGTAGTCTGCCTCCGGGGCCCAAACTTTTAACCATTAAGTAGTAATGCCTATAGCTAAACGAATGAATGAAAGACCTAGAAAGCAAACACCATTCCTAAGGCAAAGCTCCTTGGGGTTCCAATTTCCAAAATCCCAAGCAGAGCAGCCCCACTAGGAGCTGGGCTGAGCCCTCCAAAGTCCGCTGGAGCATTTCAGCTGCAGGCGGGCTGGGACCAAAGAACGCCACTCTCTAGTTACTTTGAAATGCTGACATCCCTTCATCCACAAGCACCAGAAAATCCACTCCAAGTTTCCCATGCCCACCCCCCCAGGGCCACCCTGTATCCTTCCCATTACAAGGAAACTTGAGATTGTGAGGTTTCTTTAGGATGATCTAGCTCCAAACCCTGTGCGCATGGAAAAAGGAAAGATTTACCACCAGCTCTCCAGGCCAGCGGTCAGTGGTTTCTGCCTATGCTAGTCAAGAATTCTTTCTTGGAACTGGGCAGAAGGAGCTGTTTGGGCACAAAGGCAGCTCAAGCCCCCACTGCCCCCGCAAGCCGCGGGGGCTGCTCCACCTCCGAATGAGGCCACGTCTGTGCACCACTGCTGCTTGCGGGCTTCCAAGTTACTCCTGTGCATGGAAGGTCTGCAAGGCTTGCTCCAGGGCCTGTATGCCGGCCCTCTTCTCCACATCTGCTCAGAGCTGCCCTCAGGGAAGAAGGGTTGGACCTGATGAGTAGGTCTGCAACTGAGCAATCAGAGTAGGAGGAGAAACCCACACCCCCAGGGTAATCAGAGATGGGAGGATTAGTCTCCTAAGGGAGGATGTCTTAGAGACTCCCGGTTTGGAGACAAAGGCTGTACTAGAAGCTCAGCTCTGCCATTCCCTCATTTAGGAACTCAGAATAAGCTATTTACCGTATTTGAGCCACATCTGCAAAATCAGTTAACAGCTTCCTCCTGTGTTGTGAGGAACAAATGAAGTATTATATACAAAAGGGCTTTGTAATCTAAACAGTGGTTTCCAAGCTTCGTTAATTGTTAGAATTGCCAAGGATTTTTTTTTTTAATTATAGATTTCTGGATCTTTCTCAAACCTACTGAATTAGAATCTCCAGAGGAAGAGTCCAGGAATCTGTATTTTGTAAAAACTCCCCGGGCACCTTTGAAGCACAACTGCAATTCTGAAGCTCTGTACAAAAGTTGATATTGCTATAATTCTGTGTCAGAAAAAATACCAGGTCTGAGTATTAGGTCTAAAAGGTAACCCCCACCTCCCCAGAGCTGCCTGACTTATAAGTGAGGATTCTAAGGGATGTGACTTCAGAGTGAGCTCCAGGGTACCCATAAACTTGTGGAGGGCAGCTCTCCATGGAGGTATAAATGGCTCCTTCAGTCTCTGAGCATTCTCTTACGGGAAGAACAGCCCTCAAATATACAGACACACACAGACATCCACACTGCCCCGAACCCAGCAGAAGCTGCAAACCAGAAATGGACTCCCGAGGTTAGAGGCCATCATGAAGTGTTTGAGATGGGGACTTGAGGTCCAGGAGTCCCCAGACCCCAGGGAGTACCTATCAATGTGGAGGGGAGGCCAAATGCTGAGGTGAAAGTCCTGCCAGGTCAGGAAGTGGTCTAAGACCAGAGCTGACTTAAGCAAGTCACTACCCTGGTTGTGTCTCTGTTTCCATCTGTAAAATGTGGACACGACTTGTCTACTGCAGGAAGCTTCATGAGCCTGAAATGAAATCACAGATGTGAAGGGCTGCCGAGCACCACACAAAGCCACGCAAATACAATGTAACGTTTTCTTTCTTCCAAAGTATTATGACTAATGCACCGCTCAGCAAATATGGAACTTTCTCCAAAGCATTAAACGTCTATGCAACTAGTTCATTCAATAAAAAGTATCCTCTATGAATAGCCTTCTTTGACTTCCCAACGAAAAGCAGCCTCACTCTCCTAAAAGACATCCTCCAAGAAAGGACTGCATTTCTAAATTTCGCCCCGCACCCCGAGTTGAGAGTGCGGGTGACGTGCACCAAGGTTTATGAACCAGCTGCAAAGTCTAAGAGGTTATATTAGGTGACTTAGAAAAGAAGGGTTAAAAGTGAAAGAGATCCTGGAAAGCTTTTCAAAACCACTAAGTAACAAATGTAGCTCCCACCTCCCACCCACGCACCACTGGAAATAACTTTAAATAATGCATCTGAGAATGTCTGCAGAACATGAAGTCTGGATTAAAGACTTTTAAAGGGATGGTGTTCCAGTGAGGATCCTTTCAGGGAAACCATCTTGAAAACACGGACATCTGGGCAAGTTCATCATGACAGATATCCTTAGGGAAGCTAGAAGCTAGAGCTGAAATCTTGGTATGGTAAATGGCATTACATGGAAAAGGAATTTATGACAAAAAAGGCCTGGTGGCCTTCCCGACCACCATTGCTTAGTCCCAACTGTGCTGTGGGAGAGTCACTCTAAGTGAACAGAATCCCATAAAGTACTTAGCTGGTCATTTGGAATCTGTCATAGAAACTGAGCTACAGTCATTTATTCTTTTAACAAACATTATTAATCAAACATCTTTCATGTATCAGGCATTGTTCTGGCCCTGGAGTACAGGAGTGAACAAAACATACAAAAATCTTCACCTTCAAGTGGTGTATATTCTCGGAGAAAGGACAGAAAAATAAATAAATACATGCATCTTAGAATAAGTATTTTGGAAAAGAAGAAAGCAGGGAAGGATGGGAAGAGATTCCTATTTTATGTAGGGTATCAGATAAGATCATCAATGAATCGGAGGGAGCCATATGACATCTATGTGATGAGCATTCCTGGCAGAGGGACCGGCAAATACAAACGGCCTGAGAAAGTAGCCAGTGTACCGTATTCAAGGACCAATGTGTAGATCACATGGCTTCCGTGAAGGAGCAAGGACAGTGACAGGACATGAGATGCAAAGGATAGCAAGGGAACGTGCCAGGTAGAGCCTTGATGGCTTTAAATTTCACTTTGGTTATTAGTAGGAGAGAATGTTGGGGCATTTTGAGCAGGGGAGTGATGTAATCTTTCCTGGTTCTCTAGTTATACTGATGAAAGACTGCAGGAAAGCAAAAGTCAAAACCGGGAGATCAGTTTGGAGGCAACTACAATAATACAGACAATAGTTGAGCATTATTTCAACTAGCATAGTGGTAGTGAGGCTGACAGATTTGATGATGGATAGAATGTGGAAGAAAGTGAAGCATTCAGGGTGACTCCAAGGTCTGGGGCCTGAACATCTGGAAGAATGGAGTTACCATATCTAGAGATGAGACAACTCTGTAGCAGGAGCTGGGATGGAGATGCCAATTTGATACCCTATGCAGATACTGAATATGGAGTGGAAAACAGGAGAGAGGGCTGAGCTGGGGACATACATGTAGGGGTTGTCAGCATGTGGATAATGTTTAAAGCCAGCAGTCCGGATGAGACAAGCACAGGGATGAATTTAGGCAAAGAAGAGGGCCATGTTTCGTGTGAACCGTTGGGGCCTTCCAACATTTAGAGGTGAGAGGTTGAGGAATCCACAAAGGGTTTAGAGTAGAAGCAGCTAATGAGGTCGGGGGATGCACTCCTGGCTCATGGTGTCTTCCAGGAAGGGTCAGGGAAGAAAGGAGGGCCCCCCTGCAGCAAAGACTGCAGATGACATGAGGGTGGTGAACTGGCCAGGGGAGGTGCTGGTGACCTCGAGAGACCTTTGCGCAAGGATTGGACAAAAAGCCCTCCTGGAGTTCAGTTTGAGAGAGAAGAAGAGGCCAGGAAGTGGAAACAGCCAGTACAGATAACTCTGTGAGAAGCTTTATTCTTAAAGAATCAGTTTTTAAAGCTTTAGGTGTTGTAAGAAGAGAAACAGCTGCGGTGAGCTCTCAGGCTGGTCAGCCTGACTGGAACTACTGCTCACGTATGTGACGGGATAGGTACTTGGTTCTGATGAGCTAATGATGCATACTAGAGGTTTTTCCCTCTCACAGACTTACTTTAAGGAGGAGGAAGGAGAAAGACAAAGAGAAAGAAATGAAAAGGAGGCAAAAGAAAATGTAATACTTTGAAAGAGTTTCAGGTCACATTTAAAGCTTTCTAAAAGGTTTCAGTATCATCAGTAAAGTAACTCTCAAATTCCCACATATTCCACAGTTTCCAAGTAAATTTAGCAGATACAGAAATCTGGATGTTGTTAATTGTCTAAATAAACCAACTCCCAGTATGGAAAACAATGCTCAGAGAGGAGAATTTGCTAGCTGCCTCTCCGAATTATTAGCTGTTTGATCTTGGCCAGTAAATTTTGACCTCAATGCACTAGTTAACACATCTGTGAAATAGGTAATTGTGAAATAGATTCATCAATACCCATCACCTTGGGTCGTGATGACATGTAAGATTCTTAGTTCAGCACCTGGCACATGGAAATGCTCAAAAAGTTAAGAGCAAATTAAAGTACTGTTAATTTCTACTGTGCAAGTCACTCACTTAGGATTTGTGTCAATAGTGAAGCAACATGCTAGGGTAGCACCACCCTCTTTCTGCTCCAGTCTGACACAAACCCTGACACAGAACCTTAGCCTTCCCTCCACAAAAGACACACACTCCCTAAGTTAGCTTTTAATCCCTGCCCCTCTATTATCTCTTTATTAGCTCCAACCAAAAAGGTATTATTTATTTCACACTTAGCACTAACACAAAAAGTACCATTATCAAGGGTTTGATGAGCATTTATTCGCTTTTACGTATATCATACTCCATCCTTGCCGAAGTTCACTATCCCATTGTCCAGGTCAAGAACCCAGTGCTCAGAGGTTAAATAACTTGCCCAAGGTCATATGGCCGATCGGGTCAGAGCTGAGACGCAAACCCCAGGCCATCTGATGGCACAGTCTCGCTCCTCCTGCAAGCCGGCGCAGCATTCAGCGCTGATACCACTCATGGATGTCTCAATGATCTGCCAGTAAACTGAGGCTCTAGGGCTCTATGTGAGGTTGTTTTGGACCAAGAAAAGCAGTTCCATCTGAATTGTAAACATCTGACTAGGGACGGATGCATCTATTTTCTAGGAGATGTTTAAAACTTAGGTAAGAAACCCACTTACAGTTGAGTTCGTTCTCACCAAGCTGGCCTGGTGTCACAGGGGCTGGGCTGTTGGGGCATAGTAAGAGGGGAACAGGAAATCATTTGCTGGTGGTTGATCGGGCCCCCTGTGACTCCTCAGAGTTACAGAACTGCCACCAACAGTCACCCCAGTTCCTGGAGAACGAGAATCTTGGGGTCTGCGAGAAGGCACCTGCGGTGACATCACAAGGTACAGCATGGAAAATACACGGTCTCCAAGGGGCTGTTTCCCCGTCTGTGAACACAGAGTACTAAGGAGGCTAATTATAGCTACCATGCCCCCAGCCCCCACCCAGGGTGACTGACATCTACAAGTGCCTTTGCTGTTGGTAGTGTTTCTCCCTCCATTGATCGGTAGCCACAAACACGCCTAATGCATGTGGTGGAGGCCACAGGACCCAAGTGGGGAGGGGAACACCTCATCCCCACCTCCTCGTGGTTTCTGCTAGGACATCTCTTACACTACAACACATCCCTTAGGTCCTGATGTAATTATTTTCTTGGACTGTAGGGTAGATCACTTCCCTAAGGATGGACTGGGTGCCCCATTGTCAGCCTAGCATGTAGCCCTTCCTGGGACAGGCATGGAAGATTCCAAAGGCAGATCTCAGAGGGGAAAGGAAGAGACACTCTCCCCGTCTCCAGGCCTCCCGCTCTTACGCAAAGATTCCATGGAGTCTGGCTGTATTTGAAGATTATTCTGGGACCTGGGGGACAAGGGTCTCTGCCACGTGGAGGCAGTCAGGCCAGGCTGAGGCAGCCTTGAGGGAACCCCGTGAGACTGGGCTGGTCCTAACAGTAGCCCTGGGCGATCCTGAGCAGCTAATCAAGTCTTGCTCGACCTGTTACATGTGGGCCCAGCTGTGGGAAATTCAGACACAAATCTGTGTCAATATTTGGGCAAGTGGGGAAATGAGGCTGCAATTGGCATGACTCCCTCTACAACCTACTAATTATGAGGTCAGAACAGCCTTGCCCAAAGTCTTCCACAGGGAGGAAAGAGGAGGATTTTCTTCCTATCTGCTCCTTCCCAACCTTCCTGGGGGTCCCCTCTTCAGCCTGATCTGATGCCCAAGATTTGGAAACTGGACTTGGCTTCATAGACAAGAATTTGATCTAAGTGGGCAACAGTGCAGTTGAGTTATCTATCCATGGATGGGGGGCACATGTCTGTAACCCACACAGCCTCAGAGACCAACCAAGACTGAGAGGCCTTTGCAAGGTCTCCTAGACAAACTGGCCTCATTAGATGAAAGGGCACCCTATGTCCCAAGCCTCAGAGTGGACAGAGACTCCCTATGCAGCTCATCCCAGCGCCTACTCATGTCCCAAGATTCCCCATCATCTTGGGGTTCTCACCAGCCCCAGCTTGCTGCCACCGCCACCCAGTTTTTTCTGCCTCTAGAGAGGACAGTGTGACAGGATCAGAAAATTCTACCTTCGAATCCTCTTCTCCAAGCTCTAACTCTAATGCAGAAAGGAGAGGGCTGGTATGGTGAAGAGAGAGAAGAGAAACATTTGAATCTCCTTCCTCCTTGGAGCATTTTCAAAAGCTGAAAACATAATTTTGACTAAAATTCAAGGGGTTCAATTCCAGGGCCCCTAGTCTTTGAAGGGGGATGCTGTCTCTTGCAAACTGTCTGTCGCAAAGCGAGGGAGCCCTGGCGGAGGCTGAAGATCTCCCTCCGTGGTTTGCAGAACCTGGCAGTGGCTGGGAAGCCATATGTTGTGTTCTGAGACTCAAGCATAAACTTCTGCTGGATGTTTGGATTTTGGCTTTTTAATTATTGCCTGTTTTGAGAGAGAGAGAGAGAAAAAAAAGGGTTATGTGTCTATGTGTGCTTTGAAGTGGGTGGGGGGAAGAAACAGATGGGGTAGGGAGAGTAGAAAAAGGAGAACTGCATTTACCATTATGAACTTTCTGATCAGTGTTTCTCCAGCAAGTTCTGCTATGTCTCTTCTGGCAATAGATGAGGTAAATGGCCCTAAAACATGCTACACCAGTCATGGGGGGGATGGGGGGGGGCTCCTGAATCAGAATCTTTCTGGATGGTCTCTGTGGAAGGACAATAAAGCAGCCTGAGCTTCATCTCATGCCTAATACACACTGAGATCAGGGCTGTGGTTGTTCTGCAAGAGGCAGCTACCTGCCCCAATGGCAGCTACGCAAAGTGCTTCCTGAACGAGCAGTCACATCCCCAAGTGCCAACAGGGAATGAGAAGTAAGTGTCCTTTATGTGCCAAGCATTCTATAAGCTTCCTTATGCCATTTCTCTCCTTTCATCTTCAGAACTCCATGTTGTAGCTATTGTTATAATGCCCACTTTACAGATAAGCAAGCAAAGGAGAAGGTAAATAATTTGTACAAGGCTATACAGACAGTGGGTGGGACCTGTGCTCACACTCAGGTTTGCCTGACACCTCCGCTCTTAACCGCTCTTCCACCCCGTTTCCATCGTCAGCTGGCACAGCTTCTCCCCTCTGGGCTCCAAAAGCTGGCATTGCTTCACTGTGAGCAAGGCTGGAGGAAGCACATTTATAAAGTGTTTAAACTTAATTCCCACCACCATTAGTATCTCCACCTCTACTGATGAGGCAACTGAGGGTCACAAGTGATTTGTCCAAAGTCACACAGTTAGCAAGCAGCGCAGCCAGGATTCAGAGTCAGGACTGAGTTCATTCCTGTGCATTCTCCATTTTATCACATTGCCTCTGGACCAAATTCCTGGGGGCTTGGTGTATGCTTTTCAATTGCTTCAAATTTTTAAGTAACGGTAGAAGAGGAAAATCAGATTTTCTGAAATATTCTATAAATATGCTGACTTGGGATTTTGAAAAAGACTTGAACCTGAGGGCCAATGGGTAGCCATTTCAGGGAGGCAGATTTGGGAAAGAACTTCCTAATCATCGAATGTGTCCCAAGACAGAACGGACAGCTTTGTAAGGTGGAGATCTCCCCAATGAGGGAGGAATTCAAACACAGTCTTGATGAATCTTGGTGGCAATCCTGGAAAGGGAATTTATAGGAAGCAGCTGCTGTCCGGCTGTCCAGTATCTGAGCACTTTTCTATTTAGGGAGCATCTCCACATGGGTGACAGGAAGGTGATGGGACGGAAGCCTTCTTTCCACTTCCCACGGGATAACACCCAGGCTTACAACCTAGACTTAGCCTATCAACTGACTGCACCCATTAAGTACTTGACCCTTAAAGTCGTGACCCCAAGTGGCCACCATGTTGGGAGTGACAAGTGTTTGGCAGCCGTGTCCTGGATTCCCGTTTTCAGAGCCTCATAACCCAGGTTCCAAGGTTGGTTCTGTGCACTCCCTAAACTCTTCTGTTAAGTGAAGCCAGTGCTGGTTTCTGATACGGGACGCAGCATCTAATGGAGGGCTGGAATAGATCAGGTCCCCAAGCTGGTGGTGTATTTAGACTACTTAGACTACTGGTGCAGCTCAGCAAAAAAGACAGATTCCAGGTTCCCAGGTTCACCCAGAACTACGGAATCAGAATCTTCAGAGGTACACTCTGAACACCTATGGTTTTTAAAACTTACCAGATGATTCTGAAATGTAGCCAGATTTGGGAGAGACTGAAATAAGCTCTGTAGTCCCCAAAACAAAATACTACCATTCCCTGAAATCTCTTACCAAGAATGCGGGCACAGCTCTCAGGAAAATGCAAGATGTCTACAGTTCATTTACATTTGCTAACAAGAAGCTTATCTCTTTGGACAAATAACATATACTCTTTACAGGCTAAAGCTATGACAGACCTTCCATTTCCACAGGATATTCCTTCCCAAGGGCTTTCACAGCTACAGATTTTTGCCACAGTTGATAGAACCTCATGCCTTTCTCAAGGGGATAAGATCTAGGTTTTTATGCATATTCATCAGATGCTGCGTGTCAGCCTAGCACGAGGCATTTTACGTCCGGAACCAAGGCCTCTCATCACAGGGCACCGCTCCGTGCATTTGCCATGTACCTTCTATGAGCCCGAGGGAAAGCCTCATCTCCATTCTGAGCTCAACTTACCTGAAATGAGGAACACTGTTTATTGCCAGGCTGCTCTGTCTTAGTCTCATGATGTAAGGAGGACAAAAGAAAGCTGACAGGTTGGCACTGCAATCTACCAATTCTGCTCATGAAGGCTCAGGAAGTGGGCATTTTAGAAAAGGAAGATGAACACCCAGTCCGCTTTCTGGGGCTCAGCTCACAGGTGCACATCCCTGTACCACCTCTGTCCGTTTCCTTTAGGTGCCAAATCCCAGCTTCTCCAGGAAACAAGCGCTTTTAAGAAGTGGTGCTTGAGGCTATTGGAGCTTTAAGTGTTTAGGTTTTTTGTGTTTTTTTTGCTGTGTTGTTGATTTCGGACACCTTGGGTAGGAAGGGACCTATGCAGCCCACTGACTGCCCCCCTTGCCTTCCGGTGCTTAAGCTCTTCTAGTCAGGGCCTTTTCCAGTGCAGGAAATTTCAAAGTCTCCTTGGTAGCCCTCCTGGTGCTCAAAAAAGATGGAGAATGGAAGAAACTAGGGTCAACAGAACCCTTGGCTGTGTTAGACCATCACTTGGGTGCAGATGGAAGATAGCATGAGCATCTCTGGATCCGCCTGGGCTGCGCAGAAAGCTCATGTCGTGTGACCCCTGCCTCTGGAGGAAGTTTCCAGGTCCATCCTGAGCACACACATATCTGCAAGGCAGCTCTTCAGGGAAGTTAACTGACCTCCACCTCCTCACCCTACAGCTTCAGATCAGCCAAGTACCCTCACGAGGACCTTGAGGACAGACAACATGCCATCTGGTTTCTGCATAATCTGCATCCATACAGTGCACAGAAATTTCTCTCCCAGCGCCTTCAAAATATACGCAGCTGAATTCTACTGCTGACTTTGGCACTTGCTCCTGGTATCTGCGCAGAACAGATGCAATTAAAAAGGAAGTAACAGATGCTGCAAATCACTCCCTCATTTGGAAAGAAGTATTTTTTTTTCCAAATGGCCTGAATTACTTGATGATGAACAGCAATGCAGCAAAAAAAGAAAAGAAAAAAAATCTGGCAGGACAACTTCCAACTTGGCTTCAACCCAAGAGGAAGCTGTGGGTTCCTCCTCCTAGGTGGTCTTTATGCCCTGGCACACTCTTTTGTCTGGTATGGATATTGTTACGTAGAGAATTTGGCTGGAGGAGGAGACTGGACAAAATGAACCCTGGCTGGTTTTTAGCCTTGAGACTCTTTGCTTTTACTCACTTGTCCTCAGTCTCCCTGCCAGGAGGGCTATGTGTGGACAGCCGGGACAGGATCAGTGTTCCCACTGCAGAGGTAGAAGAACAAAGGCCCAAGGAAAGCAGGGGCTTTGCCCAAAGTTAACACAGGAAATCAGTTCTGTCAGGGAACTTCGGGTCTTTCCCCAGAAGCACCTGTGCCCAGCATGCAGCATGAGGTATTCAGGAGGCCAAGGCTGGACTGAAATGCCCTGGGAGCTGGCTCAAGAGACTCACGGCTTATGTATTTCTGGTGTGTGTCCTTACAAGGCACCTGAGGGCTGCCAAGCCCGGCCTTCCGTCCCTACCACTCACACCTACTCACCAATTCCACCTTCTGACCCACTCAGGTCCACCCTGCCTGCGTCCTGTGAGCCCACCTAGGCCTCTGGGGCAACCACCCGGGCAGTGAACACTTGGGTTGGAATCCGCCTGGCTGGAGAGTGAGGCAAAGCAAAGAGAAGGCTGGAAATGAAGTTCAAATAGGGTTCTGTTGCTTCTCTTCTCTTTTCCTTAAGCACTAAGGAGATGAAGAATTCCGGGGCTTAAGCTGAGGACGAGGTCTCCCCACTGCCTCCCAAAACATAATCTGCAGAAATTTTTTAAAACCTGGAACCACAAGGCTGAGAAGCTTCCTTGCCAGAGACATTAAAGAGGAAGGAGGAGGCTCCCTCTGGGGGAACTGGCCGAGGGGATCCTGTCTTGGAGGCAGGGGCACAAAGTCAAGAATACTGACTTTTCATGAATCTTGTTTCCAGCAATTCCCAACCAGCAGGACTCCCACACTTCCGTTTAACCCCATGACTGTTGTGTTATGGCCTGTCGATGAAAGGCATGATTTGAAAATTAAGAATGTTCCAGAAAACCCAAGATGTATGCTGAGCTGTCCCCTTGTCCTCTCTGCCACCTCTCCCCACTCTCCCATCTCCAAAAGCCTGCACCTGGGTTCCTCTCCTCGTGGGACGAGTACTCAAGAGCTCTAGGGAAGTGAGCACGGGCTTTCTGTGTTCCCACAGCCTACCAAGACTACCCCCTGCAGCTCTCTCCTGTGTGCCCTTCTGGGGGAACCTCCACCTCCCCCCCTCCCCCAACTACTGCATCTGCTCTGGTGCCTTTATTTTCCCATTTTTGGCTGAGCTGGGGTCTGCTACCATTTCACTGCAGCTCAAGATCACATGCTTCCTGGAGGCAGAGGTTGGGGACACTGCAACCAGCCAGACAAGGATTTCACTTGTAGCTTCACCACTCTTCAGATGTGGGTCATTGAGAACGTCACTGAATGTTT
This sequence comes from Smutsia gigantea, assembly GCA_032199065.1. NCBI lineage: Eukaryota > Metazoa > Chordata > Mammalia > Pholidota > Manidae > Smutsia > Smutsia gigantea. The sequence continues at coordinate 762,362 of JAVSCE010010875.1, read as the reverse complement.
CTGAACCTTCTCATAAAATGGAAGGAGAGTGGACCTGCCCAGCAGAGTGGTTGTGATGCAGAATAAGATACATATATGCAAAGGGCAGCACCCTCCGTGCCAGGCATGTAATAAGCCTGCACATGAATGGTGGCCCCACCACCTCCTCAGCTACCAGCACATTCCCAAACTTGCTCTTCCTCCTGCTCTTGAGTGCCTTTCCTAAACTACATTCACCTTTACCTTCTACCTACGTCTGTTGGTCTCATCTTCCTCCTGTTATGAGGACCTGGAATGCCAGGCCAGGTCATTTATTACCCTTCACCCTAAATCCATGACTGAGAATGTGCTTTCAATCCGATACGCACAACTGAGTGACTGAAGGAAGGAACACACATAATGGCTTGGAGCTCTAGCTTCTGAGACCTTCAATAATCTCTTCCAGGCCCCTAGGAGGAAGAGCAGGGTGGGGACTCAAGATTCCCTATTTGCAAAAGCCTTGGACTAGGCAAGTCCACCTAGGATATCAGGAGTGCTTGACGACCTGAACCACTGCTGAGCACAGGCCCACACCTGGAAAGAGTTACTCATCAACCGCGGGAGTTATTTTCACTCTCTTTAATAAGGGATCCAAGCAGCAGGACACACATGCACTAAACCTCTACTCCAACACCCACACATGTTCCCCTTTCCCTCTGATTTACCGAACTTAAAGCTCACTTACAGGCAATGCACTGGCTGCCTTGTATCAGGGCCAATCTTTAAATGATGAAATCCCAGTTCTTCCCCCAAACCTTTCCTCCTAAAATCCCGTCATTACCCAGTTCTCCTTTGTGGGGTAGATGTTGGTATTGCCCTCTCTCTGAAGCCTCTTTTACAAAGAACCCTTTTTTTTTTTACAAAGTAGCCATAAAGGTGGGATGGGGAAGGGGAGGTGAAGAGTTTTGAGTATGAATGAGTTTCTCATGTTTAAGTTGGCTGGGTCTTGGGTTATCATGAGAATGCTCCCTGCATTGAGGAGAGGGGAAAATGACCACGTGTTGAACACTTACACTCTAAGCACCATGCCAGATGCATTATACACATTTCTCATTTCATTCAACAACTTAGGACAGAAGGATTCTCACACACGTTTCGCTCGTGAGAAAAACTGAAGCCCAGACGGAGGCTTGTCCCATGTCTGTGGCTCCTAGAACGTAGAGGCAGGACTCAATACAACATCAGACTTAGAGAGGTTCTAATTCTAAAACCCATGTTGGCCTTGTGAGAGATTACAAGTGAAGGGTACCATCTCTCTGGCAATAAAACTTGCTGGAAGAATGAACGAACAAATGGGTTACCAAAAATCAAACTAAGAAAGTTTAAAATGATTTAGTGAAACTCCTTGGAGAATAGTCAGGCCTCTCCCATCTGAGGACCCTCCCCTCCCTCCTCCTCTGTAGAATATTGAGAACCTTTGAGACAGTGGCTCTAGACCCCCTTCCTTGGCAGATAGAACACTGATTCTCTAAAGAGTAAGTGACTTAGGACAGAATCAGAACTAGAGTCCACATTTTCAGATTCCTGGCCCAATGCTTCTCTATTATTTTGTCAAGAGAAGAGATGGCCAAAGGGGGGACCCATCACAGTATTCATGCATAAGGCATATTATATAGGAGATTAGCTGTTTATTTCAACTGAGGGAGACAAAGGAAGCAAAAGGCTTTAACTGCAGCCTGAGACATAGGATGCTTACTCATTCAACAAATATATTTTTTTTCAGGCATTGTGCTTAATAACAAAAACAACCAAAAAAAAATTTTTAAGATAAGCCACCAGGGACTTCACAGATTAGTGAGGAAAAAGTTCATTCAAATTAATTATCATTTATCACAGTAAGGGCTATAACAGCAAAGCGTGGACAAAGCGCTTAGGCAGCCCAGAGGAGGTAGATGCTAATTGACTCTCCTGCAGGGGCTGTCTAGATGGTTTCACAGAGGAGAGGGAAGGGAGGTGGGCGTCAAGCAGAGAAGGCACAGGCTAGGAAACTCTTACCATTCCCAATAAGGGGCAAGTATTAGAAAATCCTGCAGAGTAGGGTTTAGAGTCTTCTCTTACGATAGGGACCAAAAAGTGCCTTCAAAAGCTGCTAGATCAGCTGGTCCGGGCTATTTGCATTTTCCGGACCACTGCTCTTTGAAAACGTGACACTTGGATGGAGGTGGATCATATGGAGCTGTTACCTTTTAATTTTCTCAATTAAGAATCTTATTCCAAAATCACCACTACCAATGATCACCATTAGTTCATAAGAGAAAGGATGTTTTAATAGCAGAAAAATGTAAAAAGGGTACAGTCTCAGAATAGAGGGTGCTTCTCCTGAGGAAGACCATCTGGAAACTTCCCACCAGTATCCTTTTTACTTTACTCACATTACTTTGGACTAATGACAACACTGATAGGACTTAGGACCAAATGACTGAATATAGTCCATCAGCCCTGCCATATTTGAATAGCAACACACCACTTTGTTTTACCTGGAATGCAATCTTCTGTTAGGTACACAGAAGGCAACCTACAGGCATGTGCAGCTGAAGTTCTCCAGCATATAGTCCCTTTTCAGTATATGAACCAGGTTGTAAGTTATTATTTTGTGTCCCTATGTGTGACTTCTTGGTACTCCTCCAAGCCAAGGATTCCTATAATCACCCACCTACGTAGTCCTTCTGAAAGTCCTTCCACTCCTTTTAGATTCCAACATCAGCAGAGCAACAAGCCTAAAGCTTACTATTATTCCGAAGTCTGTTCCTAAACGAGCCCCTCTCCTATCCCAACACACAGCTATGAGGACCAGTCATTCTCTAAGGGAACGTTGTATCCAGGGCACCAGGGGGAAATGCAAAATGTACACTCTAGTTTCACAACACGAGCTGTCCGCAACAAAGCCATTTCACCAGACCTGTATGGCGAGGAGGGGGAGAGGTGGACAATGACTTTCCCACAGCCGACCAGATGGGCAAACAAGACCTTTGAATGCCTTTGAGTGCTCAGACTATAGAAGCTACCAAAAGAGTATCGCTAAGGAGAGCGTTCTCAAATCTGTTTTTCAACTTTGTCCAGAAGGGGATGGATGGCCTTAAGAACTAGAGCTTCAGCAAATAAGAAGGGTGTGCTTTTCATCTTCTTTCTTCACGATGAACATTTTGATTCCTTAACGGATAGAGCTGGGTGGTAAGGATGGGAAGGCCAGCAAGAACCCACTTGCATTTCTTTTTCTCCACTGACCTACTCACGGGCCTCTCAGCCATCCTCCTAACCAGCACATGAGGCAGCTGGTGGTGCGCGATGCCCTACTAGGTTGGTAGAGATTCAAGGCCATTGGTGAACAAACGCATGGGCCACACAGCACATTCAGGAGGGCAGCTCCTTGAGAAATAGTCTCTCTTCATTAGGAGGGAAAGCAGGCCTTGCTTCTACAGTTTCTATGGAAAGTACCGTGGCATGTAAAGTGTGGGAAGGCCATTGGCCCTCAGGCAGGAGACTGTGGGCTCCTGGACAGACTGTCAGCATTGGAGGGGATTTTAGGATGAGCTACCTGCTTTGAGACTCGAGCTTTTGCTGGGAGCTTGGAGGGCAGCCTGTGTCCATGGGGGCAGTTTCTCTGTCTGAGGGCTGGGGGCTGTGATTTGGCCAGTGGGTCAGCACCTGCACCCTCCTGCTGGTGAAGTAACGAGGTTTGAAGCCCTAACCCAAAGCCTTCTTTAACCATCGGTCGTCCACCTGGATGACTTTCTTTTCCCTTCTTCTAAAACAGCCCCCGCCAAATAAAAAAATCCTAAGAGAGTTACCTATTGCCACCCACCACCGCTTCTACAAACTGTAGCCCTTAAAGAAACCTGGAATAAAGTTCTCTGTTTTAAGAAAAAAAATTTACACAATTTTTTCCAGAGACATCTGTCCATAATCTCTCTGGGAAAGTGGCCTCTGTAATATCCCACCAGCCTTAGAATTGGGCATTCTCTTATTATCTGCAGCAACTGAAGCCTCTTCAGTCCCCTGTGCTCAGGTCTCCATGGAAACAATTCTCATACCCACTGGCCTCTCTGACCTTTTACAGGGCCATCTTCAACCGAGGCAAAGAGCAACAGGTGTTTTCAGAGCTGGAAACTGCCAACTTCTTCCAGCCACCTTTGGAGAGGAGAGGCTGTTTGGACAAATCAGTCTGTTAACTGGCAGGTTGCAGGCCCCCCAAGCCAACGGCTCAGCCTCTACATAAAATATCAATCAGCTCTGGTTCCTCTGAGTTCACACACAGCCTTCAAAGCACTTGTTGCTGTTAGCAAAATCTTTTCTTTGGTCTATATGGGACCCTGTAAGCCACAGGCTCCTTGAGCAAGTCAGGCTGGTTTCCAGTTCAAGGGAGTCATTCTTGAGGCCATCATTGTTGGCTTGTAGGGGACAGTGGCCAAGAGATCCTCAGTTGTACCAAGATAGGGAGGAACAGCCACTCCAAAGCCCATAGGGCACATTCTAAAGAAGCCAAGTCCCTAGATTGTACCCCCTCTGGGCCCATGCATTGCTAATCTCTCTTCTACCCTAGAAAAATGTACTTTTCCACCAACCTCTAAGCCAGTACCAGGTCTCCAAGTCCTCATTCTCTCAGTCATTTCCTGTGTCCTGGGAGGCAGGATGCTTGCCCTCACTAAATGAGGGGTTCAAGAGTACAATAAAACAATACTTTATATTTATGCCAAGAACCCTGGAGTCTCAGATGGCTCCACTTATTCTCAATGTCTGAAAGTTTCTATTCAGACATGATCAGAACGTTTTCTGTTTGTTCTTCTGAAATCAAACAGGCCCAAGTTTCAAAGTGTAGTCAGATTTTTTTCCCTATTTTTCAAGAGGATAAGCATCATTTGATTGATATTTGTTTTTGAAAAATTAAAAGTAACAAATCTCAAAGAAGTCTGTGACATTTTTGCAACCAACATAATTCAACAACCATGTACTTGTAAGAACCTGCTGTGGCCAAGCTCAGGCGAATAAGGGATGAAGAGGTCATTTAAGGTAGACACAGTAGCCAATCTCTAGCAGTGTGTGATGTGCTTAAAGAATGAGTGAATGAATGAACGATGAATGAATGCAAAATCAGGATTACCACTAAGTTTTAGAACAACTCCTCTCCTTCACTTAATTGCATTAATGTGCTCCAAAGAAAAGAGTAAGGAGAATATACATTTTTTTCTAAAATGTGACGGTTCTTCCTCCTGCTTCAAGTTTTATCTGTTCCCCAAAACCCCAAACACATTTTTGGTTTCTAGAATCTTCTGCAACTTAGGGTTCTCTGAAGTCACCCATATGACCTTGAGGAACGAAGGCAAGGAGCCGTCACATCTTCTTACCTTTCCTTTAGACTCGTACGCCTCTCCCCCTGCTGCTATCATTAATGTTTGGGATGCCATGTTTCCTTGCATGCAACTAAGTTGGACTTGGATTTATTCCTAAGGCCAGTAATTCCATTTTCTAAGAAAAAAGTGCGACTCCTCCTATGGTGTTTGCTCATCTCTTTCTTGGACACACATTCTCGTATTTGCATGCTGCGTGGTAGGACAAAAGGAGACATAGCTGCTGGCCCCCACAGCAACCGTGGTCTCCATGGGGCACCAAGATTAAAACACAGGACAGTTAAATGGCGGTGCAAGGCCTCCAAAGGAGGAGGCCAACATATGCCCAAGGGGTTGAGTGGGGGAGATAGTCTGCTGTGGGCAAAAGTTATCAGGACAGGTTTTGGGAGGGAGGCAGGGTTGGCTCCAGTGGAAAGTTGAAAGGAAAGCTGGTCTCATTCTCAGCTCTCCATCACTTCTCCCCTGAGCCCTCTTAGTGCCTCGTGAGAAGCAGAGGGTGGGAGAGTGGGCGCTATGGTGGCACATGTAGGGGCAACCCTGGAAACCTGGGTGAACCTCTGTCCAGCTCAGGGCCTTCAGATGAGTGTCAGAGGGAAGCACATGTTCCTTGGGAAAAGCCGACAGATGTCGGAAACTGTAAGTATTAACCCAAAAAGCAGCTTGAAAAGTCTCCCATCCCATCAGGTGAGCCTCAGAACTTGCCACTGTAAGGACCCCACTCTCATTAATAAGATTTTATTTTATTATTTCCATGCTATGTAATTTTTCAGACAGGAGCATGTAATTTTTTGCACTTTGTGTTAATCACCCTGGGGGACTTCAGGGTAGGAGGCACAATAAAAAGACCAACTAGAACATTTCCCACTGTCTTTTTGTTTTCTTTGTGATCCAAAATCAGTCAATAGCGTCCTTAGACTGGCCCAAGAAACAACAGATTTTTTAATGTCCTCGGACAAAGAAGTCAAGAAATTCAAAGCAGATGGAGCAGAGTAACACAACCCTACAAATGAGCACAAGCCTGTGGGCTGCACAGGACGAGGCTGGGGGGTTGGGGGGGGGGGCTGGGAAATTTTTAATGTAAACCAGAAAATATCACCCATTGCACTTTGGGTCATTTTGTGAGGAACGAGGATGACTCTAGCAAATCTGGAACTGCCTTTTTCTGGAACTTTGCGCACGTACAGCTTGGGAACCCTGAACCTCCCAGGACTGACCCCATCACACAGAGTTCATTGTCTGTGGTACTTCCTGTTGACCCTGGAGAGGCCTCCCCTCACTTGTCATCAGTAAGCTCCCAAACTACATCCCCAACTGCTAACGTCAGGGTCAGAAGTCAACTCTGGGAGCAAATAAGATAAAAGACATGAAGATTTACATTGAAAAAATTAAACGAAAAAAGTTACGTTTATTCACTACACTAGCAAGTTTAACAACAACAAAAAAATCCTAAACTTGGAGAATGATTTTAAAAGAAGAAGTACTCTGTGTCTGTAACTCCAGTCAGGGCCCAAACCAAGGTTGAGACAAAGCTCTCGATGTTAAACCGCCCACCCAGCAATGGGGACTTTGCCCTTAGTTTAAAGCCTTTGAGGAATCAAATCTCAAACCAAATCTGTCAAGAACTCTGGGTCTCCTTAATCACCAGAGACCGACGTATTCCTCACTGTGATGACAGGGCCGCTCCAAAGGGGAGAGTGGCCGCTAAGCTTCTCCTGGCCTCCCAGGCCCACACCTGCTGGGCCTCCTCCTCTTCCGTCCACACCTGATTACTCACACCGCACACGTGCCCACCAAGCGAGTCCAGGGAATAAACTCCTGACTGGGGAACCACTGAGAACACCCCCTCCAGTTCCTCCACCAGCCCGTGGGCACCACTGTCACTTCCTTGATCAAGTTTTGAAATGAAATAATACCATTTACGTAGAGCTTAACAGATCACAAAACATTTAAAAATCTGTCATCCGGTGGTATATGCACTCCTGTGTTTATTGTAGCATTATTTACAATAGCCAAAATATGGAAGCGACCTCAATGTCCACCGATAGATGAATGGATATTAAGACGTGGTACATATATACAATGGGAGATTATTCAGCCATGGCAAAGAATGAAATCATGCCATTTTGCGACAACATGGATGGGCCTACAGGGTATTATGCTCAGTGAGATAAGTCAAACAGAGAAAGACAAATACCATATGAGTTCACTTATATGTGGAATCTAAAAAACAAAACAAACAAATAGAAATAGACTTACAGTCACAGAGAACAGATGGGTGGTTACCATAGGGGAGGGGGCTGGAGGGATGGCTGAAATAGGTGAAGGTGGAAAAAAATTAGTGAGACTGTTCGGTGTCTTGATGTGGGCAATGGTTACATGGATGTGTACAAAAAGCTGCCAAAATTCATGAAGCTGTACATGAACTTTTGTGCACTTCATTGTACATACCTTGCTATTAAGTAAGTTAAGAAAATACAATTTCCAAAAAAGAAAAAAAATGAATCCATCATCTGATGTGTTTTTCACAATAATTCGGGAAGGTAAATACGTTATTTACAGATATTTCACAGAAGAGGAGACAGCAAGAGGAGTTTAAAGGAAGTGCCGAGAACACCCTGTTAGGAAACTGCTCGGCCAGGATTCAAACCCAGTTCTGTGACTCCACGTGCCATGCTCTTTGTAGCTGTGAGTTCTCTGACATCAGGGGGCATATTGCCCCCCGCCCTGTAAGATGTTGGAAGGCAGGTACTCTGCTACATCTGAGGAATGGCAAAACAGAAAGAGTATGTGCTCTGGAGAGAAAGCTGGATTCTGATCCTGGCTCTGTTGCTTAATAGCTGTGAAACCTTGAGCAAACTGTCTACCCACCGTGAGCCTTTCTGTGAGTCCCCTCTGCAAAATGGGACTAACACCCACTTCATAGTGTTGCGGGGATTAAATGGAATAACATATGTAGAGCAGAACGAATATATACTCATTCCCTTGCATGCAACCCCACTGAGTCCCCTGCCTGGGACCGTGTCTGGGACCAAGAGATGTAGAACTAATGCCACCATATGGTTTGCACACATTACACAATTATTCACACCACTTTGGATTAAAATGAACATCAATAACAGTATTGAAGCAAATCAATTTCCAAAAGGGTGGGAGTGCAGGGGGTAAGGAGAGCAGAGGATGGAGGCTCGTGGGCAGCCTCAGGTTCTGGTCTCCATAAGTGAAAACAGGGAGCCCCCACACAGGCACTCGGGGTCTCGTTTCTATCAGCCTCGAAGATGGTGCCCACCTAACATGTACCCTGGGCTCTCTCATCACTGTGTGACACATCCTTCTTTCTCTACTTGAGTTTTATGCTATCCTATTTTTCTGTAGGCTCACAAGCTGTTCCCTCCTGCCTTGTTGCTAAGAAGGAAGAAATGGCCAAATCAGATGGCCAAATTGGATTACCCGTGAATGACTTTTGTCACGGCCTAAGTGAGGAGCATGGAAAATTCTGGAAGGTAGACAGCAACAGGTGGTAGGAAGCAACTGGAGGTAGAAATCGATGGCTAGCATGAACTGCAACAAAAGTTCTCATAACTACAGGGGCGTAGGTAGGCAGGGGAGGTCATCAGTAATGCTGATGGGACAGAGGTGAATCCCAACCCCTAGGGGCTGAGGTCTGCCAGGTGCGCTGCGAAGAGGACGGGGCCAGCTCTGACGCCACTGTGAGACCACAGCAGGCATTCACCCTCTGGTTTCCTCACCGGTAGAATATAGGCTTGGACGGGGCTGTCTTTGGAGTCACACAAACCCAGATGCAAATCCAGATGCCACCCCTTAATAGTTATGCCACTTCGAGCAAGTGCCTTCGTGTCTCCCCGCTCCAGGACTTCTGTCTGTCAGATGGGGATGAGAGACCACCAGAGGCTGGTGGAGGATGAGGGGAGGAGATACATAGATATATTCCCTCTTGCACAGTGACATGTCCCTTGAGGCTCCCAGTACAGCAGCTGCTTGCTCGGTAAATACGAGTCTCTTTTCATAATCCTATCTCTAACCTTGCTGTAAACTTACGAATCTATGGTGCAGTGCAATGAATCAATCTCCAATTACCTTACATGGCCACCCTGCCCTCCCTAAACCTCAACTATCAAGGTACAGAGGTGCTGTATGCTGAAACGGCAATTCAGTTTCGACAAGATGGACACAGGTGTGAGGCCGGATGGTGGAGGGAAAGCACCGAGACAGAACTGGGAGGCAGTAGACCTAGGTTGGGATTCTTCCTCCCTCAGCCCCTAGCCATAAGACATAATGACTCTGGCCAAATTTTTAATATTTGTGAGCTTCAGTTTTCACATCTACACTATGAGAACAATCACAAATGTTAAAGTGCTCTGTGGATCTTAAAGTACAACTGGAATGTTAGTGATCGACTGTGTGCCATGAGTCCTGGCAAATGATTTGAAAAACTATCCAATGATCTGAATTTTAAAATGTAGTTTGTTTTGAGAGCTACCTAGTGCCCTTTGGCAAACGCCACTTCAAACTTCCCCTGAACCCTCTTCTCCAAAATCGAGGATATGTGGATTGTTGGTATGTCCCAAAAAGAACTGGGCTGCTTTTCCTTGGCAATCAGCAAATCCCTCCAGTGACCCATGGGAGTCACCAGCTACTGGTGGCCTGATCTCTACTTGAAAAACAATAGTATAAACCACTCTTATTTTAACAGCTAGCATAGGGCAGGGCAGGAGGAACCCCCACCCACGCTTGTTCAGAACAGACATGTGTTGCAACTGATGTGAAAACAAGATAAGAAGAAACGTCTGTTAGCAGACTCGGTCCTCGCCTAGAATTGGGCTGCTTTCTGTGTTTTCTGCATAGGCAGGAGTCGGCGGCCATGTGGGCCCCTGCTCTCTGCTACATCTGTAGCAGACACACATGCAATGTACTCATTCTAGACTTTAGCTGTCTTTTAAAATTTGTATTTATGAAGGTTAAAATCCTACCTGCTCAGAACTGAAGGATTCGAAAAACTGGTCATTGGGCTGGAAAGCAAAAGCTCAGTGTGTGTGCTCAGTAACTTCCCAACAGCTCTACCACGGCGGGGGAGCTCTAGATGAGGTATTGGAAAATGTGATTTGAAATCTCCTCTGCCAGGGGTGAGGTACAGGAACCAATGACTTGATGCGGAAGTGTGGCAAGAGAGTTCCTTTCTGTCTTCCCTGAGCATCACTGGACCTCCTGGGAGAGAAGCACGGTGTAAAGGAGAGTCCAAAGGACACACGTAAGGTGCGAAGAGGATCATAATGCGCAAAGTATGACATGCATAAACTCTACGAGTAGAGAGAAAAAATATTTTTTCAAGGAGCAAAAAAGAAACCACAACGTCGCAGAGCTACTGACATGGCGACAGCATTAACACTTATCAGCCTCCACCATCTCTGCTTGTCACCTCTCGGAGAACGTGGAGTCTCTACCTTCAGATCCACGGTGACAGTCCCAGGAGGGGTGGAAGTCATCACAACACTGGGTGGGGGCGCCTCGGTGTGTGTATGCTCCCGGCCTGCCAGCCCTTGGGCGGGGACTCCCCTGCCAGAAAAGGCCAGAGCTTCCAACTCTTTCCAACAACCTCTGCAACTTAGTAGTGACAGGAATAGGTGGAGCAGAAGGAATAAATGCAAGGTTTGGGCTTTAAAGCAGATCAGTTGTGAACGGCATGCCCTGGCATACCCCAAATAAAGCACATGCTGAGTACCAAGCTCTCTGCCAGGAACTGGGACCTCAGAAGCAAGATGACACATGTAACTTTGGTACCCAAGGAACCCCGGTCCACACAGTCCCTCTTAGCTGATCTTCCTTCCCTGCGCTTACAGAGGCTTCCCATCAGCCACAGCAAATTCCTAGGCTTCAGCCAGCCCCGTATCAATTCAGTGATGCTATGTCTGTATCTGTACTCTACTGGTTAAGTATTTTTCTTTAAAATAACTCATTTACTCTAACTCAAATACATTTTAAAGAAAATTTTATATGACTTCTGTAAGTGGAAAACTAGTGCCAAAAATATCCAATAATTAAAAAAGAAATGGGAAACAAAACAGTCTTACTAAATTATAGTTACACACTCTTGACTGCCAGTGTTCTGAGCCTAAGGCCTACAGTTCTGTTAAGAGAGATCAACAAATATTAGAGAGGCCTGAAAGATCAATTAGCATTGAGCTGAAACCCTCCCTTGTAATCGGCATCGAAGGAATGATTGTTCGCCATATGACTCACTGTTTCTTAATGTCATGTCTGCCTCCCTCCCAAATCAGAATCTATGGCCCACTAAAACCATCTGAGCTCCCTAGTCCCCTCCAGGACTGGGCCTCTACCATTGCAGTCCTGAATCCAGAACATTATGCAGGAATACTGTGGGCACTCAACACATATCTGTTGAATGAATGCATGCATGCGTGCATGCATATTTTAGCCTCATTATTCTTTATTCCAGCTATACCTATAAGCTTGTTTTTCTCAAATGACCCATGCCCTTTTCTACTCTGTACCCTTATGGAATGTTCTTGCTTCTCCCCCCACTCTGCTCCAACTGCTTAACGCTCTGATCTTCGTGTGTTAGAGTGTGTCATCTTTCCTTCATGGTTTTTCCCTTACTGCTTCGGGCGGAGAATAACAATCCTTTTCTGTATGGCCACTACATGAGTACCTCAATCATTATGATTATCACATGATTACTAATCTGTTTGTATTTTTCTCTGCCTGTCCCTAAATTCCTCCAAGGTAGGAGGGGAATGTATTTTCTTTCTCTGTGTTGAATGAGAGCATCTCTGGCTATTTTCCAGAATGCTCTTGCTGTATCAGACAAACCCTGCCTCTCCTTTCTGAGTCTTGCTGCAGACTTGTCTTTGCCTGGAAAGCTTCGACGATATGCAAAACTCCCTTCCATGTTCCTGCTCTGAGAAAAATTTTCAGGGCCCATTCCACAAGCTAACTGGGATGTTCTTCCATCCCTGTCCCCACAATATCCCCTGTGTATCACTTTTACTGTTTATCCCACATGAGTCCAATTCTTTGTTTCTAAGCCACTATGATTCCACAGACTATGAGCTTCTCATTTTTGTGTCCCCAAGGTCTAGAGGGTGCCTAGCACCCCTATGTTTCACCACATATTTTCTGAAGGGATGGATGGCTAGCGGGAAAATACTTTTCTATTCACCTCTCTCCTCTTATCAATTCTTAAAGTCACAGTCAGGAAAAGCATGAAAATATTAAACAGATGCTGACATTAATAGAGTGCTTCCTATCTGCCAGGTGCACTGCAAACATTCTCTCATTTAATTACCCCCACAACCTTGTGAGGTAGGGACTTGTACTGACACCAGTTTGCAGGTAAGAGAATCTGGGCTTAGGGAGATTAAGTCGCTTGCCAAGGTTATGTAAGTGGCAGAGCTAAGAAATGGACTCAGGCCTGAAACACTCCACTCTTTTTAACTACCACTCTGGCCCAGGCTATGGCGTTATCTTCTCTGACCTACTGCCCTCCTGCACGGGCAGACAGACCTGGGCTTGTGTGGGTAGCTTTGATTGTGCCCTTTGAGGGCATAATTAAGCGCAGACAGGCCCTGCCCAGAGCACAAGGCCCTGCCCCAGAATGGCCATCACGGCTTGAACCGTAGGACTTGGCAAAATCACCGCCCCACGCTCAGGCAGCAGAAGGCAAACCAAGGCAGACTGGTCTTTGATTGCAGAATCTCTTCTTGAGGTAAAACAATCCACAATTTAACACTTGGGGGATTTTCCTGCCAGTGGTGGTGGCTTCTGTTAAGAGATGACCCAGTATCTTTGAAAGTTCCCCCAAAACACTTTTTAAATAAAGATTTTAAACTTTAAATGCACGAAGGAGCTCAGTGCGAGCCCAGCAGTGCCACAGAGGGAGAGAGGATCTTGGCGCAGCCTTAATAACTGTTCTCTGCACACGAGAAGGGCCATAGCTGCTATTTCTTTACTCACAGTCCCGTGTTGAAAGTGTCTGAAGTAACCCAGGCCCCGTTTCCTCTAGTTTGCACCCATCGAAATGACAGAAATGCTGCTTGGCTACGGAAGTTTTGGTCCAGAACACAGTGACTTTATCCTACAAAAACCAGCTTCAAACATTGGTATGAAATTTAGGAGGAGGGAAAGGAAATAAAAGCCACCTTATAACAGTTCCTTCCTGCTTCTTGATGATGTTCACAGAATTCTCTGCAGGCGCAGGCAAGCCCAGGCCCAGGGCAGGACATACAGCCATGTGGTTTCATTTTTCCAGAGATGAACCTCTCAGAGAAACACTCATTTTGGAAAGAGAGGCGGACATATCTGGACAATGAGTTAACCGCAACCCCTAATCCCGGGCTCCTTTTCGTTTGCTGCAAATAATCAGGGTACATGGAGAAAAGTCCTGGATGGGGGAGGGATCCGGAAGCCCTGGAGTTCGGTTCTGGCTTTGCCACTTACGTGTTTTGTAACCTTGAGCAAGTCATTTTAACACTCTGGGCTTCAGCCGCCACAGCAGTGAGGGGATCAGGCCCACTTATCAGCATATTTCCTCGCAGCTCTGAAATTCTATGACACAGGAGTGTATCATCCAGAGTGAGGTGACCTATCTGACCTGCTCTTAGGGGATCGTCCGAAGGCGAATCCTTTATCAGTAGCAGCAATGATTACACTGAGCCTAGAACACCACCCTCAGCCACCATTCCTTACAATTAAGGCACAAAGATTTAAAATAAGGGGACAAGGGTGAGTCTTGAAGGGAGGCATGGCTTTACGTGGCTCTCATGGGCTCTTGTGGGCATGTTTTAAACGTGAGCAGCTGCAGTCACACAATATGTTGGTTAATGAGGAGCTGAGGTCTTGGGCTCGGGACAGCCGTCTGACTATGGGGACGCCAAGCGTGGGTTGGCGGTGGCCCTTTGTGACTGGCTTCAGGGACGGTTGAACTGATATGTCGCAGCGGCTTCCTGCTTCACCTGACTTTCCGTCCACTGACCTTTAGATAGGCTAACACGATTAAGCCACACAGCCCGCAAACACCTTGAGAATGTAATTCCACTTCTTGGCACTTAACTTAAGAAAATAACCAGATGTCAAGTAAGCTAAGAAGATAGCTATGGTTTATGGAGGGCTAACTATGTACAAAGCATGATATAAGTATTTTATATGTATTATTCCATATAATCCTCATAACAGTGTTTTGAAGTGGGTATTTCTATCTCCATTTCATAGAAGATAAAACTAAGGTCTTATCTTACTCTCCTCTTCAAGACACAGAAATTTATGTGAAAGTATGGTCACTGCCATAAAATGACCCAGATTTCAAATATAGGGAATTGATTAAAAGGTATACTCATCCAAAGGCCCATCAGAAATGCATGAGAAATCATGTTAGAATGATTAATGACATAGAAAAAAATGCTCATGACAAGTTGCTAAGTAATAATCCCAACTTTGTTTATATATAATGAAATAGATCCATAATATAGTATTTGTGTGTTCTTTGTATTTTTCTATAGTCTCCAAAATTTACACAATAAGCATATGTCATTTTTTCAACTGTGGCTCTTTAAATGGGCTATTTAAAGGCCCATCAGAAATAGTCCAGAGCCATTCCCCTTCCTCTTGGTGTCTGGATCCTAGAGAAGCCATGCCAAGAGATTCAGTGTTTAAACAACACACGTCTCCTCTAATCAGAACGAAGAGGTCCCCTCAGCTGTCCCTCTTATTTCTGAGGAACACAGTACATGAATGACACATTGAGTGCAATTTTAAGGCACATGAACAGTTCTCTGAGGTTGTGGCTCCTGCCATGTCAACTGGCCCAGATCACTGTGCCCCAAAGAAGTCAGGCAGAGAACCCCAAATGAAGCCACCTAATAAAACAAAATTCATAAACATTCTTTTTTTTCCTCGGTTATTATTATTACTGTTATCATGATTATTAGTAGTAGTAGTAATTTAAATGAGGCATTTGTGTCAGGATAGGGAGAAGAAACAATACAGAGTTGGTTTCATCACTTGGAAAAAATTCTCAGAGCCTGGAGACCTGGGAGCACCAGAAGATGGTCACGGAGAAGCAGCAAAACTCTGAGGTGGGTGGAAAAGGCTTTGGATTCAGTCAAACATGAGTTAGATAGAATCTTGATCCCATTTACTAAGAGTGACACGGTGCAAATTCTTAACTTTCTCATTTGTAAAATGGGTGGAAAGAAATAAAGACAGCATGCTCAAAACATGGTATCCTAGAGGACAGGCAGTTGGCGCTTAATGTCTTTCTCTCAGCCCCTCCTCACCCATCCCTTCCCCAACACAACATACTTCTTCCGCACCATTCTCAAGTTTTCAGATCTTCCCCCTTGCAAGAGAGTAGCCCAAAACTCCCATTTGAAACCCCATGTTGTGAGGAACCATCTCAAAGAGAAGGTTCGAATCAAAGTGCCAAGCCACTTAATCAGTCATTATTGCAAATAAGACTCAGGAAAGATCCCAAACAGATGGAAAATTGCCATCTTGTGCATACCTGGAGAGGCCATGACCTTACTGTATTTATTAGATAACCCTCAAGCATCTAAGGCAATGGTATTGTGAAACTTAAGAAAAGGAAACCACCAACCAAGAATACTCTACCCAGCAAGATTATCACTTAAATTTGAAGCAGGGATTAAACAATTTCCAGATAAGCAAAAATTGTGGGAATTCACCACCAATAAACCAGCAGCTCTTCAGTGTATCTTACAGGGACTGCTCTAGATGGACGTGCTCCTAAGGCTAAATAGCTGTCACCAGAAAAAATAAACCCACAGTAAAGGAAGAAGAAAAGGAAACCTCACGTTTAGGTAGGGATTCCAGAAGGGGGAGCTCTCATGACCTACTGTTCTCCATCAGCTGCAGACCCAACAGATGAGACATTCCTTGCAAGCGATGTTCCTGACTCCCCTAGCAGGAGGAAGAAAGGTTTATTCCTTGCTTAGCAGTAGCCCAACCAATGAGAAACTGTCACACTCGGGCAATGAGAAACCACAACATGTGGAACTCCAAGTTTTCTCCAATGGGGTTTTTGTTTATAATAGTCCCTCCCAAATTCCCCCTTTCTTCTATAAAAGGGCATCTTTTCCTTTGTTCTCCAGCCTTGCCTCCAGTTTTGCTGTAAGTTTGCATATCCTGAATTACAAGTCTCTGCTATTCCTAAATAAACCCATTTTTGCTGGTAAGATAACTAACAGTTTTCTTTTTAAGCTTAACAGTAGCAAAACCATCTAGCATTTGTGTGGCTTAGGATAAACTTTCAATTTTTCATATTTATTGTACCTCACACCTCATTGGAGGTATGAAAAAATAGGGAATAGATTCATTTAGGAAAAAAATAGGGCTCATTCAGAGAGATGGGTTGGTTTGTCTGGGATCAGTTGGCATGTGGGAGTAGAGGTGGGGGGACAAGGGGTTTAAGAGAAAGGAGGAAGTCAATGGCTGGACTAGTTACTCCAATAAGGCATCTGTGGCAGGAGAGGGAGAGGAGACAGAATATTCTATTCCCCATTCTCCATGGCACATCCACTACCCCAAGCTCTGTTCTGTGCCCAGATGCCCTTTCCTTCAAGACCATGTTCTTTTCCTGCACATCATGGCCTAAGGCCTTATGTACTCTGCACACATCCAGCCCCCAAATATGTTTTAAAGTTATTTTCTTAATCTTTAAGACCATCTTGGCACCATTCCAACCTTTCTTGTAAATCTACCACTGCACAGCCCACAGCATCCTTGTGTTCTAGCAAAGAAAGCCAATCCCAACAGCTCCGAGCCCTGAACCCAAGTGGGGCTGTACACTTCCTCCCAGAACTGGACACCAGTTTTGCTATTTCTACTCCAGGTCATGTGTTGACCAGTGTCCTTACATACTCTTCCTTCATGGGCATTTGTCACCTTGACATGACTCAGCTCATTGGAAGAGAAGTCTGCTTCACCCAGATCCACTTAGGCTTTGCCTGACAAGCTTTCTGCTTTTCTGCTGGGCACTTAAGCAGCCCCAAATATTGTGTCCCCAGAGGACTGAAAACCACTCAAGGCTGAAGATGGGGACAGGCTTCTCCAGAGGGTCTCCTAGTGGCCTGGGATGAAACCCGCTCCTTTTTGGTCTTTATTTCCCATGAACACAGAAAGGAGATGGCCTCATGGCCTGGCAGTGTTGTACCAGAAGACAGCACTGGTTTAGGTGCTGGGCAGGCCTGGTTTCAGTGCCTGGCTATGTGACCTTGTGCAACTCACTCAGCCTCAGAGCCTTGGTTCCCCCAGGCACCACTGGCAGTAACAGTATCTGTTCTTCCATCGCCTTAAAGGGCTGCTGTGAAGCTCCAGACAACAAAAACAGAGACGCCTTGTAAACTGTAATGTGTTATAACAATGAGAGATGCCATCATTATCATGGGGATGTCTGGCTAAAACTCTTTACGTTTTAATAAGCCCAAGTCTGCCTATGCACCAGAGCATTCACATGAGGAAACGTTCAGAGGGAAACGCTGCCCAGGTGAGAAGAGCAGAGAGTGGACAGAGGTAGTAGATACATTAATTAATTCTACAATATTTCTCGAGCATCTGCTCTGGCCAACTCTTCTAGACAACAGGATCAGGGCAATGAAGGAGTCGGTCCAGGTCCTTACTCTCAGGAAGCTACACTCCAGCCAGAGCGTAGGCAGAGAAAGAGCAAGAAGGCAAGCAAAAATCAAGGTAAGTCATCCCCCCTCTGTGGTCCCAACTGGGCTTTCACCTCCATTTTCTCATTCTGAGGCTGCAGGAATGCTGGCTGCAAATTCAGCCTTAACCCAAGCAGAAGACCCAGAACTGGGGAAAGAAAGAAGCTGTCTTCGTATGCCAGGACAAGGTACAATGTTTTGGACCTGGGCCATGTGAAGACGTGTCAGCTCTTTATATTTTTGGCACAGCGACAGCATGATGAAATGTTGATGAGCCAGAAGTTATGGAATGACAGATCTGGACAAATATTTCTCCAGTTATATGAGGATTTCTAGCCTCTGCTTGGAATCTTTGTTGACATCTCAAAAAAAGGAATACGAACCTGCATTATTCTGAGTTCCTCCCCAGTTTTCCAAATGCAGGAAATGGAAGCAAATACTTGGCAGTTCTAAAACTGATCATACCTCATCCTTTATAACATGCCACCTCCTCAGGGAAGCCTCCCATCACCCAGTGAGATGAATACCGACCTTCTCTGCAGCTCTGGCATCTGTGAGCCGTCCACACAGCACTTTCACGATATACCATTATCCTTACTGTCCCTCACTAGAGGATAAGCAGACGCAGGTCAGGGCTCTGCTTTATTTGGTTTTGAATCCCTAACACCTACTATCATGGAGGATATATAAGAGAGACTCACAAAATGCTTATTCACTAGATCACTTCTCATTGGTCATTCGTGTGTCTATAGCCAATTTAGCAGATGGTCTGACGATGAACACAGATTCCAGGACACACTTTGCAAGGTGGTTTAACGAGACAAATGGCCCATCTTAGCTCTTCTCCAGTGACTTTCCCGTTCCTCCTCTAAGGACTTTGTGCCGGATCTGGAGTCTTACCAAGAGTTCGTGGTTACATGTGGTTTTGATCCAAATGAAACTTACTTTAAAAATTGACAGTTTGTGCTTGATTTAACTATCAATTTATAACTACTACCAGAAAAAGATGTTCCATGACAACCTGGGGCTATCATCAACACCATCAGACATGGGGAACTATAGACATACGACTTAGTTCGGTCAACCAAAAAACTACGAATCAAAAATAAGAGAAGGGTCGGGGGGGGAGGGTAGCCACACTAAGAGACATATCTGTCACTTGGTTCACACAAAAAAATTACTTGAAAAAATTATAAAGCAAAAGAGAATGTGTGATCACTGACTAGATATTTGATATCACACAATTAATTTTCAGGTGTGACCATGATCCTGTGGTTACATTTTAAAAAGAGTTGTAATCTTTTAGAGATACACAAGAAATATTTACAGGTGAAATGATATGGTGTCTCAGATCTAATTAAAAATAATGAGAAGGTCAGAGAAGTAGGTAAGGAAGTGCATGCTGTGGATGAAATGAATCAGGCAGGAACTGCCTGATATAGTTCACTCATACTACTCCTAGTACCTTTATACAAGTATGAAAATTTCCATTAAGGCTTTTTAAAACTCCAGGATGACTGGTGAATTCTAAGGAGCAGGCCAGTGACAATGGTGTGTGCGGCTCTGGCCTCTCTTGGAGGGTAGGGCCGGTGGCAGGCAGCCCAGAGCCAGGCTACCCATCCCACCCTGCCAGGAGAGACTGAGAGGGGCACTGGCCCCGGTGTCCTGATGAATTTCTTCCTTGGAGAAGCTCCTGGTTAGATAGAGATGTCTATCTCTGGCTCTGGGAACCAGTGGAAGGACAGAGAACTATTTCTCACCTTCTCATATGGAAAAATAAAGGACAGACTGGAAAGAATATGGGATTTGGAGTCCTAAGTTTTGGGTTCACTCGTGGCCGCCCAGCTGCGACCAGTGAACTTCTCCGTGCCTCCACGTTCTCCTCTCCACAGTGGGAAGATGCGTCCCATCCACACCAGGGAACTGTTGTGAGGAGAGATGAGGTCTCCTCCGGGAAGGTGCGAGGCAGTGTGGGGTGATGGGTCAGAGAACTGGGTCTGAACAGTGGCTCCGTTGTACCATCCACACAGTCAAGTACTAAATAAATGAAAACCATTATAATTAATTATTTAAGAAAAAGCCATTTGTTCAAGGCCTCGAAGTGAGTCAGCAGGGTATGACTCGAGGAGACTCTGCACTCGGCTGTCCCTGCCACTAACCCTTTGAGCTTCCCTTGTGGCTCTATCTGGGCCGCTGATTCAGTGCTGGGGAAGAGGGAGAGGAGGAGATGGGCCCATCTTGTTCTGACAGCTGGGCCACACCGAGTGGCCGTGATGAATCAGCTGTGCTGCTGGTCACACCCAGTGCACAGGCTTCCCCATTGAGGATCCCCTGACCACGCGGGTGGGTGATGACAACAGATGTCCATCTCTTTGTGTCCCTGTCCCCTGCAGCACTCAGCAACCTCACAGGCTTCTCCCAACCTCCAAGGAGAAGCACATTTCCCCCCCAAACCCACAGAGATCAAGCTAGCAAGAGGGATGTGTGTGTGTGTTTGTGTGTCTGTGTGTAGGACACAGATGAACCTACACCTATTATCTCGGCAGGGCAGTGCGCTCAGTGCCACCATTGAAGAACAGGGACAGAGAAGAGGACACTCAAACAACAGACAACAAGACCCCTACTTGCCCGGGTCCAGTTTTATTTAGCGGTGCGCCCAGCCCCTCCAGCCATGTTCCCGGAGAACCTCCCTGCACGTGTGATTTCAGAGTGGAGTATACAGTTTGCAGACAGACCTGCACGTCATCATCATCTTGCTGCGTCCAAAGAAAAAAGCACAAGAGGTACAGGAGGTAAAAACTACATTTCTTTTGTGCGTAACTGTTTCTGTTTGAGAAGTAGGGCTGGGAAAAGAGAAAAAGGGCCACAGCTGGGGATAGGTATTTATGGAGGGTGTGGAATTTATTGGTGGATTGTTTTTTTTTTAATTTACGATGTCTTGGATTTTGCTACAAGAATCCCTTAGGCTTCCTCCACTTTTGGATAAGAAAACATGTGGAACACTCTAGTCACTCTATTATGCTTTTCAATAACTATTATAAAGAACAACTCATTAGTTACTATGAATGAACAAGGTTTAAGTACAAATATGTACAAATGAAATCATTTCTAGCCAAATTTCATTTGTTATAGAGCCGCACTTAATCTTTTATTTTGCTAAATAAAAAAAGAGCTTGGGTGTGTTATTTCTGGTGTTGAAAAGCCTTGGCTGAGCATTGCTCTGTTAATGTATCTTCCCAGGACAAGGCTGCTCATAGCATTTGCCTTTGACAAGCAGCTTTGACATCGTAAAGCCCTTAATTAACTGTAACTTAACAGAAAGAAAAAGTTAATTTACCTTAAGCATTCCTCATCTGCTTCAACTGTGGGAAAAAGATAGGGTTATGGTTCTTTCCTATCGGTTATAGGGTTATGGTTCTTTCCTATCGGTTATATATGGAGTAGAGGGCAAGATTTGCTTAGAAGTGAGCAGGCCTGTGTTTGAGTGCTAACCATCAAGGAAAGGTGTGACTTGAGCAAGTCCATTTCCTCATCTGAAAAATAAAGGTTTGGCTTGGACGTCATTCCCAGCTCATTGATTTTTCACAATAAAGCATAAAGGTCAGGAGGTAATATTTGAAAGCTAAGGCTTAGAAGCCTATAGATCAAGGGTCAGCAAACTGCAGCCCATGGTCAAATATAGCCTGCCACCTACTACTGTGCAACCCAGAAGCTAAGAATGGTGCTTACATTTTTAAGTGGGTGAAAAAAAATCAGAAGAAGAATATTATGTGACAGGTGAAAACTACATGAAATTCAAATTCGAGTGTCCATGAATAAACTCTTATTGGAACAGAGCCACCTCATTTATTTACATAAATGCACTACCACGGCAAAGTTAAGTAGCTGCCACAGAGATCTTGTGGCCCACAAAACCTAAAATATTTACTCTCTGGTTCTCTGCAAAGTTGGCTGGCCTTTATCAGAGATCACTGTCTCCACCTTCAATGCACACACCGACTACCTAAGGGATCTTACTGAAATGCAGATTCTAATTTAGTAGGTTTGGGGGAGGAGTTGAGATTCTGCATTTCTAACAAGGCCTTGGGTGCTGCCAAAGCTGCTGGGCTATCACACAGATCTGGGTATGCCATCTTTCTCATCATCTTTTGGTGCCTTTCCAGAGCCTTCAGAATAAACTCAGACTTCTTACTTTAATGCGATTCAGTCAGTCTGTCCAGTTTCACTGCCCACCGGGCATATCACACACATACCTGGAAACACTCCCACATGTGCACACACGTGCTTTCTGCTCCCTGAGGCACCATGCTGTCTCACCCGGCCTGTGCACACACTGAACTCTTTGCCTATCACATGCCCTCCTCTCCTCACCCCTCCACCCTCAACATGTCCAACTGTCTAACTTCTTGTTCTTCATGCCCCAGCTCAAGTGGGCCCTCCTTTTAAACGAGTCTTCCTAGACTAAAGGCCCTGCAGTGGGGGTTAGTACCTCTGCCCCTCTTCACAATGGCCTGTGATGCTTACGTCCTCCAAGCAGAGGTCATCTTGTTTTTCCCGCATGCCCACTAACCAAGCACAGTTCTTGGGACTTAGCAGGGGTAGAACACGTTTTTGGAATGGGACAAATGACTTGCCCACAGTCACCCAGGCAATCATGTGAAAAGCTGGGTCTAGAGCCCATCCCCTCTGAAACCTGGTGTGTGATTTCTTTTCCTTGAGCCATGCCTTGGAAATGGGTACTCCCCATTCTGATGACGGAATTAGCTCTACAGCATTTCCAACAGAGGCAAAGGCGCCCTGTGCTTGGAAACTCTTAGTGGTTGGCCATAGCAGCCCCTTCCCACGGAGGCCACACTGGGGGGGGGTGCACAGAACTCCTGAGCCCAGGGAGCAGCCCCTGAAAACACCTTTTGGCTGCTGTGTGGCGAGTCCCTGTGGCACCGCCGGCAGGTTAGCAGCCCAAGCTGGAAGTCAGGAGTCCAGGGGCTGACCTCGCGCAGGGCTGATGAGCGGTCAGTGAGAAGGCCTTGGAAAGAGAGGCAGCCTTCACCACCTTCTCTCCCTGAGGCTGTGGGCATTTCTGTTTCCTTTCTGGTCACCTGGACCCAGAGGAATGTGGGTCATCTGGACAGACCCAGGCTGAGTGAATCCACAGTAGAAAGAAGGGCAGAGAGCAGGATTTCTTCTGTCAGCCCAGCTAGTGGAGAGGCCTGGGGCAGGACGGAGTGGGGCAGCTGGGAGGGGGGTAGTGTGTGGAGGTGACCCTAAACTCCCCTGAAATATGTCCCCACCCTCCCTCCACCTGGCCTGAAATCCCATCACTCAATTCACAGAAGTATGCTCTCCACAAAGTCACTGGTAGTTGCTATGGACTGAACTGTGCCCCGTGATGCCCAAACTCATATATTGAAATCCTAACCCCACCATGATGCTATTTGGAGATGGGGACTTTGGGAGGTAACCAGGGTCAGACAATGTCATGAGGGTAGGGAACAGATCTGATAGGACTAATGTCCTTATAAGAAGAGACATCAGAGAATGAACGCTGTCTCTCCAAGCACCCACCCCAACAAGGCCACGTGAACACTGTGAGAAGGTGGCCACTGCAAGCCAGGAAGAGGGCTCTCCCCAGAACCCCAGCCCTGCCAGAACTTGAGCTTGACCGCCAGCCCCCAGGACTGTGAGAAAATAACTATGTGTTGTCTAAGCCCCCCAGTCTCTGGTACTGTGTTATGGCAGTCCTAGCAAAGACAGCAGCCTTCTTTCACAGGCAATCTGGCCGATTTCAGTTTACTCCAAGGAACTTTTATGAAGTTCATGAAGGCAGGGACAAGTCCAGTTTTGCTTGCCATTGTCTCCCTAGCAACTAGAATAGAGCACATATATAATGTTAATAAAATGTCAATAAAGAAATGAATGTAAACAAAGAAATGCTGGCTATGTACTAAGCACCATGAAAATGCTAGGGAAATAGGAAAGACTGAGATACTATCACTCCAAGGAGACATAGTCTAGTCTGCGACACTGATGTAAGCCAACTGTGATGCCGTGAAATGGGAAGTTCTCCAGCGGAGGTCTGGGATGGGGTACATCCACCGGGATGAGGCTGCGCACACACACGCACATGCACACACATACGCACATTCTGCTTTGAGAGAAGCGTGGGGAGAGATTGGTGGACAAGTAAGAAATGGGTAATGCAATCTGAGAAATTTTCTCAAAAGAAAAGTGTATTTGAAAAAGATTGCATGTGATTTCACCTAAGAGAAAAGTGCATCCAGGAGGACGGCATTTTTCTGACTCATCAACAACATGGGACAAGATCCAGAGGTGTTGAAAATGCAGGAACCTGAGTAGTCAAGATAGATGAGCACCCAGAGGGTACTGGCTACTGTATGGGAGGGGTCGATGGGGAAGACGGGGCTAGAAAGACAGGCAGCACCTGGTCTGTGATGCCCTCCTGACTGACAGCGGTACCCGCACACACACATGCACACACATAGAGGGGAGCCGAAGGGAGAGAAACTTCGGAAGTCATTTCAACGGCAAGGAATGTTGAACGGCCGGTATCAGCCGGTATCTTGGAACTTTAAAATGAAATCTTCAAAAGTCTGTTAGGATGAGGAACAAAGGCACAAGACTCTGAAGCCAGACTAATTCAGGGACTCTGGTGCAGTCACTTGCAAATTGGATAAACCCTTTAATCGATCAGTCTCGCTTTTCTCATTTTACCTACTAACCCCTCAGGATTGAGAAGAAAGTAAAAAACACATGGTAGGTTCACAATAAGTATAAGATCTCACTAGCTGGCTGGCTATCTAATGAAGAAGCCCCAAACACTGTGCATTTAGTTCCAAGACAGTCTTTTGAAAGCTTGGAGGAAACAGGGCCCCCCTTGCAGCACGTGATCCATATCTACCTCCTTCCTAATCTCAGGGAGTCACAGAGGCCAGGAATGCATCCTGTTTGTGTCTCTGGGGCCCATGGATCTACACAGTGCTCAGCTCATCAGAGGCACTCCTTGGAACTTTGGAGAACTAAACTGCGCAGACGGGCAAAGTGGACGTAAACCGTCTTACCCAGTCAAGGGGCAGATCAGCAGTGGAGCCAGTTCTCCAACTTTGACCTCACAGTCCATTGATTTCTTGAGACCACATGTTCTCATACCAAACAGAAAAAAGACTCTGATCTCACCCGGTGACACACACATTTCTCTCCAAATCCCCACCAAATGGGACCTGCCACCCAATGCTGAGTATCCCATGTCACCTTCCTCTCTCTCAGAAGCTGCATCCACACTTTTGCATGGAGAAGCAGACACAACACTCGAAACAACTCTTAAAACACTTTCCTGCAATGTGGACTATAAACACAGGAAACAGCAGCTGGCTGGGTTTTGCCAGTAAAGTTTATTTGCCAGTCAGAGTGCTAGAGCTCTGTGTGTGAGTTTAAAGCTGTGATCCAGGAACAAAAATAAACCAGTAAGGCAAAAACTGAGGCACCCTGACTATCATGCTAACAGAAAGGCCTTTGCAGGCTGAAGAACCAGGACTAGAAACCCAGCTCTGCTACTTACTCATGAGGCATGTTAAATTAAATTCCCTTTTGAGCCTCTGTTTCCTCATTTGCAAATGGGTCTATTAGTGTGACCTGCACAGGTTTTCTGTAAAAAGTAAGGGACATAGTGTTTGTGAGGGGCTGAGGCTAGTGACTGGCACCTAGAAGATGAATAAAAATGGTACTTACTATCATGCTCCTTGGTACATACCCAAAGGAGCTGAAAACATGTTCACACAAAAACCTGCACAAGGATGTTTACTGCCGCCTTATTCATCATTGCCAAAACCTGGAAGCAACCGAGATGGGAATGGGCAAATGGACTGTGGTACATCGAGACAATGGAATAGTATTCAGAGCTCTAAAGAAATGAGCTACCTGGCAAGCCATGAAGACACAGAGGAACACTAAATGCCTACTACTAAGTGAGAGAAGCCACTCCGAAAAGGCCACATACTGTATGATCCCAGGGACATGATATACTGGAAAAGGCAAAACTATGGAGACAAGGAATTCCACTCCTAGCAATTTACCCTAAGAATGCAGGAGTCCAGTTTGAAAAAGACATATGTACCCCTATGTTTATCACAGCACTTTTTACAATAGCCAAGATATGGAAGCAACCTAAGTGTCCATCAGTAGATGAATGGATAAAGATGTGGTACATATACACAATGGAATACTATTCAGCCATAAGAAGAAAACAAATTCTACCATTTGCAACGACCTGGACGGAGCTAGAGGGTATTATGCTCAGTGAAATAAGCCAGGCGGAGAAAGACAAGTACCAAATGATTTCACTCATCTGTGTATAAGAACAAAGAAAAAACTGAAGGAGCAAAACAGCAGCAGACTCACAGAACCCAAGAATGGACTAACAGTTACCAAAGGGAAAGGGACTGGGAGGATGGGTGGGAAGGGAGGGATAAGGGGGTAAAAGGAGCATTATGATTAGCACACATAATGTAGCAGGGGGTGGGGCACGGGGAAGGCTGTACAACACAGAGAAGACAAGCAGTGATTCCGTAGCATCTTACTACACTGGTGGACAGTGACTCCAATGGGGTATGTAGTGGCAACTTGATAATGGGGGGAATCTAGTAACCACAATATTGCTCATGTAACTGTACATTAATGATACCAAAAAAACTATGGAGACAGTAAAAAGACCAGTGGTTGCCAGGAATTGGGGGGAGGAATAAAGAAGTAATTGGGAGAGCACAGAGGCTTTTTAGGGCAGTGAAAATACCCTGTATGGTACTCTAATGATGGACATGCCTACATTTGTTCAACCCCATAAAATGTACACCACCAAGAGGTGTCAGTTTAGGTTGGTCAGTTTTAACAAATGTCCCACTCCAGTGAGAGAAATTACGGAGGCTGTGCGTGGTGGGGGCAGGGAGCGTATGGGAAATCTCTATACTTCCTCGACTGTTCCGTGAACCTAAAACTGCTCTGAAAAAGTTCAGTCTTTTTAAAAAATGGTCTTGACCCCCAACACCTTTGAGGGCCCAACATAAATTCACTGAAGAGTATCCAAGTCTTTGGAAGAACAAGGATTCCCCCCAGGTAGAGTTCTTCATTCATTCCTGTGCGACTCCGGAATGCCATGTACCTTCCATCTCTCCGTTGCTGGGCACGCAGCAGAGGGCAATACTATTCGATCTTCTGGTTCTGTCTTCCCAAGGCGGGAGAGGCCACTCCTCATTCACTCGTTTCCTTTGGTCCTAGCACAGTGCAGCCCAATAAAGGTGTGCCGGGGAAAACAACACTAACCTATTAACAGGAAAATAGTGGGAGGAGGAGAAAGCGACATCCTGATCCCTTGCACACAGCTCTAAAACGCTGCTCCCGTGTTCTGGCAGGAGTCCAGCAGTAAACTGAGAAGGGCTGCAGAGACACGATAGCACTTCCTCCTTCACCACAATCTCCTTTTTCTTTTAAAGAAAACTCCCTCTGTAGAGAAAAGCAATTCCAGAGCCAAGCGGGCCAAACAAGGCAATAGCCTTGGATCCTCTAGTAAAAAGTGTTGCAATACACACTCTCTCCATCATCAGAAATTGCAGTGACAATAAGAATATCAGTCCTTCTGGAAATTTCTATTGCAAGAAGTTAAAGGCTGACCTAAGGCTATTCCTCTTACTGGTGAACACTCTAGCCTCCTAAATCTATTATAAATGCAAAACCGCCCCTCCCTTTCCTCTCCAGCTTAACAGTTCTTTTTCCTTCCATCTTAGACTAGCCGTTCTGCCCTGGCTTGGTTACACTGGACTTGTTTGCCACCTTCTTCACTGCATCCTGCTCAAAGCTGCTTCTCTGAGCTTCTGTCCAGTCCTCCCTGTCCCAAGATGCTGGTCAGGACACACGACCACATGCCCGGAGCCTTGCCAATGGCTGTGGTCGTTGGGGGGCAGCTCTGTGTACTCCTAAGGCCAGTACTTGCCCAACAAGAGAGGGCTTAAGGCGCACCCCCACTCTGAGGCCCTTGCCCAACTCCCTCCATCCAACCCCACACACCCCTTCAGCCCGTCCCTAACCAACCCTGTGTGGCTATTCCAAAAGAGGACGCCTGGAAATTGGATGTTCAGAGAATTGCAGTGTTCAGAGACTCAGCATAGACAGACTTTGAAGGCAGCAGGCTTGGAGGGAAGGGCCACACCCCCTTGCTGCGGGATTCCTCCAGCAGCCCTTGCTGCTTCTGGACTGTTCATTACCTTGGGGAGTCAATGAACTCCCTCTGCAGGCTCTCTTTCTGTATGCTCATGGCTCCGGGATGGCCTAGTTGTACTCGCTTTGTGTGCATTTCACTCCTGAAAGCTTCATTTTCTTGCATATTTTAAATAGGGGAAATGATCTGTTTTACTGTGAGAGCTGTGGAGAGAATCATGCATGTGAAAGCTTAGCCATAAAGGACACCATCTGACACCACATCCTTCCCTACAGACCACAGAACCCAGGGCTGGCCCAGCCTAACCCATTGGGACTTCAGATATGTTCTCCACTCCAACCCAGAACTGCCGAGTCCTTCTGAGGGACTGATAAGGAATCTCAGTGAGGATGGATCAAAACCAGAGACAGAAAACACTACTTCACAAAGGAGAATATATCATGGTCAGGCCACTGGTTTCCAAAAGCTGTTTTTCTGATGAACTGAAATCTGCACCCTCAGCAGTTAAAAACCACCCACTGAAGTTCACAAAAGAAGCATCCTCTGGCCACATGACAGCCCTCCAGATGTTACAGGGGAGATACCTCGCTCCCTCTCTACCTTATCACATTATACTGAAGTCATATCTTGGGTCTATCTTCCCCCAGAGCTTGGGAGCTGCTTGGATAGGGAGCTGGGTCTGACTCCTATTTGTACCTCCTGCATTTAGCAGAAATCCTGGGTGCCAGACACAAAGCCATTGCTCAGTACATTTTTGTTGAATTAATAGGATCTTCTCTCTGCCCTGCCCCAACATCTTCCTCATCCCTTCAAACCTTCTCTGGACTAAACTTAGCCCCACACAACCTGTTCCCCAGGTCAACTTGGAAAAGCAGGGGCTAGTCCCCTAGACCGCATAAGATAGAAAGGAGAAATTAAAGCTAAATTCAAATGAGAGACCCCCCTTAACCTCCCCATCTTTCAGAGCTGGCTTAGCAAACAGCAACCTTCTTTGTTTACTCAAGGTCCCTGAGAGTCATGCCATTTCAAGGCCCTTCACCAGTCACGCATGACACAGGACAGCTTGCTGACGTGGCTTGTCGTTGTCCAGCCCCTCCTCCCCTGCCGGCCCATGGCACCACTCACCACAGGCCATAAAACAACAACCACGCTTGCCACCACCCTGCCAATGCTTGATGGATGAAGTGACACCTGGAGATTTATGGTGCATGAAGCAGCCAGGCAGCAAAGGGTACACAGCTGTCTGTTCAGACTTACAGGTGCGTGCCTGCAATCTTAAGTTTAGAGGAAGATAAGAACTTCAAACTTTCTGCTCAGACCTGACGTCTCAGCTTCCTACAAGCTCTGTTGATGGATCAATTGATTTTCTAGACCTACCTATAAGCCAACACCCCCAGGGCCCCCTGCCATCATCACCACACTGCCGACGCCTCAGGGGTTCTTCTAGATAAGGAGGGCAGCTCTGTGTACTCCTGAGGCCAGGCAGAAGACAGGCATGGGGTGCTTAGGATTCTGTAGTGATAAGAAGAGCCATTCCCTGTTCCTAAGCCAGCTCCCCTCTTCTCCCCAGAACGTTTACCCAATCCACTCTGCAGTATTTAAATTATCCATAGGCCCCAGGCCTTAATGACTTTGGGAAGAGAACTTAGAAACACATTCTCACCAAAAGCTTAGGATGGTGTGTTAACAACCATGCAGAGCCCCCTTCTGTGCCCCACACAACACTGTGAGTCTGAAGCACCATATCTATCATTTACTGTGAACTTAAGAGTTGGGCTCTGAACGAGCTATTTTATGCATATTATCTCATTTAACCATCATAACAATCCCTTGAGGCAGATAACAGGACCCTCATTTAACAGATGAGAAAGCTGAGGCATAGAGGGGTTTGGTAACTTGCCCAAAGTGGAACGGGCCTTTGAATGTATGTCGCTTTGACCACAAGCTCAAGTACCAGGCCAACCACTCTGCACCTTGTGCTGGGAGCCCCTGATCGAGGCCAGGGGAATAGGACCACGCTTTCCACTCCCAGTGTGGGGTTCAAAACACAGCACAGGAGGGGGCCAGAAGAGCTGGTGGGTAGGTACCTGCTAACTCCTGAGAATAATCCTGACCCCGTCTTCTCATAGTTTGGAGCTGAGATGGGTAGTACACACACACACACACACACACATGCTTGCAGAAAGGGTGACAATATCACTGTGACACCACACCGCTGGCCAGCCACCCACATGCAGTTAGGAAGGGCCCAAACCAATGGGCCAAACCACCAGGCAACTCAGGTTTCCCTTTCAACCCCAGTTCTGTGTAATCTAGAGACATCACATCATTTCTTTGGATCTCAAGTTCCCTTCCTTCTGTTAGTCAACAAACCTGAGTAAATCCCAGCTACACATCAGTACAGTACAGTGGATGCCGAATAAGAACTCAGACTCGGGAGTCAGACTGCCTGGAGTCTGCCTCTGCGTTCTACCACTTACCAGCTGTGTGATCTTGGGCCACTTAAAAATCTCTGCACTTCAGTTTTCTCATCTGTGAAATGGGGATGATCATAGTTCCTATGTCATAAAGTTGTTCCAAGGAATGAACAAAGTAATGCACATGTAAAGTTTAAGAATACTGCCTGGTATGTAGTAGGCACTCAATAAAGGCTAGCTAGGAATATCTGGTGTGCAGGCTGAGAATGAGGGTGGTGAGACAACAAAGGAGGGATCTGTAATGGGAATAGCAAACGAGGAGAGTTTAGTAGACCTCTGTTCTGTGAGAAATATGGACCGAGGTGGATGCAGACTGAGTGCTTACACATCCACCTATCATGGTAGGCTGAATAATGCCCCCCTAAGGTCCTAGTCCCCAAAACCTATGAATATGTTACCTACATGGCACAGGAGACTGCAGATATGAATAAGCTAAGGATCTTGAGCAGGAGAGATGCAAACTAAGGGTCTTTATGAGGGAAAGAGTGAGGGAGGAGAGGCAAGAACAGACAGGACACACAGTGACCGAAGCAGGAGGTAGAATGGCACATTTTGAACATGGAGGAAAGGGCCATGGGCCAAAGAATTGCAGGTGGACTCTAGAAGCTGGAGAAATCAAGGAAACAGAGCCTCTCCTCAAGCCTCCAGAAAGAATGAGGCTCTGACATCTTGATTTTAGACCCCAATGCCCAGGGTAGGCTTCTGATCTCCAAACTTCTAGAGAATAAATGTGGTCATTTTAAGCCACTGAATTTGTTACAGCAGCAATAGGAAGCTACTACACATGGCTTTGGTCACAAGTGCTGTATTTCACAAAACCTTTTGTTTTTCACAAGAGCCACTTGCTAACTCATTATGACTCATGTCCCTACTTCCCAAAAGACGTGAAGTGAAAATGTAAGCTTCCAGAAGAAGCATTCACTGATGGAACTGGCCTCTCAAAGGGCCCCTCATATTCCTCACTCTAACAGAATTAGTCTCCCTGAACCACTGAGCTTGGTTCAAGAAACCTAGAATGGCCCACCCAACACCACACAAAACCAACAGTTCAGACTTGAAGGAAGAGCCTTTAAGTACCAGGACCCAAACATTGATAACAAATAATAGTATCGCTTTACATGTGCATGACTTTGTGTGGTTTTTATATACATTGCCTCATTTTGATTCATCCCAGCTATAGAAATGGCTTGCTCAAAACCACATCATCAGAAGGCGTTACATCTAGGATTTGAACCCAGTCTTTGGTCCCTTAAGCCAATTTTCTTTCCCTAGAGCAGAATACAATGTTTGTTCTTACTCTCATGGGTGGGAGACAGAGACAACCATGGATCCCCTCCAACACCTATTGTACCCCTGGTATGACACTTCCTAACCCACCCATCCTCCTTTTTTCTTGGAGGTAACCATTCCAACCGGCCTGTCAACAAGTTAGCATCATCTTCTATGGGCTGACATGCAAAGAGCAGCCAAGCAAAAGGGAGAGAAAGAACAGAGAAGCTGTATGAAAGGGCAAATCCAGAGAAGAGTCCAGTCCATTCCTCCAGAGAACAGAGCTGAAACCCTATTGGGAATCCATTGCCTGGAAGCAGAACCCAGACTCGGGGAATTAGCCTGAGGTAGAAAAAAGAAACTGTGGTATGGCCGGGGACATTCTACTTCTGTCAGACTAAGCTGTTGGTCTTGAAAAAGTCACTTCATTTGCTTGTCTCATTTTACTTATATGTAAAAAGAGGAAGTTGGACAAGATAAGCCCGACCACCAGGTCTAGCTATACGTTTCTGAGATTCTGCCTCTGCAGGGTTTTTTCTAAGTGGGAAGACTGTATTTCATCAGGGATACTTGAAACATCCTCCGCCTAGGACAAAAACCTTACCTGAGCTTCTTCACCCTGAAGCAAAACCTATCTTCCATCCAACATAGCTCTCAAGCAAACACAACTTCCCTTTCTTTGGGGTACATGTACTTTCTCCAATTCCTTGATTTGGGTGCCCCCAGTTCAAGATGTTCTGCTTGTTTCTTCCTCTATCACTTCTTTCCAAAGCACCCGATATGTCCATCATCCATTCCTATTCCATACCTCCCCTCTTGTTTCCAGGTTATAGCCAACTGCAGGCGGACCCATGTGTTCAGACGACTTGCAATGATGCAGGGGACTTGAGAAAACATTCCCTCAGGGACACAGAAGCTGCTCCAACCCCCAACCAGCCCTCATGAATTTTGATGTCTTACAGACAGAGCAGAGATCCCCAGCATCCTTGCTGAGCTACTTCCGATGGCACTGTAGTGGTGACAGGGACTAGTCAGAGAGGGGAAATTATAGAATATGAGATTAGTGCATGGCAGGCCAAGATCTCAGTATCTTGAAACCAAAAAGAGGAGGAACTAAGAAGGTTTCTCACGGCTTTATCCACAGGACTTACCATGCATTGGCTGGCATGCAGTTAAGATCAGGAAAGGTTTGTTGAATAAAGACGTAAATGAACAAGAAATCCAGCAAGGATGATCAGGTGACCCTGGCAAGGTTTCCAGTGAGGACAGGAAAGTTCAGATGTGCTATGGATGTGGAAGGGTAGAGGGCTGGTAAGGAGGAAGAGATGGGAGGAAGCAGGTAAAATCTGTAAGTGGCACTCGGCAGTGGGGGAATTCTAAAGGGCAGATGGAATTCTGGAATTCACATCAGAGATTCCAGCAAACTATCTATTCACAGTCAGACCTCAGTCAGCAGCCTCAGCTTCAGAGAGTAGATTCCAGCCCTCTGGGGAAAGAGCTGTCAAAAAGCTGGGCAGGATCCTGGTGTTAGGGTCCTTAGGACTCTGGGACAGCTGGAGAGGATGACCAGACACGCTACTGAGAGGCTTTGGACTCTTGGTCTGAGAACATCTCATTCACAACCAACAACTTTACTACTCACATTGGAAATGCAAAGGCACGGAAACATCTTGTTGACATCAAACTTTTTCATGAAATTCTCTTCTCTTCTTCCAGGATGTCTCTTATTTTGTTCTTTTCTTGCTTCTTGAACCATTCCTCTTAGCCTCCTTCACCTGGTCTTTTTTCCCTACCCACCAGCTGGTCTCCCAGAATTCTATCCTTGGGGGTGGCTTCTTTCTTTTCATTCTGCCTGGTTCATTACACTTACTCCCACTTATGTGTACCACCAATTTCCAATGATAATCCCCCCACAACCTCTCCTCTGAGGTCCAAATCCCTATTTCCAATTGCATCCTTATCTACATATTTATAGCACCTAAAACATGTCTTAAACTAAACACATCACCTCTTCCTCTAATGTGCTATTTTCCATTATGTCCTATCTTGGTTAATAATGTCTTCACCTTTCTAGTCTTTAAGCTAGGAATCTTGAGCTACTCTTTTGCTCCCTGATTCTTCACATCCAACAGATCATATATCCCATCAATTCAATTTCAAAAATATCTCCAGAATCTGGCTCTTGTTAATCTTAATTCAAGTCCTATTACTTTTCCCCTGGACTATTACAACCACCTGCATTCTTTATCCACAGCACTTAAAATGCATTGGCTTCTATGCCTACTTTTCCTCTGCTCCATTCCATTCCACTCTTTTATACTGACTTTTCTGCTTTAAAATGTTATTTTCTATAACCTCTAAGAAACAATCTGGCCCCAACTAATTTCTCCTTTCTCATCTTACTACCCCCTCTTTGGTTTCCCTCCCACCAAATCCCAGCCCCCAGGTGTCTTATGCCCTGAATTTCATACTGTTTTCTCCGATTGGAATGCTCTTTCCTCTCCTATGCCTAGAAAATCTCTATTCATTGTTTAAAGTCTGTCTTAATTATCACCTTCTCTGTTTTCCTCAACCTTCTCAAGTAACATTAATTGCTTTTTTCAGTGGTCCCATTGAGCGTTCGGAGTGTTTTTCAAACACCCATTGTGGCACTAATTGTATTATTATACCATGTTTATGATTTATATGTCTTTGTCTCTTGAGCTCAACCTGAGTTCCCAGAGAACAAAGACAATCTACATCACTAACAAGTTCCTGGAATAGAGTAGGCACTGGGTAAATGCCGATGGAAGAATGAATGAAATAACATCAAATCTAAATGTAGGCCCAACTATGGGCCAGCTGTTCCCAGTGGTAGCCAAAATGCTTCCTTTGCTTTCTAAGCTAGATACACCTAGTACCCAAGGTGCTCATTTAGCTGGGGTGAGATAGAAGGTTGGAGGAGAATAAGCACCATGATTTAAGAAACTCAAGTTTAAATTAAAATCTGCCTTTCTCTTCATTTGTGGTGGAATAGGAAATCACTGCAACTATCTACAGATCTTCCCAAACACCTACCTCTCAAATGAAGAAAATGATTTCTCCTATCTTATTTATATTTACATTTTTAATTTACTCCAGGGCTTCCTGTCTATATTACCCACCTCACCTCCTCACACAGATACTGCCTCTGTCTCTTACATCATTTTCCATCTTCCACACCAGACTGCCAGTTCCCTGAGGGTGGAGATTATATATAATTATCTCTGTACTCCCAACTCCTATTATAATAGGCTATAATGTGTTCTCATTTCCCATACATGGGGTGGAGGGTCTATATGTTAAAAAAAAAAATTGGCATTACCCAGGGGACTTTCCATGGAGCTAAAATAAGACATATACAATGTTGGGATTTTTTTTTTCTTGTCTCGTTCCTCAAAGATGTCAATTGTTGAGTTGTAAGAAAACAGGTCATTGTAGATGGCAGGGGCTGAAGGCCTAGAACAAAGTGATCTGTATCCCCATTTGTGATATAGAGTGACCCTCTCTGCCCTGCTTGCTTCACAGAGTGAGGCTTAAAAGGCGGAGGGAGAAAGAAGAGAAAAGGAGAGGAGACCAGAGAGGAAGGGAGGCGGGGAGAGGGGGAAAAGGAAAGTTATGGGAGGGGAAGCCAAATGCATGGTGGGTGACCGAGTCCTCCAGGATGGGTAAAATCTGATTTGGCAAACAGATGAGAAGGTGGGCATGGACGCACTTCAAGGGCAGGTTTATTCAGAAATGAGACAGCAGAGGCCACGGCTTCAGAACCCCAGCCACCTTGCATGGTCCCACCTATTTGCATATAGGCTGTACACAAAGCAGCCAGCGGAGGCAGATTTCTTCCCTCCTCTCTAAGTGCTTTCTACCCAAGATAAGAGAATAAACATTTAGAGAGGGAACGCTCCCAGTAAATATTTTTGAATGGGGCAGTCAACACGGAAGTAGGATTCTAAACAATCCTGCCACCTGATTCATGGAGAAGGTTTAGCCAATAAAACCTGAGAAGAACTTGGGAACATTGGACCGCCTCTGGCCATCTGTGCTGTCAGCTTCCCCTTGGCATTTTCCGGACTACAGCGAGCGACTAGAGTGGTGTTTCCTCCAGCTTCCCGCTGTGTGTGGCAATAGCCCGGTCCTGGGGGGAGCTCACTGCCACTGTTGCTTTATGTACAAGAATGTTTATGCTTCCACTGGAGCACTGGAACACAATGGGAATTGGTACACAAACAGCTGGTGACATCAATGGAAGAGGTGCCCACGAGGAAGTTATTTCCCCAAGGGGCTGGGCTCCAGGCACTAACCTCTCTCATTTAACCAGCACTTCGGTGGTATTTTACAAGAAAGCGCATCGTGTACCAATTTGAAAATTATACTAATGCACAGTAGTTAAAGGACTCCCCACCGCTGTAATTGCCTCATATCTTTCTTTCTTCCTGTTTATTTGCTCTCTAGAATATCAACAGTCCTGAAGGGTTTCCTTTAAAGGGAAACGAGAAGAATTTGATAAGAAGCTTTGAAACAAAATGAAACAAAACAAAAGAACAGAAAAGTCAAGTGCTTTGGAACAGAAAAGCATACAGGAAGGAGCGATAACATCCTCGTGCTGTCCAAAGACACTTGTTCATGTCACCCGCTAGTCACCTGAGAGGTGGCTGACCTTTACCCCTTTTACGGCTAGGAACACTGAGACCTGGAAAAGGAAAAGAATGTGAATCCACATAGCCAACCGGGAAGGGTAAACTGAGTTTGCTGTCATTGTGTGTTACCACTGGGCTACCTGCAGGGTCTGAGCTCAACCCAGCACCTTTAGATTATGTGTAAAGCCTATTCACCCAGGCCTAGAAAAGGCACGCCTGCTCCTCAGAGGGTCATTGTGGAGGATCTGCAGCCAGCCAGGGACAGGGGCTGATTTCAGAGAGCCCAGTCGTGAAACTGGACGTACATCTTTTCCTCCTGAGAACTGCACAGAATTGAGTAGGATGCCGTGCCCACAGTTAAGAGCCCGGATGATTCCTTGGTGTTGGTCGGAAGCGCTGCACCGACCGTAGGCATCTCATGATTTGCCAGTTCACCAGGAAAACGAGGAAGCCGGCAAGATGGATCAACAGGAAAGACAATAGCCTACCGTACACCCTGAGCGCCTGACAGGTCCGGGGGACTCAGGGCGGGCTACATCCCTCCCTTCATCCTCCAAGGAAGAGAAGACCCAGACATTTGCCCCTAAGTCTCTGGAAAAATCCTCCACTGAGGAGGACAGGGCTTTGAGACCTGGTGGGGCTACAGGACTCTCATTCTCCAGCACTGGCTCTGAGACCTGCTGGGCCTGTGCCCATCACAGGGCAGGGAAGCCATTCCTGAGTGCACTTTCTTCCCCTCACCATGGCTGGAGTCTGATTCCATTTGAGACTAATCGGAGGACAGCCATTGGCACTCCTTGCAATCCCCAACCCCAGCTATTGATTAGAGTCAGCAGCTCGGGCATGGCTCTGCTCCGGGTCTGCTTCCACATGGCCCGGTACCTGTGGGGGCACTCGGAGGGGCCGGGGCACAGGTGCAGGTGCGGAGGGATGGCAACAGTCGGCCTCCACCCCACACTCACAGAACTGACTATTATGAGTATTTATGAATATAAAGCATTATGCCCGCAGCCCAGTGAGAAGCAGCGAGATGGAAATGTGGAGGGCAGCCCGGAAACCAGGCAACAGAGGGAGCCAGGCAGACGAAAACCACCACTGGAGAAGCAACCTCCTTCCTGAGAGCTTCCAGAAAGCCAGGGACTCCACACCTGTTGGCATGCAGTGGCACCCTTAGCGCCCCCAATAGTCCTTGGACGTAAGTACTGTTATTGTCAATGTCTTACAGACAGGGAAACTGAGGCTTAGCATGCTCAGCCACTTGCCCAAGGTCAACCAGCTCGTAAGGGACAGAGCTGTCTGAACAGCTGCCGTAAGTTCGGCAGATAACGATGGGGTCTCTTCAGTGCCTGTCTGCTCAGGTAGCAGGACTCCCCCTCATACACCACACCAGAGGCCTGCTGGGACGGTGGTGGCACTGTCAGCTCTGCCACCCCTTTCATCAGCAGGGGCAGAGCTACCAAGAGACACAGGATTCCCTGGGCTTGGTGTCTCCCTGAAAAGCAAAGCCTGCAGCTCTGAGAACGATTGTCCACTCAGTGAAAAGCAGCTACAGTTTGAGGCAGCTGAGGGCAGAGGGAGGGGTGGTGACAGAGCCACAGGACACAGTCATAAAGCTGTCACAGGGTCCCAAGTCATAAGGATGCTCTTCATTCTGTGTGGCACTTAATCTTCTGAACCTCAGCTTTCTTGTGAAAATATCGATGTCTGAGACTTGAAAATGATCATGTTTACAAATCTACCTCATAATCTTTAAAGTGGCCTAAAAATTGAAGGTGATATCAGGCCATAACAGGGAATTTTCACAGGAGCTGTGTGGAAGGGGCTGTACTTACATTACTAGCCCACTCACATACATCAGATCTACTCAGCAATGAAAGGACACAAACCACAGATACATGCAGCATTATGGGCCTCAAAAATATAGTGCTTTAGGAAAGAGGCCAGGCAGGCAGCAAGAGCATGCATTGCATGGTTCCACTTACATGCAAGTCTAGAAAATGTAAACTCACCTATAGTGACAAGAGAGCAGATGGGAGGTTGGCCAGGGGTAGGGATGGAGAAGGGACTGACTGCAAAGGGGCACGAGGAGACTGAGGGGTGACAAACATGTGTTGTGTCTTGTGCTGGCGATCACACGGGTGTATGCATTTGTCAAAATTGATCAACCTCCAAATTGGTTCCCTTTACATTACATGAACTATCCTTCAATAAATAAAGTCAGGAAAAATGCACAGCAAGGTCTTTCCTTTTGAACCAGGGCCTCTACATAGCCGGAAAAGTTCACCAGACTTGCGGTTTAGCCTGAGGCTGCTGTCGCAGTGACACGGCCCCACAGGAGGCAAGTTCCTGAGTTCCTCTGAGTCTCAAGCCCCCCCCCACCTTTAAAAAACACCGAGGCTTTTATGGTGCGCCTTACCTCACAGGACTTCGAGCTAATCAAGTGGTATTTACTGCATGTGAGAGCAATTTTTCAAATGCAAATAACACACCAACGTTAGGGAGTATTGTGTGGGCACATGGGCACACAGTCACAGTGGGTCCATGAGAGACTTCCTCCCCCTGCCCATCTGTAAGATCCCCTCAGCTCCAAGTGGGCCATGGATTGTCTTCTCTTTCTACCCAAAGCCCCCGAGGAGGCAGCCACAGCCCCTACCCAGAATGGGCCACAATTCAGAGATGCTGAGTTGACCAACTACTTTCAGAGGATCCGATGTCAGCCAGCAGGCAAACTGGAGTAGGTCGGGGAAACTGGACACTTCCATTCATGGAGACTGCAAGATGCCTCTCAATTCCTCATGCAGCCAGCTTTGACCTGCTTTTTATCTTTGGTCATGAGGCATAGCTAATGCAGCTTGTCCAAAGCAAAGTCGAAGGTGTTTATTCTAGATCTTTCCTTCGGCCACTGTCCTGCTCTTTATCTAGGTGCTGTTCAAATACTCTCAGGAGACAAAAGGACAAGCGCACAGCACATGTAAATCCTTGCTGGAGGTGTCAACCACCATCTCCATCTCCCCTCCTTCCTTTCCTTCCAGTCCAACACAGTAATGCCATAATCATAGCTATCTTGTGCCCAGATTATCATTTTAACTGCTCCAACTCCTTTCCTGCCCATGATCTCATTTTGTCTTCACAAAGCCTTGAGAGTTACAAGGGACAGACATTGCCATGCACAGGAGCTGATCAGGATACTGAGGGAAGAAAAGGGTTAAACGGGGGTCTAAAAGCTTCAAGTCAGAGGCTGGACTAGAACTCAGGATATGGACCCCCTGCCACAGTGTCCTTTTGCAAGATTGTATCTCAATCACTAGGAAACATTCAAAAGCCATTTGCTACAGACAAGGTTCTAGCCATAGGCAGCATCAAACCGCAAACAAAAGGCCAGAGTTAATAGCAGCAAGGACTCCTCAAACTGGATAGTTCAGTGACTGGCTCCCACAGTCAGCCTCAAGCTACAGAAGAGATAAGAGAGAAGAGTCTTACTGCCCCCAGAAACCACAGAGAGCTATCAGGGGGTAGTTAAGAAATCCAGTTGCAAAGCAACAAACTAGCAGAGTTCCTGTCCGGCCTTGTAGGGTGATAATCCCCCCTCTCCCCTGCCCCCAGGCAGCCTCCTCTTTGGGCCTTTGCAGAGCATGCACACACCCTGCCTTTCCTTCCAACCAACACCTCACTCTGGTCTTGACCAAGCTGGACTTTTATTTTTATTACTTTTGGAACAGGGAAGAGCCAAGAGTCATCAAAAGAAAAAGGAAGGGACAGGCCATTTGGCCCCTTGAAAGTTTCCTTCCTGAGGCCTTGCTAACACCTCCATTCTTGTGACACACACACACACACCCATAAAAGTCATCACTTCTTATTCCCTCTCCGCGTGTCAGGTTCAACCACAGCGTCTAAATTGGACAGAAGGCCATAGGATGGGATGGAAAAAACCTAGCACAGCCCCAGGGTTGGAATGAGCCAAGAGAACATTCTCTGAGGTCACCCTGCTTGCTTAGCACCCTCCCGGTGGCTCTGTCTAG
Source organism: Smutsia gigantea (assembly GCA_032199065.1). Taxonomy (NCBI): domain Eukaryota; kingdom Metazoa; phylum Chordata; class Mammalia; order Pholidota; family Manidae; genus Smutsia; species Smutsia gigantea. The sequence continues at coordinate 721,653 of JAVSCE010010875.1, read as the reverse complement.
CACTGTACAAGCATGTTCATTAACCCCACTCCCCTCCGAGGGAGCCAGTGAGGCCCTGAGGGATCGAGGGACTGGTCCAAGACCACAGCACAATGCAGGCTGTAAGGGACCTGGGTCTTGCTGAGCTCCCTGCTGGCCCACCCAGAGCCCAGTGGGAGGCCCCTCTTGTTACTGCGCACAAGGCCCAGTTCCCCCAGAGGGGAAACCACAGCTGTCGGCCTGGCTCCACCAGGCTCTCCAGAAGTCATGCTCCAGATACCGATTGCATCCCATCTTGAGGAATACCGCATGGCCACATCTCCCTGAAGCCAGGAAACCGTCCTGGCTCTCTCCTGCTTTCAATTTCATCATGCTCCCTCCTAACTTAAAAGGAAGTTAAAAGTCTGCTCTTCAGACTCTCAGAAGGGCCGGGTGGTGAGGTCCCTCTCCTTACTGACCTGAGTTACTAAAGGGAAGGCTGACCACATCAGCCTCTCTAGAGTGAGGAAGAAGAGAAGCCAGCCCATGGTGCGGGCGAGACTGGAACTAGATTGGGTAATTTAGGGCAGAGAATCTGAAGACACAGAACAGGAAAACCCAATCTCCTTCCCACCCAGGCTGTTGCATCAAGACCCACTTGGTTACCTTCTCAGTAAGGAGAAGCAGTGCTAGTAATAAATAACAGTAACTGTGAGAGGCTGAATGATGGCTCCCCCCAAAATACTGTTGCCCTAATCCCTGGAACCTATGAACATTACCTTATGTGGGGAAACAAAAGGATTTTGCAGATGTGATGAAGTTAAGGATCTTGAAATGGAAAGATGATCCCGCATTATTTGGGAAGGCTGCAATTAGAAGTTGTCTTTGTAGGAAAGCAGCAGGAGGGCAATTTGACACAGACATAAGAAAAGGCAACGAGACCCTGGAGGCAGAGGCTGGAGTGAAACAGGCACAAGCCAGAAATGCCGACAGCCACCTGGAGTTGGAGGAGGCAAGGAATGGATTCTCCCTTAGAGTCCCTGGAGGAAGCACAGCCCTGCTTACACCTTGATTTCAGCCTACAGACTCTGATTTAGGGCTTCTGGCCTCCAGAATTATGAGAGAACAAATTTCTGTTATTTGAAGCCAGCCAGTTTGCAGTAATTTGTTATAGCAGCCACAGAAACTTCTACAGTAGCTGACACTTGGTGACTGGGTGCCAGGCATTGCACTAAACATTTTACCTGCACTAATTCTTTATTTACATCCTGGCCCTGGATGTGAGGCCTGAGTTGAGCAGACACACTGCCTCGTTTGAATCCCAATCTCACTGCTTCGTGTTGTGACCTTGAGCAAGTTGTGAAACCATACTACACTTCTGTTTCCAAATCCACAAAATGGGCACAGAGTTATCTTTCTCACTGGGTTGCCAGGAGGATGAAATGGTTAATAAAGGTAATATGCTTAGAAGAGTATATATATATATATATATATAGTAAGTACTAGATAAACGCTATTAGGAGATCTCAAGACTTGAGCCAGCCAAAATTGGCCCATCATCCTAATGTGTCAGATCGTAGACAAATTTTCCTCTTGGACCCAGTGCGGAAAAGAGATATCCCTTTAAAGAGGGTTTGAATAGCAAACATGACAGTCTGAGAAGTTCAGTTAAGTATTTCTTCCCTCAGTTAAGTACTTTAGGTCCTTATTGCTGGCCTCATTTCAGAGAAAAGCAGGTGCCCGGGACAGTGCTAATTCTGCAGGGTTGCCCTGCCAACTTCCCAACCCCTACCTCCCGTTCTTAAGGAGAGCTATATGCATGGATCTTTTGTAAGAAGTACACCACTTACAACATCCACACCTAAGCCCCCTGCAGAGCTCCCACACCTCTGCCTGTAACTCTGGCCTGAGGGACTGGAGCCCCAGAGCTTGGAAGTCAGTGGGAGGCAGAAATGTCAGTCCCGTTCCTTGCCTTCCAAGGCCACTCCAACCCTCTCAGCAGGCTGGGTAGAATGATAAAATCAGAGGTCTGCTTTGATTAAGAGGTTACAGCCAAGTTAGTAAAGAATAATCAAGATTTGTCCAGACACCAGGGAAGGGAAGCCTAGAGTTATCACCTGAAAACAGGAGGGGGAAACAAAACCAAACTTCCATTAACTCAGCCCTTCCTTATAAAGTTTGTCCAACTCTCCAGTTCAGGTGATGTAATTCAAAGCAGCACCGCCTCCACGGGATCCCAGGCCTTGGGGCCCCACCTAAAAAAATCTGCCTGCGGGTAATTAACCAAGGGCTTGGCCACGGGGCCTTGGCGTCCTCCTAGGCAGGGTTCCAGCCCCACGATGTTGACTGAGCAGCTTAAGACTCCTCCTGCCGAGCCGCCGCCGCCGCCGTGTGCTGGAGACCAGGCCTCTTTCCAGCAGGCTGCAGGGACAGCCACCTGCGCTCTCTCTGCCCTTCCTACCCCACCGTCCAAGGGGAAGAAGGATGAGGAAGGACAGCTCCCCCGCCTTACTCTCGGGCACCCACTGGTTTCTGCGCCGCCGTCACCACTGACGAGGACCCAGGAGCCCAGGAGGAATCGCTTCTCCTTCCCATTCCATCCTCCCCATCAATGAACACGCTGCGACACCCACGCGCCCGCTCCTCCTACTCCGGAGGGAGCCCGAACCAGAGAGAGACATCCGGAGCTGGGAGCCGCTGCAGCCGGAGCGCCTGCCTCCCTTCCCCGCTGTCCCCTGCCCTCTCCCAGCCATCGTAGAATCCCAAGCCAGCCCCGGGTTCCGGATCAAGAGGGAGCCTGACTTCTCGGTGGGGCCCCGCCTCCCCAGGGGCCCGGCGCTGGAGACCCTGAGGAGCCCGCGCGACACCGCCTCAGCCCCGCCCGTGGAGGCCCGGCGCGGGGCACAGCCCCTGGGACTCGAACCCGGTGCCCTCAGGCATGCCTCACCTTAAGCATCCCAAGCAGGCCGCCAGCCAAGCGCTCCCGCGCGGCGTCTTCCCCTGCACCCCCGCCGGGACGAGCCGAGTCCCGGGCCGCCCGCGCGCCCATCCAGCCCCCAGCGGGTCGTAGGCAGCCGGGAGCGCGCCGCCCGGCAGGCAGGCGCTGGAGGCGAGCCGGAGCGAAGCCGAGGGCCGGCGGCGCGCGGCGGGAGGGGTCGCGAGGGCTGGAAGCCCGGCCACTTACGCGCGGGCTCTGGGGAACCCCATGGAGAGGAGCACGTCCAGCGCCGATCCATGCTTGATGGTGCCCGGACGCTGCTGGCGGTTCCTCCGCGGGGTGACTTTGCTATACAGCTCCTCTCTCGCAGCCATGCCGAGCGGGCTGGGGTGGCCGTCCTGAGCTATGGCTCAGCGGCCAGCCATCGCCAGGTCGGGCGCCCGAGCCGGAGCGTCCTTGGGGTAGGAGGGCGGTGGACGGTGCTCGGGGACCGAGAGCCGGCGGCAGGCAGCGGCGGCGGCGGCGCTCGGAGCTTCCCCAGCGCCGAGACTCTGACGCTTCCTGGTGAGGCCACCGGGGCCAGAACGGCCGCGGGCTGCTTCTGCCGGACCAGGCGGCCGCCACTCCGGCCCCCGGGAGCCCCCAGCGCGGCGCCTGCAGCAGCCCTCTCTCCTCCGCCCCCTTCCTTCTCCCCTCCGAGCAGTCCGGGAATTTGCACTGAGTAATTTTTGAATGGATCAAAAAGGAAAAGGAGCCTGTGGGCTGGCCCTGCCTTGCTCGCACCGGGGCCCCGCCCCTCTCTTAAAGCGGCAGGCTGCCGGAGGCGGGACCCAGCCTGTGTGGTCTGGGGCTTCTACGCGGAGCATTCCAACCGGAGGAGGATTCGCACCAGCGCAGGCTCCCTGCTGCGTCAGCGCCCCAAACCTTCTCCGTGGCTTGTACTACGGCCACCTGGGCCTTGAGACACCAGATGAACCCAATTCAAGTTTCATGTGTTCTAGATGGGGTTGATAATGGAAATTGGGCGAATTCATGGATGACATTAATTAACCAGAAGGCCAACCTATATGCCCAGATAAAAAGATTTTGCTTTCGAAAGACCGTGCAAAGCCCACAGGATTGTCACGGTCCTCGGAGACCAAGTTCCCATCGGCCGACCAAGTGGCCACACTGAAGACCTACCATACTCTCCATGACTGAGATGGTGACTTCAGGGCAAAGACTGGGACCTGGGGCGCTCAAGCCTGGGAGGGGAGAGCAAAGGAGGCAATGGACAGAGCAGAAGGAAGAGAAAGGGGAAGGTGAAAGGAGGAAGGAGGGAGGAAGTGGGAAGTGGAGGGAGGGTGGAGGAAGAAGAAACGGAGAAAGAACCCTAGTTACAAAAGGTGTTGGAAATGGAATGTGTTGAGTTTCATTACAGAATGAATGCCCTGTCACTAAAAGGATTCAGAGAGGACCCTGATCAAAAGGATTCCTCAACAGTGAGGAACATGAAGTGCATCACAGGTTGGACAAAACTGCTTCCACCTCAAAGACAATGGAAGTCCTAACCACACCCACTACCCCATGCCCCACACCAGGAGCTTGGCTTTCCTGTATGAAAGCTCTTTCATTCAAAGACAAACTTACTGTGCTCAGTCAGGGACTAAGGCCCCACTTGGTGTAATGGATAAGGCACAGGGTAAACCCTAGCTGCTCTTTTTCAGATAATAATAATTATGATAATAGTAATAATACCTGACACTGATTAGGTTCTTGTATGTGTGAGTCATTGTGTTGTGCTAAGCATAATAAGTGAAGTAACTCCCTGAACTTTTATGACCCAATGGAGTGTGTGTGATTATTATCCCAGTTTACAGATGAGAAAACTCAGCACAGAGAGGTGGAAAGTGCATAGTGAGGGTGTTAGATTCCCTTTAATACACAACCTAGAAGGAATGTTGAGTCCCCTTTCACACACAGCCTTGAATTGCCTCGGGTGCAGCAGCTTCTTATCACTCAGAAGCCGCACCCGAGTGTATTGTCTGCAACAATTTCTGTTTTTCAGAAGTCACAAGGCCATCCTGCTCACCAAGGCCCTAAATTCCTATATAAGCAGCCGCCCGCCCCCTCCCCACCCCACCCCACCCCGCTGCCGCTGCTGCTCTCTCCTTTCCGAGACAGCCATTCTGTCTGTTTATCTTCAGCTCCCCCCCTTGCTGCTGCCCTCTCTCTCTTTCGAGACAGCCACTCTGTCTGTCTTACAGGGAATTAAACCACGCTGACAGAGTTCTCGTGTCCTTCTTTGCAAGCGAGTGAGCCGGGTAGCTAAAGAACCCTTTCAGAGGGCTTTTATCCACTGCGGTGCCTTTGGCAAGTTGTTTCTGCTCTCTACAGCCCCACGTCCTTATCTGCACGCATTATAATAACCTAGCCTTACACCCACTGCAGTCTCCAGAAATGTCAGCTCCTTTCCCTGCCTGGAGCGTGGGGAACGGATGGTGACCAGCTCTCATGAAGCAGCTTTCTTGACATCACTTTATAAGGCTTTATAAAGGTTTTATCAGGGGAAATGACATGGCTTAATTCTCTTAGCCCAGAATCAGTTTTCTAAGGAATATCCAGTGGTGTTTGAAAGTGGGGAGATAGGGGCTACTGGGGCTTAAGCAACAGTGGGCATAACTCTGCCTCCTGCTGTGTAAGGAATAAGGGAAGGTTCACACTTCCTGGACGGGAGCTTCTGCCAGAGCAGAGGAAGTGTCCTGGAGCCTAGCAGAGTGCTTTTTTGGGGCATGGAGCAGAGAGAGCATGGCTGGGAAAACCATACCTAGTAGACTAGCCTCCTTGGGATGTGTTCAGTAAAGGATGCTGGACCCTTCCCAATATTTGGAATTTCTTCCAAATGCCTGGAGTGAGTCAAATGATCTGGAGTCTAGTCAGTAGATAGTAATGTCTGTGGAAGCACTTTGTAAACCATAGCATTACACAAATAAAAACTCAGATTTGTTGAGAACTATGAGGTGGTGCTGTTCTTAGCTTCTTACGTAATATAACTCATTTAGTCCCTCGACAAGGCAAGGAAGCAGGTACTGCCATATTATTATCATCGGCCACTTTATAGATGGAGATGTTGAAGCAGACAGAGGTCAAGTACCTTGTCCAAGGTCACATAGCTAGGAAGCGGGAGAGGCAGGATTTGAACTCTTAAACTTTGTCCAAATGATCACTTACTGCCATTGTTGTGTGGATGAAAAGATACCAACCATTAAAGTAGCACAGTCACTTTTTGACTTCCCCTATGGCCCTTGACAGAAAATTGCTGAATCTGACTCTCCAGAAGAATTGAATTAATTGTCTTTCTCCCTGCCTCTAGGCAAACTGTGAGAGGAAATGAGGGATATAAAAATAGTTTTAGGTAGCCTGGAAAAAGCACTATGGGAAAGCAGACCCTTAGGTGCGAACCGTTTTGTCTGGGACTCTTTCACAGAAATCCCAGCCTGGCTTCCTCGCCCTTCTTCACTGGGTGCCAGCGTACCTTTTATTTAGGACTGTAGCCATTTGTTCTGCACAGGGTGGAAGGGCTGGCAATTAAGATGCATTGTGCTTTAATTGTATTGACTTTGAAAAGCCAAGGGAAGCTTTAGAAATGTCCATATTGTTATATTACAAAGAGAAGAGGAATGACTATAGGTCTGGCGGGATGTCTGACAGCAGTCGGGGTGGGGGGCCTAGGGTGGGGGGTGTCCCTCACAGGATGTGAGCCTGCACGGCCACATTAAGTTGCTTCCTCAGAAGGGAAAGCAAGTTGTCCTCTCCCCCTGCACCAATGGGTCATGGCAGCATCCACCCTGGACCACAGACCACTTTTTGTTCACGTGAGCCCTGTTTAACTCTATTCCCACTGGGCTCGCCACTTTCTTGAGGGTGGTAACCCTCCTGAAACAGCCATCAGGACACCCAGGATGGGCCCCCTTAACTGCACTCATGATTTCTGAAGGGCGTCTTATGTCTTTTTCCTTTCCTTCTCTCTGTCCTCGAGCGAAAGTAAAGTCCTGCGTTAAGAAGCAGCAGGAATGGCAGCAGAATGTCTCCAAGTCGCCAGGGTTGGGATGCTGCTTTGGCAAATGCAGAGGCTGCTTGGGAGCCACTGGGAATGATTTTAGCCCCAGGCTTCCAGAGGATGTCTCAGCCAGAAGTCTGAAACCATGTGGTAAAGGAAAGAGGGAAGAGGCCAGCTGGGCTCCAGAGATGGGACGCTGAGGCACTGGCCAAGACACAGACCTGTTCCCCGCCCCTCTCTGAGCCTTGGCTCACTCACCTGCCACAGGAGGGTGTTGGTGCAGGCTGGGGGTGCCGGGGCTCTGCCAAGGGATCCTCAGGGACTCTGTGGGCAGGGGCGGGGTTACCAGCCGAAGGCTGATGGGTGAAGATGGCATATCTCTTCCTGTTTTCAGAGTGGATGCACTTTATCAGCTTTACATCTTGGGGTTTTGTGTAAGACTTTCTGCTGGAAGATGGCTTAGAGGATCAAAAAGTTTTGAAGTGATATTGGATATAAAGTATATATTTTTTAAAAAGACATAAAAAAGTCCAATGGACAAATGTACCCCTTAAATATATGCAATTTTAGTTTGTCAGTTCTACCTCAATAAAGCTGGAAGAAGGGGAAAAAACAGTTTGAAGGACACTGAGCTAGATGATTTTTAATGCTCAGTTTAGTTAGAGACCACAGTTTAATAAAAAAGAAAGTAAAGAGGAAAGGAGTAAGGTTGGGGAGAGAGGGAGAGGTTGTGGGGAAGGGATATATGGGGGAGGGGTGGGCCGGGGAGAGAGGAGAAGGGTCCGCACAGTAGAAGGTTAGAGTGTAATGGACTTTAAAAAGTCATATTGTTCCCATCACTAGAAATGATAATGTGACTCCTCCTACAATGGAAATCATATTGCAATTTAAATGTATCAAGTCACTATGTTGTACACCTTAAATATCTGCAATGTTATATGTCACTTACACCTCGATACGATAAATTTTTTTAAAAAGTCATGTCAGTCCTACCCTGTTCTAAGGCACTGCTATAACAGATCTCAGGACCTGGAGATTGGTGACTATTTCACAGTCTTAAATTTGTCCTTACAGAGCACTGACCTGTACACATAGAAAGTCTGTAGTAGTATTTGCACAATTACTGATGGGTTATTTAATCTGCCATGTCACACAGTAGGAAAAACTAAGGCTGAACAAAGTTTGGAGCATGACTTCAAACCAATAAAAATATTTTTTATGTTTTTTTCACACATTGAAAAAATTGAGATCTCTTCCTCAGTTGCAAAAGAAAGAGAGAGGGGAGAGCCCGTTTTGATCTCTCTTTTGCACATCTTGGAACAAACACCCAGCATGTCTATTCTGGAATCCTTATAGGAGACACTCTATTGTCCACATTTCCTCCTTTTAAAGGCCTCATCCAACTGTCACTAAGGAGGGTCCGTGTCCCTGATTTGACACATAACAATAGAAATGTTGTGAAATAAACAGTACAAGCTAAAAAAAAAAAGCTTTTTACACTTCTCACACACTTCCTTTTTGTATACAAAAGATGTACAGGCAGCATAGGGGAAAATTTATTTCTAAGTAATAGGACAAAATTAAGTAGATATGAAATCTGAAGCAAAAAGAAAGAAAAAGAGGCCTTGATTTGAAAGAGTGGAAACAATAGCCATGAACCAAGATACTTGGAAAAATAGTTTTCACCATTTAAAAATTCAGGGTATCTCAGGGGTTGCAAAATATGATTTTTGAATATTTGCTTTTTAACATGTAACCTCCCTTTAAAATTCTATAAAATGCATTTTAATGAATCTTTGTGGGACTGTGTAAATTGTAATTAGATATATTTTTCTAATTCATGCATGATATATTTTTTGGAAGAAACAACAGGCCCCAAATGGAGGCACTTTTGCTCAGCCCCAGGTAGACTTAATACCTAACCTAACTGCAGTTTCAGCCTCTCCCAGGTGGAATTTTAAACCCATCAGTCTGGAATTTCTTAGTCAGTACTAGTGAGGTAATCTGCCAGATATGACCCCCTGCCCTTCCCTAAGAAAAGGTGACCTTGCCAGGAATAATCATTGAACTTCCTTGTCCCGCCTTCATTCTGACCATAACAATCTTCCATTTGTACAGCTCCTTGGAGCTTTTCCCTCCTTGCAGGATGGCATGCTGCCTGATGCATTGATCGTTGATAACATTTGTACAGTTCCTTTGAGTAATGAGATTTTAGGTCCATAGAATTAAGCATAGTCCTTGGTCCGTATGTGGCTCAATCTCAGCTATTTATCTAGTTATTTAATCAGTTCATTTTTAATTAATACAGTAAACACCCATAAGCCCTTCACCTAAAAGTTAGGACCTTGTCGATAACCTGTGTCTTACCAGATGACCACTCCCCACTCTAGCAAGCCCATCTCCTGCCTCCTCTTACCCCAGGTCTTTTCGTCCTGTATTTTATGTTCATCATTCCCTTATTTTCCATGTCATATAATTCTATAGGTAATTGTAAATAGTATGCTTAAAACTTTTTAGATGTTTTTAATATCATAAGAGGGTATTGTACTGTTTTTAGGGTTTACTTTGTAGTGCTCAAGAGCACATGGCTAAGGTATATCCATACTGTGAATGTTGGGTAGTTCATTGGTTTGGTTGCTGAATAATGGTCACTTTCCTGTAAAGTTGTGTTTAGATTATTTCCAAGTGTTGCTTTCATCACTGCTGTTATAAACATTCTTTACGTGTCTCCAGCTGTCTGCGTGCAAGAGTTTCTCTGGGGTATATCCCTAGGAGCAGAATTGCTGGGTCATCTTTAACTTGGAAAGTAACACAAAAACATTTCGCAAAGTAGTTACACCCATTTATATTCCACAACAACACATAAGAGATCTCTTTGTGTTACAGTTGCCTGTGGCTATGTAATTATGCTGTATTCCAGACTATTCAATGAGCCACTTGAGGATAAGGTAACGTAGTTAGAGAGTTCAAGAGTATGAGCTCTGTGTTGACTTCTGCTTTCTTCCTTATTCGTTATGCAACCTTGAACAAATTCATTCGGTTGACAATTATTCACTCAGCCTCTACTATGTGCTGAGGGTGCAGAAATAAGATAAAGTTCCTATTGTAGACAGGAAATAAGGAAATATGAATTCCATACAATGACAAGTGCTGTGGAAGAAGGAAAGCTGGGTGATGTTCTAAGGAGAGACTGAGGGTGGGGAGCTATCCTGGCACAAGCAGGCAGGGAGGGCCACTTGCATGGAGGTGATAGCAGAGCAAAGATCTGAAAGACAAGAAGGAGGCAGCCACATGACTTTGTGGAGGGAGAGAGTTCAGGCAGAGGACACAGCAAATGCAAAGGCTGTAAGGTGAAGATGCTCAAGGGGAATAAAGGAGGGGAGCAAAGTTGAAGGCCAGCTAATGGGGGTGATGGGGGTTGGGGGTTAAGACAGGCAGGGGTTGTGCCAGAGCCACTCAGGTAGCTAGTCAGAACCCCTTGTTCAATTTTGGGAATACCTGGAGCCAGTTGTTAAACCATTAGTAGCTGGAAATCAGCCAGGGTGGGTATATTTACACCATAGAAATTGGCAAATGCTTCTCAGGGGCTTCTTCCTCCAACCCTGAGAGTGGGTGGGGTGGGGGTGCGGCAGGGAAGGGGAAGCAGCCAGATGGAACAGCTGCAGTTCAAAAGAGGGAGGGAGGTACTTCACCTCTCAGAACCCACTTGCAAAAGGAGGCTGTGAGGATAAAGGAGCTGGCAGACAGTGAGAGCTCATGACAAAGCACAGGTGCCTGCCCCTGTCAGTTTGCATCCCCTAGCCGGCTCCCCCACCCTTCAACAATCTGTTCATGATGATCCTTGGAGGAAAAAGAACCAACACATGTTACTGGTCACTGTAGGCTAAGATTTTCACATACAATTATTTCATACTATTAGCAATACTGTCAGGCATGTACTTACATGGACAATTTATTGATAAACCTATTGAGGTCCAGAGAGGGTATGTGACTTGCCCAAGGTCACACAGCTGCCAAATGCTGGAACTGGCATTGAAAACTAAGATATCTGAATGTGACTCCAGGGGGCACATCATGATTAACCTTAATTAATTAGTATCAATTAAAATATTTAAACAGGCAGTTCATTTTCGTGGAAGATTTATTGGTAGGTGCTATTAAATGAATCACACGACTGCTTGAACCCACAAGTCAAGATTGTTTTGTGAAGATATGTGGGTAAAGGGGATGGCAGCCAATCTGACACTGAAGTGACCTTTACTAAACTCATCAAGTCATCAGGTGACTAATAAGTAAATGACAAACAAAATTCTTCCTTCTCCCCTTTTCTTCCCTCTGCTGGCAATTGGATACTTGCTACATCTGGGCTGGGCTCAAAGACAGCCGTGGCTTAAGCAGTGCAAAGTCTAGATCGGACCATGAAAACGCAGGGTATTTGGGAAACACAGAGTTTGCCTAAACTGCTACAGCCACAGAACTGTGGGAGGATGGCTGAGACTGCTTCCCCAGAGAAGGTGATGCCTGAGCTGGACACAGAAGGTGAAGAGCAGTTAATTAGACAAGGAATGGGATAGTAGAGCGGGATGAGGCTGGGAAGAAAGAGAAGGGAAGAAAGAAAGGATGTTCGGGCCAGGAAAAACACAATATACAGTGGTCAGAGATGGGAGAGATCAGGTCGCCTTGGAAGACCTGCATGGCAGCAGCGTGGGGTATGGGGAATGGAGGAGATTCAGATACTGGGGCAGGGCTGGAGAATTTACGTGACTGCAGAACCAGACTTTTTTATGGGTAGTATTTCCCTAGCTGATGACTGCCCAGGTTTGACACCCTCCTGAGAAATCTGTCATTACCCAATGATTAGGTTAGCAATCCAAAGCCACTTAGAATCCAAAGTGCTGTGGTCTGAATATTTGGGTTCCTACCAGATTCTTGCATTGAAATCTTAACCTTCAGTGTGATGGTATTAGGAAATAGGGCCTTTGGGAGTTGGTTAGGTCATGAAGGTGGAGAATGATGGGAATGTGACCTTATAAAAGAGGCCCCAGAGAGCTCCCTCACTCCTTCCACCACGTGAGGCACAGCAAAAAGTTTGTGACCTGGAAGAGGGCCCTCACCCAGCCATGCTGGCACCCTGATATCAGACTTCCAGCTTCCAGAACGGGGAGAAATTAATTTCTTTTAAAATTTGGGTCTTAAGTAGGTAGTAGTGTAAAAAAAAAAAACCAGAAGAGAAGACAAGGTATAGTTAGCCATGTCATTTTAAAAAATACAGGGAAAGTCTTTACACAAGTGCAGCTCTAGAGTGGAGACCAGCAGTGTTGGCTAATGTCCCAGGGGGATGCTGGATCCATCTTTGGGGGTGGGTGGTCAGAATACTTCCTGGAAAATAAAAAGCAAAATTAATAAAGCAAGGAACAATTCCCCTCTCCAGTTCCTTCTTACAAGACTCCTGGGCAAAAATGGATGCGTGATTTCTGGAAGAATCTGATTGTTATCGGTTTCCTGTGGCTGCTTGTAACAAATCACCACAAACCAGTTGGTTTAGATCTACAGAAGTTTATTCTCTCTGGAAGCCAGAGCCTTAAGTCAGGGTCACTGGGCTGAAATCAGGCTGTTGCAGGGCATACGCCCTCTGGAGGCTCTAGGGGAGAATCAATTCATATGCTGCTGCCAGCTTCTGGGACAGCTGGCATACCTTGGCTTGTGGCCACATCACTGCAGTCTTTCAGGTGACATCTTCAAATCTCTTTTGCTCTTCGCATCACCTTCTTCCATGTATATATTTCTGAAACCTCCTTTTGCCTCTTCCTTATAAGAACTCTTGTGATTGCATTTAAGGCCTACCCAGATAATCCAGGATAATAGTTCCATCTCAAAACCCTTAATTTCATTACATCTCCAAAAACCCTATTTTCCTTATAAGGAAACAGTTACAGTTTCCAGAGATTAGGACCTGATATCTTTGGGTGGCCATTATTTAGCCTACACACGAATACTCTCTAGAACAGTTCATTTTAAGTTCAGGCTTCAAAGTTCAGAAGAAACTTTTTCAATCTCATTGTTAGGGTTAAAGGGCAGAGACAGATTATGGGGTGGGACAAGAAATGGGTAAATAAATCATACTTTCCCAATCCATCTGGAGAAGACCGCTCTCCATTTATGCTGTGCCCATGGCCTGGAGCTCTTCCTTCCCCTGACATACTCTAAGAGGCCTTGCTTACCCTCATCACTCTTCCTTGCCAACCTGTGTGGATGAAATCTAGAACATCCTTGTCATCTGTGCCCCTTTTATCATTACACTGAGCACAGTGAAAGGCACTCCATATACTTAATGTTTACCTCCAGAGCAGCATGTGAGCTCCCATGGATCCATTGTTGTGCCCTCAGTAGATGTTTAATAAATGTCTGCTGAACTGACTTGAATTGCATTCCAGCTGAGATGAGAGGCACACTGTTAGCACACATGTAATTGCATCTCCCCGCTTCTCAGATCTTGAGACTGAAGCCAAGTCTCTCTTCCATGCCACAGTCCTGCACTGGCTGGCCTGGCTCAGAGCCTGGTGGGAACCATCCTCCCCTTCCCTCGGATTCCTCAGTGATTAGACAGGTCTTCGTCAATAGTTCATGTCTCTGATGCAGAGAGTGCTGTGAGTAACTCCGCGTCGCAGAAGGACCTGCCTTGAATGGGCTGCCTGAGCCAGGAAGACAAGTGATATTTCAGCGAATCCTCAATGTTCAGTGGGAAGGTCGCTTTGGTAAATCTGTGTCTCTACATGACAAAAGGCTCAGCTCTTGCAGGCCCTGGCTTTTACATTAGCCATTGTCCCCCCACCAGACTAAGGATGGATGGTCCTGGGGCTGAGTGTCTAGTGGGCGCATGGACAGAGCCTCCACACCACTCCTGAAAGCTTCCTCATGACCTGCTCTCTGCTCATTAGTTAGAAGCTCCTGTAAAGGGAAGTCAGAGAGGAGAAAAAAATCCAAGTCCAAATCATCCCCTTAGTCAGAGACTTAATTAAAGAGCTGGGTACTGAGTTTGCTCCCTTCAGTTACCTATGTCACTTCTGCCCACTTGAGATGTCATTCTCTTGTTTCTATTTAGTATTTGGGTTTACATATCTCTCTGCGATTTTCGAGCACTTTCAAGCATGATACCTTTTGTATTATCCCTCTAGGAAAACAAAGCAATATGAGGAAGTTACATGAAATACGTTTTTCCTGGAGACAAGAAAAGACAACTTTTTCTTTTTAGAAACTGAAATTTTCAGCTCATAAAATTTATGCAACATGCCCATCCATGAAAATACAGTGACACAGAAGAGTAAATCAGTGTTTAAACCCAGGTTTTTCAGAAATGAAAGCCGATTTAGTAATATTCTTCTCTCTTGAGTGGGGTTCAAAAATGTCTTATGACTTGGTACTCCTAGGAGGGTGGGGCAAGCTACTTAATGCAGTGTAGACAAATCTCTTGGGTAAGGTCAAATGAAGGCTTGGATCACCCCTCAGCTTCTGAGAGGTGACTAAAATGGAGATTATCTCAGAAAGAAGGTTTAACTGTCTTCTGAAGTCATGATGCATTTCTGTCAGCCCTCATAATGCCTCAGTAATCCCAGGAATGGGTAGCAGAGGCCTAGAAACATATTGATTTAAATTGCATTGTAAAACTGAAGTTGAAAGCACACGTAGCACCTAGATTTTGGTTTCTAAGTAGCATGTCCTACTAAAAAGGATCAGGCTCCACGGAGAGATGCTGATTCCAAGTCAGAGGCAAGGAAAGCACAGGTTGGCCTAGAACATCTTGTGCCACAAAGTAGGAAACTGCCCCAAGATAAATAGGATTATATAGAAAGGATGCCGGAGGCAACTTGAAGTCACTCCCTTCACAGAAAGTCCATTGTGATCAGCCCATCTCTTGACCCCATATGATGATATTGGATTATAGCAGGTGAAATGAAAAAAAAATCCATAAATCCATAGTGACACTTTATAAGATAAGGAGAGAAAAAAGAGGTAGGGAGGGAAAGGGGAAAACTGTCCTTTATGAAACAGTGATAACAAATAAGTGTAGAAACAATGACAGAATTAGACAGATCCCCATTTTGTAGCCCTCCATGTAGTGGCAGATTGAACTAAGAATCACTAATGGATGTTGAAGCCATTGGGTAGAATGGTTGTTGGGGAATAGTATATTCACCTTTTTTCAAAGTATCACCCATAGATCATTTACAATAGCAGGGAGAGAATCATACTGTTACAATGGAGACTACAATGGTAGCCTCACCTTCACCAAGGGCTCCTCCTTGGCATTGCCAATCATGAAATGGCCTGACTTGTGTCTCCTGAGATTGGATGCAGTGGAAGATGCACATCACAGCCTATGTAGTGCTCTTGTCAGAAATGTCACCTGAATCTAATCCTGAGGAAACAGTCATTCATCTAGAACATGGGACATTCTGCAGGACAAGTAGCTTAGGCTTATTAAAGGACCCAGTACCGTGAACATCAGAATGAGACAGTGGAGCAGTATACACTGGAGAAAGGTAGAGAGACATGACAGCCAAATGCAGAATTTAGACCTCGACTGGATTCTGGATCCCAGAATAGTCTGCTATGATAGACATTTTGGGGACAGTTTGGGAAATTTGAGTATGGACTTAACATTGGTGACTTATTGTACTGTTGATTTCCCTAGGTGTGATCATGGTGTTGTGGTTATGTAGGAGAATGTTCTTGACCTTGGGAGATGCAAGCTGAAGTGACTAAGGACGAAATGTGATGATACGGGAAGCCTAGTTTGGGATGGTTGGATAAAGAGAAGTGTACGTAAAAATGTATATGTATGTATATAAGGTATACGTATAGCGAAGTGAGGTGAGTATGGCGAAAACTTGTCAGTTGGTGAATCTAGGTGAAGGGATATATGGGTATTTGTTGTATTATTCTTTCAACTTTCCTGTGGGTTTGAAAATGTTTCAATTAAAAAGAATGAATTGCAGTTAAGCCTTTCAAATTATAAAGGACTTTGAGTTTCTCCCAGTATAGTTGTGCATTTGCCCAAAAGATGGCAAACTCTAGCAGGAGATGGTCTACGGCCTTGAAGCAGAGCTGGCATGGCTGGGGATGAAACTGGAGATGCAGGTTTTCTTCCCATGAAGAGTCCCCAGCACAGGCAGCAAGAGCCCCACAACCTCAGAGCTGTCCCCGCTGCTGGGCTGTTTGCTTGTGGACTTTCCCTCTTTCACCTCACCTCTCAGGCTTCTCATAAATCCACAGATCTAGCTAGTAATCCCTAGTTAGAAGCATCAACATGGTTGGCCTTTGAAATCTTAGCATAGTAGTTCTTTTGGATGCTCACAGTCAAAGCAAATTTTTCTGTAAATAAGGCTCTTGACACCATCTCCAGTGCAGTGCTCGACCCTGAAATGGGGTTGCCTCCCTCCCACGTTAGCCTTATTACATGCCACCCTACTCTACCTCATTAAAGCTAGTGAACCTTTCTCTAGAGAAAAGAATGCTCTAGATATTTGTAAGTCTGTTTCTGGTCCCCTATGTCCCCAGGGATGTTCCCATCCCTTGTCCCCTGTGACTAATACAGGCTGTCCTTCAGAGCCAACCCACTTCCCCATTTAGAAAGTGGCTACTGGTGACGTCGCCAACAAGTGCTTCTCCGAGCAGATCTGGAAAAACTTCTGGGAAGCTGAGGGATACTTCATCGGACGGCTGAATGGCTACTCTGTTAACCCGTGCCCGTGCTGTGGCTTGCTTCGTATCTGCTGGTCTGCTTTGAAAATAATCGCCCATTCACTTGTTCTGGATGAGAGACAATCCATGATGGATGAATATCAAATTGTTGATTTCATTCCCTGTGAATGTCTTCCGCATAGAAGTCTGACTGGTAGAGAGAAGCATTCCAGAAATGTTCTGAGCAAACACACCATACTTAGGCAGTGGGTAGCTTACCAAGCTGGGCTGCTATGCTGGGGGCAGCATTCATGGAGGTGTTTGTATTCCAGTGTGCTTGTTTGCAACATCAATCCTGTTCTTATTTTATACTCATAGCTCACATAGGGACCAGTAAATCATAAAGAACAAGGGACAGTGACCAGAGACTCGAGTTTACTTGCACACCAGGTCATTCACATGAATTGTTCAATTCAATCCCTATAACATCCCTGTTAAATAAGGTTTTCCTTTCTTCATTTTATAGATGAGAAAAGCAAGACTCAGAGTTAAGAGACTTCCTTGAAACACAGTCAGAAGCACGAGAAACTCAAAGCCATGTTCTATCCATTAACTCCAGTAATTAATAGTCAACTCCAGTATTTGCTTGATAGGTGATACGCAGCAGGTTTTAAATTGTTAATTTCCTTTCACTTCCCCCTCCCCTCAACAAATACACATCCGAGCCACCTCCTCCTCAGGACCAGTCAGCATGTGCTCTTGGGGAAATGATCTTCAGTGAAATTTGTAAAGAAGAGTAAGAACGTGCATCTTCAAGCCAGATGTCAGTGAGGACCTACTGCTACTGATCTCCATTGGTCTGAAAAAATACCCAAATCATTCTTTAATTTGTACCTATCAATTATATCATGGTTGCAGTAATTCTCAGTCCACCTAAAGTTGGTATAGATACTAGGATGTTAACACTTCTCTTGAGATGTTGTAGATGTT
Organism: Smutsia gigantea; assembly: GCA_032199065.1. Classification (NCBI taxonomy): domain Eukaryota; kingdom Metazoa; phylum Chordata; class Mammalia; order Pholidota; family Manidae; genus Smutsia; species Smutsia gigantea. The sequence continues at coordinate 704,047 of JAVSCE010010875.1, read as the reverse complement.
ATACATCAGTTCTGAAAACACCACCACCACAACACCCTTAGCCTAAAAAATAACCATACAGCACTTTTAGGAGACACCAGCACAGAATGCAAAAGTGGCCACTGCAGTCAAATACCTGAACTCTTCTGCTTAGTGTAACTTTGCAGCTACTGTTTAAACTTGGAAAGTAACTTAAGTTCTATAAACCTCAGTTTTTGCATAGGTAAAATAGAGATAAGAGTGATATCAACTTCATAAGGCTGTTGTGGTTGTTTATATAAAGAATGTAGGTTAAAGTCAGCACAGAGCCAGGCACATAGAAGAGCTTCCAGACTTCAGAACAGCAAGCAACAAATAAGATGATGTCAAATAGTGGTCATGATAAAAGAGGTGAAGAAAATAAAACAGGTGCATGGGAAAGAGCCTGAAGGGAGGAGGGCACTTTGTGATGCTGAAGCTGAGACCTGAATTATTTAGCAGGGGTAGACATGCCAAAGGGAAGCATCAGTGGTGCAGGGCTTAGATGGAAAAGACCTGAGTTCAAGTTCCCATTCTGTGACTTCTCACCACGGTCGCCACAGGCAAGTCTGGAACTCCTATTCCTGGTCTGCCAAGATAAAAAAAAAAAAGCTACTTAGAGGGATGCAAAGATTAAAATAAGGTAATGCATATATGTGCATTGAAGGCTATAAAATCCTTCAGAAGGTGAGGTAACCCATCACTTTTCTTAGTATACTGACAATGAACTATTATATTCATTTAGTCATTCACTCTTTGTTACGTTCCTTTATTTTCTCATTCTTTTTCTTTTTAAATAGATATCTTGGTATATACAGTAAAATGCAAAGTCTTAGTGTCGGATGGCTTGATGGATTTCGACCTGTGTATGGACTCCTATAACCATCGCCCAGATGTTCTCATTCTTGGGCAGGGCTGATGAAGTCCTGCTAAGCGCCTGGAACTGGGCTGGGATTGCGCTCATCTACCTGGTGCTGTCAGTTACCACATCCATTGTCTCATACCAGTCTTGGGAGGTTCGCGGTACTGTTGCCATTTGACAGATGCGAAATTGGGAATCACCTTTAATGACATGCCTAAAATGACTGCTCAGATTCAAGGGAGGCACCCGCCAGGTGAGAATCCCTTGAGGGCGAGGAAGGACATCATTTCAAAGGACTTAGACTGTGGATGTGCATTTAGGCCTCTTCCATCTTCTTATCCTCTCCTCACTACAAAGTCCCTACAGGCTCAAAGGGGATGTCAAGCACACAGGACCAAACTGAAGACGAGAGGGATGCGACCAGCGTGGTTTCTTCCCCAGGAACCATATGATGGGCAACAAGCCTTGCTAGGCCCCAGGGGAAGGTATGGGGCCACCTGTAAATGAGGTGACCTTGTTTCCTAACCCATCATCAGCTCACATGACCTGACTATAAGACATGTCAACTGAAATCAACAGGACTGTTATATTTAAGAAAGACAGAGTTTATTCATTGTTTTCCTAAGGACCTGACAAGCAGCCCATTGGAATGCTCTGATAAAACTTTGGAGACATCTTAAATACTTTTTCTGTAGCGTGGGATGCATGCGGGTAAGAGGTTACATTTATCAGTACATCAAGCAGTGTGGCATGCATACATCTAGTTAGTGCCCTAAAGGATCATGCCATACACATTCCGGTGCTCTCTGTGTGTGTGAGAGGAAAGGTGGGTAAGAGTCCCACGAGGTGGATGGCCTCTTCTTCCTTGGGGATGGAGAGAGCATAGGTGACATCATCTTATCAGGCTGACCAGAAAATTCCTGAGTGACTATTTCTGGGAGAGGTTGAAACTACAACTAGGTATTAAGCTCCAGTTTGGTGACTTAGGCTAGCAGAAGAGACACCGTGTTGGGACTGTGTCTTTCCATTTAACAGACACAATATTTCAAGTCAGACTGCCCCTAGTGGGCATGCGGTTGGCATATGATTGCTGCGGAGAGGAGTCATCCTTTGCAATGGCATCCGGTCTAATTGACTTGCTGACTTGCTGACTCCCGGTCATACGGGATTCCCCCTGGGAGGCAGGACAGGTAAAGCGAAAGCAACACAGTACAGGTGAGAACCGAGTCCAGCCCAGCCACCTCCAAGCTCCTGAGATTTCTTGCTCTTACTCGTTAAACCCTGGGGAGGAGGTTCTTTGTGTATTACTCAGCTCCCTGGGGTAAAAGGAGAGCTGGTTCTGGTTTTGCAAGAATGATCTGCAAGGAACGAAAAGAAGTAAATATCTGGAAATGCCTGGCAACTTCAAATCTCCTGGGCCCATCAGAGGGGATGGGATCCAGTTCCAGAGGTCCCCTAATAGTTGTCGTTGGCTGTTAGTCTGAAGGGGCTTGGAAGCTTGCTGTATTCAGAAGACATGGTGGAGGAGGGGTGTGCGGAGGGGAGAGAAGAAGGGAGGGAGGGACAGGAATTAACTCCTTTAACTGCATCCTTTTCTTGTGTTGGCTTTTGCACTTCTGGGTCTGTGGCAGGATGTGAAGTGGGAAGTGTTTCGTGGTCAAAAGAAGAACTGCAGCCGTGCGGGATGGCGTGGGCCACTGATACTCTGGAGAGAGTTAGCAGAGGACAGGAGGAGGGAGGGAGGGACAGAGCTGGGGGGATAAACAAAACCATTTCCCCTCCCTTCCTCACAGCTTCCCCTTCCTGCTTTGCAAGGCCCAGGGTTTCAGATCCATGCTTATGGTCTGGTGTCCTGCTGTGATCCCTGGTTTAGTCACTGAGTGTAACATTTGGTTTGGATTCTATCACATCTACATAGTGTGACCTTGGGCAAGTCACTTAACCACGGGGCCTCAGATTCTTCACTTGTAACATGGAGCGAATACTAGTTACAGCATAAAGTTGTTGAAAATAAATGAAATGCCTTGCAAACTGCAATGCATGTACACGTAACCTATTCTTAGGGTTGTCTAGGAACGACTAGAAGATCGTGGGAGGGGCTCCAGAAAGGCAGCCCATCAGGTCCACATCCCCCGCTCAAGCACACAGGCATTTTTTTCTAGCCATTTCCCACTTTACGGACATCAGGTTCTTCCTCGGATGTCCACCAATGCCAGTGCCTCTCAGTGCCACTCACATCCCCTCGTCCCTGCAAGCTGCTTCTCCCTCCTGTCCTCCCTGACGGCAAAGGCATTGGCCCAGTGGGAGAGAAGGAAGGTGGAGGAGCGAGGGAGGGAGGCACCACGGAAGGAGGGTGTATTTCCTTTTCCCTTACCCGGCTGCAGCCTCTACTCTGGTTACCCTAATATCTTTCCCAACACAGTTTCTGATCATGAACTGCCCTAGGGCTCCTAGTCCTTCAGTTTCTTCACCTCTTCTCTTCTTAACTCAGTGGCATTTGAGCTATGCAAATGGAGAGAAGAGAAAAAGGAAGAAATAATGGCAACATCGAGAGCATCTGAAATACAGCAGTTTACCTTCCTCTTCATCCCTGACACCATGTGAGACTCCGGAAGGCTCCAGCTATTCTTATACCCATTTTGCAGGTGGGAGACGGTGGTTCAGTGAGGCGAACAGTTGATCTACAGCCACACAGATTCTAAGTGCTACAACTGGGGCCCCGCCCTGGGGATTCTGAACTCCAGACCTTGACTTTTTCCCTGTGTCTGTCTCAGGATACATGTGCTGCGTGTGAACGGGAAAGGAGACAATTCTCTGGTGAAATTTGCACCTTAGCAGAAGTGGAATAAGAGTGATCTACAAATAGATTCATTAGCCCTGCCCAGCCCAAACATCACCTTTAGTTTCTTGGGAGAATTCTGAATCACACTGTTGGAAAAATCAGAAGCATTCCTCAGTGCTCTGGCAGTGAAGGAGGTACTTAAATCCACTGGTGAGGTGATTGAAGGTGTCTGGCTTTCATACCTGGCCACATCCAGAGAGTGAGAGTGCAGAGGCCCATGGGTCCCGAATGTGGTACGGTGCCTTTCCCTCCCCCTGGTTACAAGACAGAATTGGAAAATGTCACCATGTGACTTAGAATCCAATAGAACAAATATGAGCTCAACTATGCACAAATTAGTCCACTTAAAATAGGTTTTTTACACCTGTACTTAAGACAAGCAAAACATGGCCCAAATCCAAGCAAGAGCCTAGAGCATTATTAATGTTAAAAGGGCTATTATGTTATCAATTGAATTAGGGATGGACTTGAAGAAAATAGTGTTTTAGCACAAGATGGGCTTCTGAGAGGATCAGAAAGGGAGCCAGAAGAGTAAAAATGAGTATCACTTGAGCCCTGTCTGGAGGACACCCGGATCTCTAAGACAGATTCTTCGGGACCAGCTCTCACTTGCCTCCATAACTGTATTAGCCCATTTGGATGCTGTAACAAAATACCATAGACTGGGTAGCTTATAAATAACAAAAATTTATTTCTCACTGTTCTGGATGCTGGGAAGTGCTGGAATATCCACTGTCCAGTGAGAGCCCACTTCTTTGTTCATAGACAGGCTGTTTTCTTGCTGTCCTCACAGGACAGAAGGTGCATGGGAGCTCTCTGGGGTCTCTTTTATAAGGCACTGATCTCATTCATGGGGAGGATCCATCCTTATGATCTAATCACCTCCCAAAGACCCTACCCCCAAAAGCCATCACCCTGGGGATTAGGTTTCAACGTTTGAATTTTGAGGGACATGAACATTTCGTCTACAGCAATCTTCAAACCTATGCTTGAGATAACATCTAAAAAAATTTTTCTGTTCCCTAGATAAAAACCTTCTGAACACCCCATCTCCTGTCAATGTTTTTGCCCAGCTCATATGCTACTTAGGCCATGAAACCTGCCTAACACCCCTTCTCTCCTTGCTGGAAAAAAATCTCTCTCCTCTCCAAAACCCAAAGTCATTTTGATTTTGACCCTCACAGCCACCTTGTATAAAGGATAGAGCCAGAGTGTCTCACCTAAGGTCCTATGGCTTGCTATACTGAAACAAAAATTAACTTGAGGGGTCCTGACTCCAGACCATGCCATTTGCACCATGCTTCCTTATCTAGAAGGACTAATCGTTGGCTCCCATGAGCATATTAGCAGATTAGTTATGTTTTGATGCCACAGAACCAGACCCTGAGGACCTAGGGCCAGTCAGCTTTGGTAAGGGGTCAGGAGTCAGGAGAGATCTAGAATGTGGAATGCCCCCACAGCAGGCAAGTCTGGTGGGAGTGTTAAAGGAGGGGAGGGAAGGAGTTCGTCTTGGCTATCACCCGTCATTTACACTGTGGGTAAAGTGCTCTTCCTGAAATCCAACTGGGAAATAGACTTGTGCCTTTCCCCAGCTAAAGACCCTTGCAAAGCATTCTCCACTGCCTTCAGTATGCAGTCAGATTCCTTAACGAGGCCCTCTTCCCTGTGGCCACCGTTTTCCTCTGCGGCTTCATGTCATGCAAACACTACCACTTCTCCCGCCCACATCCCTACCAGCAACATGCATGAATTGTGCTCCACCTCAACACAACGATGCATGAAACCTGCCTTCCAGATGTGTGCTGATACCCCTGAAGGCAGGCAGGTACACAGGCACCTGCAGTGCAGAGAGATCAGTGCTATGACTGTGAAGTTCTGGGTTTCATGGGCACCCATAGGAAGGACACCTGGGCCAGATTTAGGAGCTCGGGGAAGACTCCCAAAGGAAGTGATGACTAAGGCAAGAGAGAGATGAGAGGCTTTAGGAGAGATTGTTTCCAGCGAGTGGGATGGAAGGTGTAGATGCAGGAGGCCAACAGTTCAGGAACTGAAGGGAGAAGGAGTAGTGGATGGTGAGAGATGAAGCTGGATGTGGGCAGGGCCACATCCAAGGCCTTCTAGGCCCTGCCAAGGACTTTGGACTGTGCTCTGAAGGCCATGGGAAACCAATGAAGGGTTTTAAGTAATTGAGCTTGGAGAGAGAAAGATCAGTAAACGTCTGTTGAAGGCAACCACAGAAAGCTCCGTGCCAGACCTGGTAGGGAGAACACGGGAAAGGCCAAAGTTTCCTTTTAAGAATCTCACAGTCTAGAAAGAGGGATGAGGTAAAAATGAAAAAAAAAAAAAAGGAATATTAAAACTGTGGTGGTAAGGGGTAGAATCAAATGTTAGTTGGATTTTAGAGGCAGAGTGATTCAGTTCAGCGGGACCACTATTAAAGGTCCCCTGGGGAAGCTCTTTGGGGCTGTGTTGAAGAATCGGTCAGTGGTGATAGGGGAGCAGGAGGGGAGGGACTAGGTCCACTGAAGGTCAGGAGTGGGAGGAGAAAGCAAGGGAGCAGGGAGTAGCTGCCTTCGACTATTTCCTTATAGGATGGGGCAGGTGGATAGTGAGGGATAAGCCAGCTAAGGAAGCAGGAGTTTCAAGGGCCCCAAATACCAGGCCAAGAAATCTGGATTTAACTCAGTAAGTGATGGGGAACACTGGAGGCTTTTCAGATCAGAAGAGTGCTGATAAGAGACTCTACACTGCTTTCAGGGATATGGAAAGACTAACTGTGATGTTACAAAAATCCAAGCATGAGGAGAATGGACATGCCTATGGCCAGGATCCTCACCTGACCCTAACCTACTTGATGATGTAACTGGCCTGCTGCTAGGCCAATGCTTACACACCTGTAGGCAAACAGCTATTACTGACTGAGTCCCTATATAAAGAGCCCTGCATAGTGCTCTGGGTGGAGGCAGAGACAGAGGTGGATTAAGGGCCTGTAGGCTGCTGAATGCTGATGTGATTCCAGTGCTCAACCTATGGCCAGGAGAACAAAGCCAGGTATATAAGCCCTTTTATCCCCAAAACGTTCTGTTGTCATTTCTTGGTCACACTGAATCCATAGTGAACTTGCCCAGGGCTGAAACCCTCATGCAAGACACTATGTGAGAATATTTTTTGAAGAGGGTGTTGTCAGTGCAGTTAAAAATGGAAAAATCATATCCAAGAGGTATTTTGGAGGTTAATCTACCCCTTCCAGAGGATTGGAAATCACTTAGATGTGGGAGGTGAATGAAATGTTTGAGTCTGGAGCACTACGAAAATGCCATCTCAGAAATTAGATACTCGAGAAGAGAAATTTATTGGGGGACAGGAGGAAAGGGGGTTTGAGAAAATAATTCTGGACATGTTGCAGTTGAAAAGCCAGTATGGTGGCAGGCTGGAAAGGTGAAACTGGAATTTGGAAGAGATGAATTCTCTGTAGACACACTATGCATCTCACTGCATTCAGGAGCCGTGGCCTCTGCACTCACTGTTATAGATTGGGCTGAGTAGGAAAACCACACACAGAGTCCAGAGCAAGGCTGGGTGCCTAGGATCAGAGTTTCCCGGTCAGCCCAAACCAAGCCCTAAATTGGAAGGCAACACGGCCATCAGGACCCTGCAGCTAGAAGCACATGCGGGGTGGGGTAGGAGACCCCAGAGCTCCCCTCCCTCTGCTCCAAGCCAGAGGGAATTGGTGGTGTGATTTTCAGCCAACAGTTTTGTGAGGTGTCACTTGAAGGCAGTTGTATCTGCCTTCTGTTTTTGGTTCAGATTACAAACGGTAAACAACCAGAAAAAAAAAAGTTTCCTGTGTGGAAATCAGACACCATCTGTTTCTCATTCTATTTTCCCCGGTCTTCTCTGGGTTTCTTTTATTCTCCTCTCTCCCCCACTCTAAGAAGTACAGCTCAGCTAGGAGCAGAGGGACCTTATTTGACTACCTTCACTGTTAGGAGGATGTTGGGTTTGTACTGGGATTAAACTAGAGAATATTCCTTGGTCCCATTCAGGTAGGTGTCTTGGATGGTTTCTTAAAAATATTCTTTTTCCTAAAGATGAAGTGTCTCTATTTAATCTAAATAAGGACTACATCTAAATAAAGTAAACTAATAATAAATAAAATAATGTCTGAGTAAGCCAAATGCCGTTTTGTTGAACACAATGCATAAACTCCATCTATAATGTCTTGTTAACAGACTCATTTAAATCACCAAAGGATAAATTTTAAATCAGGTAAGGATAACAACGCAATACTGAACTGGCTGCACTGGAGACAGCAGCTCTTGTTTCCAGGACTGCTTCTCTCCTGGGATTCAGGAGGGGCGCAGGCTCCCTTGCAAAGCCGCCTGCCGGTATTTTCCTGTACTCTGGTGCTACAGGTCCCTCTTGTGTTGGGTTTTAGCATTATCTTGCTTCTGTACCTAGTACGGTGAGAACATGCTGATTCCACAATTTGAGTCCATCGGCTTATTGCAATCAATAAATACCCCCATCACCACCGTTATGCTCATCAGCATCCGTGTCAGCATAATGGAAAAACAATGTAGGGGCGTTCAAAACCACGTGCTTTGGAGTCAGACCGATTTGAATGTGAATTCTTTCCTCTCCACTGTGTCACCTTGGCAAATTACTTACACCTCTTTATGTCAGTCTCTTCCTTGATTAAGGGGACTTGATAATGGTACTCACATAATTGCTTTCAGGAGGAAATAGAATGAAGTATCTAAAGTGTCTGATGTCAAGGCTCAAAATATAGTACCTCCCTCCCCATTTATTTCTTCTTTTCTCTAAGGAAGACAGATTCTTGCAAAGGAAGAGTTTGATGTGACTGAGGCAAATTGGATGTGCCGGGAACTTACTAAAGGATTGATTAATCTTTAAACTACCTACTTAATAACAAAGCAACCAAATTTAAAATATGGGAAGTTAGCCAGTGATACTGTTTTCACTCACCATTATGCCCAGCAGGCGATGAGTTGCTCTCTTCCTGTTTTCTCAATGTCCCTTCCCTTTCGGAAGGACCTGTCTTTCCTTCTCATTGTTGATGTCCATCTGGTGCCTGTTTCTCCCATCCTATAACCCTGCTTGTAGCAAGTTCTCAGATCAGAACACAACACATGTTCTTGACATGGGTCAGTAGAGTTGTGTGCACAAAGTATTTACGAAGACACTACTGCTTATACACAATTATGCTCCTGCTCAAAATAAAGAAGTTCTCCTTCCTCTAAATTCATGTAGAACTTATGTAAAAAACTCAGCTCTTATACCAAGATGGTCTAAATCCACCCTCTCTTTGTTTTATACCACTTGTTCTAATGTATGCATCTCCAGGATCCTTGGGGCTGTCCAGTTCCTTTTTGAATTTCTACTGACAAGCCTAGGGTTATCACAAAGTCAGCTTTAATAAATATTTATATTGCATTAGGTTGAATTGCGTATCTTATTTGCCTGCAGGTCCTGGAAGTATTTCAAAGACAGGAATTTTATCTCTGCTGCTTCTTTCCTCTCCCTATATCCTTCTGTGATGCTCAAAAAATGATCAGTAAATATTTGATAATGTTTACAGTAAGCAATGGAGCAAAGCAGAACGGGAAGTCTAATGCTGCAAGGAACCTTCAAGCATCCAGGCTTGGCCTGATTCTGTGACCGCTGTCCTGCCAAATGCCATTCCCCTCTTGCCAGGGCAACTCTGGTCCCAGGGGAAGCACTGCTTACTAAGGCAGCCCTTTCAGAAAGAAAGTCTGAAGACTGAGCGACCGTTTGTCTCCCTGTAGCTTTCATCTTTGATCTCTAATCTGTCCTTTGGAGGAATATGAAACACTTTTAAACCCACTTCCTACATGACAGCCTATCACATATTCAAAGAGAGCTCTTGCATCTATTTTTCCATGATAAAACTTCGGTCCACTGCATGACAAAATTCAAATATCTGTGTCATCAGATCTGTGACTTTTCACTTGGTTTTTCACTAGGAACTAGTTCTAATTATCAGTATTCTTAATTGAGAATTTACTCTGTGCCAGGCATTGTGATGAACTGCTTGCAAATATTGTCTCTTTTAATTCTCCTGAACTCATGAGGTAGGTTTTTTTTTTTACCATAGGTGAGCCAGCAGGCTTAGTGAGGCTAAGTGGCTTGCCTGCACAGAGAACAGCAGAGCTGGGATTGGCATCCAGAAGTGTCCAGTTGCCAGGTCCATGCTCATATCGACTCTACTGTTCTGCCTTCCCAAGTTAAACTGGATCATTCTGCTCAGCCCTGAGTTCATTTTTTCATCTGGACTGGACTCCTTTTACCTATTTCCCCCAAATTCCTTTTCCTCTCTTTTTTGTGGTTGAAGAAATCTACTTGCCTCCAAATATTACTTTTTTTTTTAACCTCTAGATGTTCTTCTCGCTCCTTCTAGCATAAAGTCATTTCCTTTTTGTTCTTTAGCTTTAAAATATCTGATTTCAGGATTGCATGGTGATCTGTGTACTTTACCAGAGATCCATTCAGACACATTACCTATTACAGTCACTGCCAGGTGGTATAACAGACAGAAACCTGTTCACATACTAACTGTCACGCTTTCATGCCCACGTAGCATGTACCTAAGATAGGCTGGGCTGATGGTCTGGTTACCTGGTGACATGACCCGTGACCATAGAAACAAAGGAAGTGAGGTGTCTTCAAAGTTGCAGGAATCCACTAGGACACTGCTCAAGAGTTTCTTGGCAGAAGTGCAAATTGGTCATGGTGTCCAGGTGCTGGGAGGAACCACGTTGTAATTAAAGAGGCAAAACTGAAACTAAACCAGAGCTGGGCTAAAGGCATATGTGATGCCAAGTGTTATTATCCAGTGGTGAGGTTGGACAAGAAGACTTAAAGTCTGAATTCAGAAACGTTGGAACTGGACTATCCAGTGGGTCAGATGGGAGGCTCAGGAGAGAGACTATGAGCAAAAGAAGGTACCGGAGCCTCCACTTTCAAGGACAGAGGAGGAGGCTCAGTTAGACCTGATAACCTAAACGGGGTGGCGAGCCTGAGCAGAAAGAAGCAAACCAGTGGTTTTCTCTTTTAATTTCTTGACCCCCTTTTCTTTTTCTTCCTCCGGAAATATTCTGAAACACTTACTCAAATAAATAGCATTTTCAACCAGCAGATACATTTAGCAGGAGCAATATTCACATGCGCCAATGTGTAGACGGAACTCGGGGGCCCTTCTGCTGTGGCGCAGGTGCTCTGGAGCTCGTCACCGGGCTGCCACCTCGCAAACGCTGGAGGTAGTAACCTTTTCTTATTCTGCGTTTAAAAATAGTAACATTTTTGACCTCTATCTAGTATTCTAGGTGACACATTTGTGCCAAATATTCAAATTTAATGGAGAATTTGAGGTGAGGTCTAGGAAAGCCACAGAGAGAGAGAGAAAGAGTGCAGAGAGGAGGGTGGAGGGAGACAAAAAGAGAGAAAGATTTTCTAATGCATGAAATTATCGATTAAGTACCATATTTTGTGGGGGGAGGGGATGAAATATACATGACATAAAAATTCATGAAATTTTTAACCATTATAAAACATACAGTTCAGTGACATTAAACATAGTCACACTGTGGGTTCTCTAACCATTGCCACCACCTCCACCACCAGAACGTTTTCTTCTTCCCAAATGGAGCTTCTGTACCCATTAACATTAAAGCGTTAAGTCCCCACTCCCCTGACCCCAGCCCCTGAAAACCACAATTCTACTTTCTGTCTCTGCGAATGTGACAGTCTCAGTACCTCCTATAAGTAGAATCAGACAGTATTTGTTTCTTTGTGACGGCTTATTTCACTCAGCATAATATCCTCAAGGGTCATTCATGTCATTGCATGTATCAGGATTTCCTTTCATTGAAGGGCTGACTAGCATTCCACGGTATGTACGTACCACTTTTCATTTATACATTCATCCACAGAACCACATTTTTGGAGGCAGAAAAAAGACCTGACAAATGTGTCAATAGCTTGGTTCCCTCAAGTAAGCAGAACCACGATGCCTGACATGGAATAAGAAATTTATTATAGGAACTGGACCTTACACAATAGGTGAAGACATCTATGGAAGGCTCTGCCTCTGGTGATGGGCTCTAAGTTGGAGGTCAGCAGGGCAGGCAGGCAGGAGAAAAGCTGGGTGGGAAATAGGGGAAAGTGAGGACTAACAGGAACCCACAGGAATAAACTGGAACCCACCAGGACAAAATAGAACCAACATTTGTCTCCCTCACATTGAACTCCAGTAGCATGGGAAGGAGCTGGTGCTCTTTCCATGGAACTGGAGACAGGCCTGCCAAGGACCCAAAGAAGCTGAAGGGGGAGATCCAGGGGGACTTGGAGCATCCGTGGCCCCATTACTGCCTCATCCTGATGAGATGAGTCAGCACATGAGCAAGAATGTGTGCAAACGACTGCACCACTTGAGGTCTTACATCCAACCTTCCTAGTGTCACCACTGCTACTTGTCTCCCACCTTCCAAACTTCCTGCAAATTTCCCTTGAGGCCAGCCTGACCCAGAACCATACAGGAAGGGGCTTCTGAGAAACACAGTCCTAACTTAGTTGACACGGCACAACACCACTGCAGTATCTTAAGAACTACTTAGACATGATGATTTCAACATGTCAAATTCCACTTCTGATGCTCTCAACAATTAATTGTTTCAGAAAGTCTGGAGTAGATCCAATATCCTTCTCTTTTGCTGTGGGGCAGCTGGGTATCAGGACATCAAAGCAACAGCATCAGATTCTGAATTGCCCAAGTCCTGGTGAAACAAACAACCCCTCCATCACAGTTTATATCACACAGAAGAATGAAAGGTGAAAGACTCGGCAGCACACAGCTAGCTGCAAAGCCCTGGATGCCTGGCACTGCATTTGAACATTTGTCTCTGCTCCTGTGACTGATGTGTGGGGCCCATGACCGTCATCACAGGGATGCCTGAGGGTTGAGAGCACTGCTCTTCACTGTTTGGGTTGAGAGTGAGGCTGTCGGCACGTGTAAAGGTGACCAGAGACAGTGGTGTGTGTGTTGGGGGTGGAGGGTGTGAAAAAAGGGTTCAGAGAAAATGTCATTACCCCAGGGGCTGGCACACACCAGGAAGTGAGCTGGGAATCTTTCAGACTGCCACTCCCCCTAGGGAGATATGTTCTAGTGACACCAACTGGGCCACTCAACAGCAGTGATCCCCTGTTCAGGGCTGTGACCCCCTTATTCCCTCTGTCTGCCGGGGTCCAGCCTGGCTTCCAAGCTCTAGGGGCCGACTACCCAATGTTTGTGTGGCTCATGCCCCCCAGGCCACTCCTTCCTTGACAGCTGCATCCAGACCATTTCCCAGCTTGTTAGCAGCCTCCCTGCAGGGAAGCTGAGACAGGAGACAGAAACTCAAGCCTTCCTTGATTAGCAGCTCCAGTCAGATTCCTGAGGAATGGAGAATGATGCCACTGGCTTGGCCCACCCATGGATGTTGATTGTTTGTTATTGTGTAGTTGGTTTACAAAGTTAAAGGTTTGTAAGATTGTTTTGTCGGGGCTTGCCTGTATCTGTATACTCTGTCCTGTATCTCTTTCCATTTATTTATTCATTCAGTTATTACTTCCATAAACATTTAAGGTATGAGGGATACAAATATGAATATAACATGCTTCCTGTCCTTGAGCCAAGAAGAGCCCGGGGAGATACAGGGACATTGTATGTATGCTCAGTCATTCTCATACACTGTGGTAAGAGCCATGACAGCACAATGCGTGGGATATTAACAGTGAATTCTGGAGGGATGAAAAGAGGATCTCTGCAGGAGGAAATATCTGAGGTCAGCCTCCCTTCGTGTATGTGACTGGCATTGTGCTGGGGCAGGTGGATGGGGGTATGTTCTGTTTTCTGTTGCTATGTAATTAACCACTCCAAAAACTCAGTAGCTGGGAATTACTTTTTATTTGCTCCTGATTCTGCAATTTGGGCAGGGCTTGGCAGAGATGGCTGGTCTCTGCTCCTGTGGGATTGGCTTGGGCAGCTCAGCTGCCTTAGCCCGCCAAGGCTCAAATGGCTGCAGGCTGGCTGGGCCTCTCTCTTTCATCCCCCAAGGCTCTCCTCTCTCTGCACAGCCTCTGTCTCCAGCAGGATAGTCATTCTCCTTTACGTGGTGGCTGGCTGCCAAAGGGATGAAAGTGGGAGCTGCCCGTCTTCTGAAGGTCTGGGGGTAGGATAAGCACAGAGTAATTCCACTACAAGACCCGCCCTGCCTCAAGGGCATGGGAAATAGGCTTCTCTTCATGGGCTGACAGGAAAGGTTGGTGGCCACCTTTGTGAATGTGAATGAGACCTGGATTCTTTCCTAAATCTAACCATCTATGGACGCACACTTTGAACAGAATCTGACAAATCCCTGAGCTCTACTGATGCCCTGTTGGGGAGTGGCAGGTGAGATCCATCCCTGTGTAGTCCTGTGTCCTGCTACTGGTTTTAGGCAACTTTCTGGTTACCTGATCCTGACTCTCAGGGTAGCAGAATCCTTTGCTTGGAGTGTTGTGTCTCCATGGTAGACTGTTTGGAGTACTACAAGAGCAGAGAGCTGGGAGTTCATTATATTTACTGAACAAGTTCTATGAACTGGTCTCTCTTCATTTGCTCCTAATTGCTTGTTTAATAATTTCTTGTATGTATTTGGTTTGAGACTTATTTTCATTTTAATCAGGCAACTAGGTTATAGGGGATTAGCTAATTTTCACCTTCCTTATGATTCTTTGGTAGCTATGAATTATCAAAAAGGACCAAGGCGTTGTGTGTCGCTGAACTGGCTCAGGCAGCTCACAAGTAGTCTCTGCTTTCCATACCTGGAGCCACAGTCTTCAGCTGTCTTCTCTACTCATCTGCTGGCACTGGGGTTCTGTCTCCTAAAGCAGACTTTACCTATGCACAAAAGTGATTCTTTGTGGTTTGGCCCGGGCCCTGCATTGCTAGGGGCTGGCTCCCATCCCAGCGGAGCGTGCTTCTCCCTTCCATGATGCCACCAGTCTGTCGGAGGCACAAACCCAAAAGAACAGTCTGTTTGCCAAGGGAGTGTGTCTTTGCAAAAACAGGCAGCTCAGCACGACTGCTGCACCGAGAGGGAAGTCACAGCATCTGTCAACTCACAAAAGCTGCTCACAGCTTTCCCCTGCACTCCTTCCCGTAGGACATGATAACTGCCACAATGGTTGTCCCAATCACAGTTCAGCGACTCATCTGGAAAAGGAGCACACAGTCCTGAACTGCCATCTGAGCTAAGAGCTCATTCGTGCTTGGGCAGAAGATGAAAAGTCCTGACACAGTTGACCTCAGGGAGTTGGAGGCTACGGGGTGAAATTTCAATGATGTTTACATTTCCAAAGAGATTTTATCCAGGACTTATGACTGGGGAAATAGGCCATAAGTATAAGCCAAGATAAATTAATGTTCAGGGGTCGTGAAAACTATTTAATGAGATGCATAGCAAATATTTATTGCAAATCTATTATATTCAGAGGACTGCTCTGGGTGATGTAGGAAAAATTAAAGTACTTTTATCAGGCCTGATTTTTCTTCTTAGCCCATACTGAGATTAAAAAACAAATATCGGCATTTCATTTGGGCTCCTTATAGATCCTGGTGCGTGATCTGTTATTGAGCTCAGCGTTAGAAGCAGTTGATATACATGGGACTTCAAAAAAAAATTATATGTAGATATATATTTAAATATATTTAACATATATAATTGTATATAATTTATTTAAATACATTTAACATGTATTTATTTATATTCATTTATTAAATGTGTTTTGGCCTCCAATCACAATTTTTTTTTATTGTGGTAAGAATATTTAACAGGAGATCTGCCCTCTTAAATTTTTAAGTGTACAATACCATAGTGTTAACTGTAGATACAGTGTTGTACAGAAATCTCTAGAACTTACTCATCTTGCTTAACTGAAACTTTACGCCCATCGAACAACTCCTCGTTTCCCCCTCCCCACCCCCTGCCAACCACCATTCTAGTCTCTGCTTTTGTGAGTTTGACTCTTTGAGATCCCTCATGTAAGTGGAACCATGCAGTGTTTGTCCTGGGTCTGGTTTATTTCATTGTGCATAACGTTGTCCAACTTCATGCACGTTTTTGTAAATGGTGGGATTTTAGAAGCCGCTGTCCTATAATCAATTAGGGCTAGGCCCACGTCATTCCAGAGGAGATCTCACTCCTGGCTCCTTCCTTGGTCTCACAATCTCTGTGTCACTTGGGGCCAGATGGGCGGCAAGCCCAGTCCGCCCAGGAGCGCACAACTGGGGAGGATGAATCTAGGAGGCTATGGTGGAAGTGAGTGCTGGTAGCCTGTCCATTCTCAGTCTTCCCAGCTGTAAGAACTGTTATGGCTGATTCCTTTACTGGTTGGCCTGGTAAATAAGAACATCCTCCCAAGACAAACATTAGATTTTTCCTGAAGACAATACCATCTAAAGCCATGCCTGTGAAAGAACATTTCCCCATCAGCAAGGCTCTGCCTCTGTCCTTGAACAACTGTCCTTGTTATGATAATAAAAAAATGTTTACTCCTAGGAATTTACCCTAAGACTGCAGCAGCCCAGTTTGAAAAGGACAGATGCACCCCTATGTTTATCGCAGCACTATTTACAATAGCCAAGAAATGGAAGCAACCTAAGTGTCCATCAGTAGATGAATGGATAAAGAAGATGTGGTACATATACACAATGGAATATTATTCAGCCATAAGAAGAAAACAAATCCTACCATTTGCAACAGCATGGATGGAGCTAGATAAAGGGTATTACACTCAGTGAAATAAGCCAGGCGGAGAAAGCCAAGTATTGAATGATTTCACTCATCTGTGGAGTGTAAGAACAAAGAAAAAACTGAAGGAACAAAACAGCAGCAGACTCACAGAACCCAAGAACGGACTAACAGTTACCAAAGGGAAAGGGACTGGGGAAGATGGGTGGGAAGGGAAGGATAACAGGGAAAAAGGGGCATTATGATTGCAGAGGTGATGTTGGAGGGGCACGGGGAGGGCTGTACAACTCAGAGAAGACAAGTAGTGATTCTATAGCATCTCACTATGCTGATGGACAGTGACTGTAATGGGGTTGGTGGGGGGGACCTGATGAAGGGGGTAGTTTAATAATCATAATATTGCACATGTAATTGTAGATTAATGATCCAAAATAAATTATTTAAAAAAAGAATACTTAGGAGAAGCTAATAAAAGAATAAGTGATTAAAAAGAAAAAAAAAGAACATATGGGATGTGAACAATTTCCAGGGATGTGTTGTTTTAATTTGTCTGATTTTTCGCATACTATTCAAGATCAAATAGACAACATTCACCATGTTATTGATAAGTTTTCACAGATGCCTGGATTGTTAAATTGGTTTTCTTTTTTTCATTGGATATGGCCTATAATTGTAGGTCTAATACTGTTATGCATTTGTATTCCTGTTCTCCTAGTGTGTGTGCGGAAGGCAGTTGTTGGTCTTTTTTTTTTAATACAATTTATTTTGGTATCATTAATCTACAATTACATGTGCAATATTATGCTTATTAAACTACCCCTTCATCAGGTCCCCCCCACCAACCCCATTACAGTCACTGTCCATCAGTGTAGTAAGATGCTATAGAATCATTACTTGTCTTCTCTGACTTCTACAGCCCTCCCCGTGCCCCCCCAACATTACGTCTGCTAATCGTAATGCCCCTTTTTCCCTCTTATCTCTCCCTGCCCACTCATCTTCCCCAGTCCCTTTCCCTTTGGTAACTATTAGTCTGTTCTTGGGTTCTGTGAGTCTGCTGCTGTTTTGTTCCTTCAGTATTTTTTCTTTGTTCTTATACTCCACATATGAGTGAAATCATTTGATACTTGTCTTTTTTCGGCTTGGCTTATTTCACTGAGCATAATACTGTCTAGCTCCATCCATGTTGTTGCAAATGGTAGGATTTGTTTTCTTCTTATGGCTGAATAATATTCCATTGTGTATATGTACCACATCTTCTTTATCCATTCATCTACTGATGGACACTTAGGTTGCTTCCATTTCTTGGCTATTGTAAATAGTGCTGCAATAAACATAGGGGTGCATCTGTCCTTTTCAAATTGGGCTGCTGCATTCTTAGGGTAAATTCCTAGGAGTGGAATTCCTGGGTCAAATGGTATTTCTATTTTGAGTTTTTTGAGGAACCTCCATACTGCTTTCCACAATGGTTGAACTAATTTGCATTCCCAGCAGCAGTGTAGGAGGGTTCCCTTTTCTCCACATCCTCGCCAACATTTGTTGTTGGTTGTGTTTTGGATGTTGGCCATCCTCACTGGTGTGAGGTGATATCTCATTGTGGTTTTAATCTGCATTTCTCTGATGATTAGTGATGTGGAGCATCTTTTCATGTGCCTGTTGGCCATCTGAATTTCTTCTTTGGAGAAGTGTCTATTCATGTCCTCTGCCCATTTCTTAATTGGATTATTTGCTTTCTGTTTGTTAAGGTGTGTGAGTTCTTTATATATTTTGGATGTCAACCCTTTATCAGATACGTTATTTATGAATATATTCTCCCATACTGTAGGATGTCTTTTTGTTCTACTGATGTTGTCCTTTGCTGTACAGAAGCTTTTCAGCTTGATATAGTCCCACTTGTTCATTTTTGCTTTTGTTTCCCTTGCCTGGGGAGATATGTTCATGAAGAAGTCGCTCATGTTTATGTCCAAGAGATTTTTGCCTATGTTTTTTTCTAAGAGTTTTATGGTTTCATGACTTACATTCAGGTCTTTGATCCACTTTGAGTTTACCTTTGTGTATGGGGCTAGACAGTAGTCCAGTTTCATTCTCTTACATGTAGCTGTCCAGTTTTTCCAACACCAGCTGCTGAAGAGGCTGTCATCTCCCCATTGTATATCCAAGGCTCCTTTATCAAATATTAATTGACTGTATATGTTTGGGTTAATGTTTGGATTTTCTATTCTGTTCCACTGGTCTGTGGGTCTGTTTTTGTGCCAATACCAAATTGTCTTGATTACTGTGGCTTTGTAGTAGAGCTTGAAGTCAGGGAGTGTAATTCCCCCTGTTTTATTCCTCCTTCTCAGGATTGCTTTGGCTATTCGGGGTCTTTTGTGGTTCCATATGAATTTTAGAATTATTTGTTCCAGTTCATTGAAGAAAGCTGTTGGTAGTTTGATAGGGATTGCATTGAATCTGTAGATTGCTTTAGGTAGTATAGCCATTTTGACAATATTTATTCTTCCTAGCCAAGAGCGTGGGATGCATTTCCATTTGTTAGCATCCTCTTTAATTTCTCTTAGGAGTGTCTTGTAGTTTTCAAAGTACAGGTCTTTCACTTCCTTTGTTAGGTTTATTCTGAGGTATTTTATTCTTTTTGATGCAATTGTGAATGGAATTGTTTTTCTGATTTCTCTTTCTGTTAGTTCATTGTTAGTGTATAGGAAAGCAACAGATTTCTGTGTGTTAATTTTTGTATCCTGCAATTTTGCTGAATTCAGATATTAGTTCTAGTAGTTTTGAAATGGAGTCTTTAGGGTTTTTTTATGTACAGTATCATGTCATCTCCAAATAGTGACAATTTGACTTCTTCTTTACCAATCTGGATGCCTTGTATGTCTTTGTTTTGTCAGATTGCTGTCGCTAGGACCTCCAGTACTATGTTGAATAACAGTGGAGAGAGTGGGCATCCCTGTCTTGTTCCCGATCTTAGATGAAAAGCTTTCAGCGTCTCGCCGTTAAGTGTGATCTTAGCTGTGGGTTTGTCATATATAGCCTTTATGATGTTGAGGTACTTGCCGTCAGTTGTTGGTCTTTTAAAGCCAATACTAGCATATGCTACTTTTCAAGAATTAACTTCAAGAAATAAGTGATTCCTTTTAAACAACTTTGTGAAATCATATACTGATTCCCCACCTGCATTTGCTGCAAGAAAATAATCATGTATATTGTGATTTTATCCATAATTATAGCTGCTGGCTGTCCTCTCTTTCATATTTTATCTCCCTGTTTGGTCCCAGCAGATGGCTGGTTAGCCAGTGACGGGTAAGATTCCTCACGGGAGGAACAACCTAAGACAGGCACAGTCGCAAGGGACCTCAGGTGAGCAACGTGGGGGACAACTGAGGTGAGGCATAGAACCTCACCCCTCCAGACGAGAGAGACATTGCCTGTGACAAGCTATGTCACAGGCCGAGCCCAGCTAATCATTATTCTGGTACCTTCCACAAATATATGCATATGCATTTGCATCAATTAAAACAAAAAAAGGTGAAATGTGGGATTCACTTATAATTTAAGTATAAAAATCATATGAATAATCATAGTTGATTGATTATAGTAACTGAATTAGTTTCTCTGATATGACTGCCTTTGCACTGTTCACCTTGTGGGAGCTTGTTCACTGTATTGGAACTTGTTCGTTATGCTCCAAAATATTGGAGACTGTTGAGAATTAAGCTTGGAGTTGATTAATGATAGTGTATTGAGTTCCCTATGCAGAATTCTAATGTTGTTAGCAACCATTTGATCAATAAATGTGAGAGGTGCTCTCTCAGCATCACTCTTGAGCTGTTAAAAAAAAAAGCAGATTAGATGTAGTAGAAGAGATGTAAATGGAATAGAAATTAAAGAAGAGGAATACAAAGAAGCTGAGACACTGAGAGAAAAAAGAATATCTAAGAATGAAAGAATATTGAGAGAACTGTGTGGCCAGTAATAAAAAAATTAATAGTTCTGGGGGTGTAATGTGCAGCATGGTGAGCAATAAAGTCTTGTGTATTGAAAAGTTGTTAAGAGAAAAAACCTCAAAAGTTCACATCGCAAGAAAAAATAATTTGTAACTATGTATGTTGAAGGATGTTAACTAAACTTACTGTGATAATCATTTCACAATAAAAAAATGTTTAGATTTTTTTTCTGCTTCATCTGAGAGGTCTGGCAACATCACAAAAGGATGATACTAGCTTTTAATGGTTCTCTGTCCCTATTTCTCAGGGAATGACCTTTAAAAAGTCCACTGGCTTCAGAGTCTGGCTTTGAGGGAGGGAGGTGGCCATGGGGGTGTTACCAGTTCCTCACTTCTTTCTCTTCTAGAAAGTGGTAAAAATGGGGCAGAGGAGCTGGGTGTTTCCCAGGGATTCCCTTGGTCTAGTGATTTGAGAGAGGCTGGAACTTAGAAAAAGCAAGAACAGCCTCCAGCTTCCGGCAACAAAATAGAAACAAATGGCTTAGGACTCCGACAGGTGCGTGCCTGGTGAACTCCAGGCTTGGCCCGTAGGGAGGGGCTGCAGTAGGGGCTCAGGCGCCTTCGGAGAAAGGGCGCATCCTGAGGGAGAAGGGTGGCAAGAGGGAGAGGCGAGAGTGTGACATTATGATTGTCCTCACCGTGCCCGGGGATTCCATGTCTCAGGCAGGGAGAGGAGGCCTACAGATGGAGTAACATATAATATTTTATCAAAAACTGAAAATATTAGGAGTATAAGAGTCCTGGAGCCCTGAGTCTGGGAACCCTTGCAAAGAAAGTAACTAGGCGAGCAAAGAAATGCCCTCATTTTATTAGGGCACTGCCAGGTCCCCTTCCCAAATCTTCTGGGGGCTGCTGAACCCGTGGTCTTTCCATTACCCCCCAAATGCCTCTTAAAACAACCCTTCAACCTCAGATCTGACTGAGGGCTTCGGCAGCTGTGCCTTGAAAGTGCGTCACCATCTCGATGCGGTGGCTGCTCCTGCCAATGGCCGAGGGGCAGGGATACCAGAAGACTTGGCCTTCTTGTGTCTGTGCCTTTGGCTCAAGGCCTCCCAGCTGGTCTTGTTGAAACTTCCTTTAGCTACATGGCAGTTTAGGACATTTCTAGCCAACCTTCTCTCCCTCCCTCTCTCTGGAGTCGTGGTCTGACCATGTTCCCAGCCAATGCCAGCTGCATCCTTATTTCCTTCACAAGTGTTGGAAGACATGGACTGACACATTCTGTTCGACCTGAACTTGAGATCATTAGCTGAGGGTCAGCTACGAATCTGAGAGAGAAGACCCACATCTCTGTTGTTTCTCTCTGGACTCAAGGCCTCTACTGAGATCAGTGTTTGGGGAGAGGACAAATTCTCTACCTTGTAGGTGCACCAGGAATATAAACTGAGTTGGTAATTTCATTTTTCGCAGAAAGTTTGACTTCCTCCATTCTACGCAAGACAGGCCCTTTATGCTCATTTGCTTGAAGAGAAGTAGGTGTTGTAGGATCAGCTTACAGAGGCTGCTTGAAAATATCCTCTCATCCTGTCCTTTGGGAAAGTCTTAACTCATTATGTTAGGTGTCCCTGAAGGGAAGAAGCAGTTTTTGGGAGAGAGGAGATCAGGCCAGAGGAGATCTCTCAACATCGGGGAGGGGAAAGTGGTCCGTACATTCTACCAAAGTGGAGAATTGAGACTTACCTTATTGTGGGGACGTAAGTAGCTGTAAGGAACTCAGAGTGGGGTGGGGACAACTCTATGGGCTCTAACAGGCACTAGGGTCCCCAGAATGACTCTAGATTCCCACGCCCCCAGTATGGCATGTAAGGAACAGAGCTAGAAGATTTCAAGATCCCATGGGGGTCAGGACAATGAGGATTTCAGCAACTATTCTTATGAACTAAATCAAAGATTCTTTCTTGGTTCACGTCAGCCTCCTGGATTCTTGCGCAACTTTAGGGAGAATCAGGAGCCTTAATAATGCCTGAAAATGAATTTCCCACCAGCCTGGTAAGGGGGGAGTTCAGAGTTAGATTTGATTAGGTTTTTTTTCTCATCCAGTTTTTTGTGACATAATTCACATATCATAAAATTCATGTTTTTACACTGTACGATGCAGTGGTTTTTTAGTCCATTTACAGAGTTATGCAGCCATTACACTATCTACATCCAGAACATTCTCATCACTCCAAAAAAAGGCTCTGTACACATTAGTCACTTCCCATTTCCCCTTGCACCCCATCCTGGATAACCACTAATCTATCTATTTTCTGTTTCAATAGATTTGCCCATTCTGGACATTTCATATATATGGAATCACACAATATGTACCCTTTTGTGGCTGGCTTCTTTCGCTTAGCACAGTGTTTTCAAGGTTCATCCATGTGTGGTGTGTGTGTCAGTACCTCAGTCCTTCTCACAGCGGAACAATGGCTCATTGTATCGAAATGTCACATCTTATTTGTCCAGTAACAACTGATGGATGTTTGGGTTGTTTCGACAAGTTAGCATTTATGAATAACACTGCTCCTGTACACGTTTTTGCGTGGACATATTCTTCAGTTCTTTTGAGTATGTACTTAGGAATGAAAGTGCTGGGCCAGATGGTAACTATGCTTAACTTTCTGAGAAACTGCAACACTGGTTTTCAAAGAAGCTGCACTGCGCTTTACATGCCAACCAGCAATATATGAGTGTTCTCATTTCTCCACATCCTTGCCAGCATGTACTAACATTTACCTTTTTTGATTAAAGCCATCCCAGTGGGTATGGAGTTTTATTGCATAGATGTTTCGATTTGTGTTTCCCTAATGAGCAACGCCACTGAGCATCTTTCCCTGTCATACTGAATATTAGGCAGCACTAAAAACAAATGTGCTATCAAGGCATGAAAAGGCATGGAGGAAAATTGAATGCATATCATGAAGTGAAAGAAGCTGGTTTGAAAAGGCAGTACTGTAAGATTGCAGCTATATGACATAGAAAAGCCTAAACTATAGAGGATAAATGTAGTTGCCAGGGACTGGGGTAGGAGGGAGGGGTGAATAGGCAGTGCACAGAGGATTTCTAGGGCAGTGAAACTAGTCTTGTATGATACTGTAATGATGGATATTTGTCAGTATGCGTTTGTCCAAACCCATAGAAGGGACACCACCAAGCATGAACCCTGAGGTAAACTATTGATTGATCTTGGGTGGTTATGATGTGTCACTGTGGTCTCATTACCCCTGGTGGGGGCTGTTGATAATGGGGAGACTGTCCATGTGGGGGGGGGCAGGGAGTATTTTCTGCTCAATTTTGCTGTGAGCCTAAAACTGCTCTAAAACAATAAAGTCTTCAAAAAAAAAAGTTAAGCCTTCTAGGTGTTGGTTCTTGCTTAGAAAGATGAAGATGCGACTTCCTATGTTTTCTTCCTGTTATTTATAGTTTCATTTTTATGCTTAAATCTGTGATCTACATGAATCTTATGTACAGTGTGAGCTAAGCATTTGTTTGTTTTCTCAGTCTGGTTGTGTCAAGTGTACCATTTCCCCTCTGATTCCAAGTGCCACTTTATCATATATCAAATTAGCAAATGCATTTGTTTCTATAATCTATACTGTCCTAGTGATCTGTTTGCCTGTTTGGGTATCATTAGCAAATTATTTTATTTACTGTGGTTTTGTTGTACAGTTTAGGAGCTGTTAGTTCTTCCTCCAAATTTCATGATGGCATGTATATTTTTTCATGTGACTTTGCAATCAGATTGTCTAATATTAAAGAAAATGCTTGTTGTCATTATTAAACACTTATGTATTTAGATAAATAGGCTTTAGTTTTTAGAGCAGTTTTAGGTTTGCTGAAAAATCGAGCCGAATGTACAAAGGGTGCCCATATACTTCCTCCTCCCTACCCCACAGTTTTGCCTGTTATTAACATCTTGCCTTAATCTGGCACATTTGTTACAATTGATGAACCAGTATTGATACTACTATTAGTAACTAAAGACCATCCATAGTCTACACTTAGATTCACTCTTGTAGAGTTCTATGAGTTCCATAAATGTATTGACCATTGCAGTATAATACAGAATAGTTTCATTGCCTTAAAAATCCCTTGTGCTCCACTTACTCATCCCTTTCCCACTGGCCCACTGCTGAGCCCCTGGAAATGGCTGATATTATTATCTCTGTGGTTTTGCTTTTTTCAGATGGTCATATAGTTGGTATCATACAGTATGTAGCCTGGCAGACTGGCTCTTTCACATAGCTACGTGCATGTAAGTTTTCTCCATGTCTTGATAGCTCATTTCTTTCTAGTGCTAAATAATATCTCATTGTCCTCCATGTACCACAGTTTATCCACTCACCTATTGAAGGACATTGTGGTTGCTTCCAGTAATTGGCAATTATAAATAAAGCTGCTATAAACACTCATGTGCAGGTTTTTGTGTGGACATGGCTCAACTCACTTGGGTAAATATTTAGAGGTGAGATTGTAGGGTCCTATGGTTAGATTATGTTTGGTTTTCTAAGAAGCCACCAAACTGTCCTCCAAAGTGGCTGGACCATTTGGTATTCCCACAAGCAACAAGAGAGTTCCTGTTGCTCTACCTGTTAGTATTTTAATTGGGATAGCATTAAATTTATAGAGTAATTTAGGAGTACTAGGCCTTTTCATTATATTTAGTGGTATTATCCAAGAACAGAATAGGTCTTTCAACTTATGTAATCTTCATTTACATCCCCAAATAGCATTTTAAATTCTTCTCTCCAGGTCAGGAGACAATTCTGCAAAGGTCTTTTATGTTTCTATTTGTGTTTCTGCCTTTTTTCCAGACTATCCTTCCAAGAATGTTTGTATATTGAATAGCCTTAAAAGATGGAGATATTAAAAAACCTAGGAATAAATTTAAGCAAGGACATGAAGAATAGAAAACCAGAAAAAAACCCATGCATATATGATAAATTAAGAGAAAGACAAACACCATATGATCTCACTTATATGTGGAATCTCAAAAAATATAGTAAAACACCAAACATAAATACAGATAACACACTGGTGGCTGCCAGAGGGAGTGGGTGGAGGTAGGCAAAATGAGTTAAGGGAATCAAAATGTACAAACTTGCAGTTTTAAAATAAGTTCTGGGGATGTAATGTACAGCACAGGGGTTATAGTTAATAATACCATATTGGGTATTTGAAAGTTCAGGAGAGTAAATCTTAAAAGCTCTCTAGAAAAAAATTCTGTAACCATGTATGGTGACAGGTTAACTAGACTTACTATGGTGATCAATTTTCATATATAAAAATATCAAATTTATTATGTTGTATAGCTGAAACTAATGTAATGTTCTATGTCACTTATACCTCAATAAAAAAATATTAGTACAGAGAAAAGGCAGGGATACAAACTTACTGCTTCCCAAAATAGAAAGCACAAAACTGACATTAAAAAAAAGTGGAGATATTGTCTTCATCTTGAGCAAAGGGCAGGCATGCTTAATGTCTAATATAAAAGCTTCAGTTTCTCTAAACTTGAGATTCTTCTCCACTAATGCAACTCATCACATGTACATGTAGAGGTGTCAGCTGGCCCCCTGTGGGAACTAGAGCTCAGGAAATTGGCCCAATAAAATGCCAATACTCTGACTACTGTAATTGTTGTGAGTAATAAAATCCAGGAGTTTGATGTCTTCTGCCAGCATCCACCAAACTATGGTGGACTAAATCGTTAGTTTGCAAGGAAGCAAAATATTAATGTTGTTTCATAGGGAAAAACATGTGCAGTGGGAAAAATATGTATAAGAAATCTATTATTACTAATGAAAGCCTATTTTTAGACTTCTGTTATCAAAAATCTATTATTTTTGTAGCAGCAGATTCAGAGACTCCATGAAGGAACTAGTGGTTACAAAAGGGGAGGGGTGTGGGAGGGTGGGTGGGAGGGAGGGCGAAGGGGATTGAGGGATATTATGTTTAGTACACATGGTGTGGGGGATCACGGGGAAAACAGTGTAGCACAGAGAAGGCAAATAGTGAATCTGTGGCATCTTACTACACTGAAGGGCAGTGACTGCACTGGGGTATGGGTGGGGACTTGATAATATGGGTAAATGTAGTAACCACATTGTTTTTTCATGTGAAACCTTCATAAGAGTGTATATCAATAATACCTTAATAAAATTTTTTTAATGATTATTTTTGTTACATTGTGACCTTACTGAATTTTCATTGCTTCTAATAATTTTATAGTTAATTGTATATAGTCATGTCACTTGCAAAAACTAATTTTGATTTTTTTCATATATACATATATTTCTTTCTTTTGTCTAACTGCCTTGGCTAATACTTCCAGAAATATGTAAAACAGAAGTAATGGTAATAAATGACCTTATCTAGTTTCTGACTTTAATAGACTTGCTTACATCACTTCACTGTTAAGATTGACACTAGCCTTTGTCTTTAGAGCTATAAAGACAGATACAGCTATGGACATATGCAATTGTATTTAGGAAGAATTATTTAAAAATTAAGAAGGGATGTTTAATTTTATCAAGTAATTTTATAGCATCTCTGGATATACATTTTATTTTACTTTGATATATTAATAGGCTAAGTTAGTGAGTTATGAAAAATAGAATTCTTAATATTTTCCCATTCTTTCCAGGTTTAAACTCTACTTGGTAATGGTATATTATTTTTAATAAGTTGCTAAATTATATTTTTACAACTTATTTAGGTCTTTGTGCATTCATATTCATAGATGAGTCTTTAAGTTTTGATATTACTGTGATATACTTATTAAATGTGGTATTAATATATGATGACTCCATAAAAAGACTTGAGAAGCCTTACTTCTTCTGTGTTCTGCAGTAGTTTACTCATATTGGAATTTTTTATTCCTTAAACATTTGTAGAATTAAGTTGTTTGTGTCTAGTGCTTTTAAAGTGGGATGCTCTTTGATAACATTTTCAATTTTTTGGTTATCTTTGAAGGCACTTACATGCTGTACCATTTTCATTAGCACTTTTAGTTATATTTCCCTGTAAAATGTCTTATCCATAGCTCTCTTATTTTTCTAGTTAGCCTATAATGACCGCAGTGCCTCACAGTATTGGGCACATTCCACTTTGCTTAGTATTGACTTGTAAGTGCATCAAACTTACTTAACAAACCAGTACCTACAGTTATCAATGTGATAAGCGTGAAATCCACAAAACTTGATGAGTGTTTTATGAGAACTGTGTTGGATGATCAAATAACATCTTCTAAACTCTGGCTTAAAAAATGGACCAGATTATCTTCACTGCGGAATATCTCAGAGCCTGGGATATACAGAGGTGCTCAGAGAGAGAATACAGTGTGTACACAGTGGTTTTTACATTTATTTGGCCATAAAACTTCTTTCTGGACCCCACCAAGAGAAACTCATGTGTTCTGGGGCACATGAGTGTATTTTGTAAGTTCTTTTAGAAATTTCATTTTTCAAATAATTCATTTTTACTGTATGTTACAAAAAAGATCAGTTTGTCATTGGCTGGAAATGTAAACAAACTGTCCCCCCAGTTTGAGGAGCACTGTTCCACCGCACACTTTGTGATATGCTACTTGTACTCAGCACACCTTTGGAATCTCTTCTGATTCCTTTATTGCAACTTAAATTCCTTCATTACAACTTAAAAGTGTGGGAGAGTTAATTCCCCATGGCATGAACGTCAACCAGTAAGAGAGCAGAGGTTGGTGGGAGCAGGGCGGTTTGAGTCCCCACTGCCCACTCTGCACAGCCTCCCTGGAGCTACCCCACATGCCAGATGGGCACATCTGCAAAGATCCGCTATGGCTCTTTGAGGCTTGTCATGAACAGTAACCAGAATGCTCACACCCTGCCTTAAATTTTTCCTCTTCCCATTTTCCTTCTTCCTCATTTTTCCTACCCTAGGTGATGTGTCTCAGAAATAAAGTATCAGGCTCTGTTCTCTACAGAACCCTAACTAAACACTGCTATAGACATATTATAGTGTCGAAGCAGCTTTCAGAATGATTGTTTCATATACAAGGGTAAACATACAGAGATAGGAATATATATCTTTATATAGGCATACATGTGTATATATGTATGCCTGTGTATTCCTAATGCATACATATGTATGCACCCTATCTATCTATCTATCTATCTATCTATCATCTATCTTTAGAATATATGTCTAAATTCTAGGTACCACAGCAGAATTTTTAAGACCCATGACTCTCACTCATTCACTCCTCATGTTTTGAGGGCTACAATATGCTGGGAGGCAATGAATAAAATGCCATGCGTGTGTTCAGCGAGAGTGCTGTGAGGTGGAGGACACAGGCAAGCACGAGGCAGAAACTGCAGGGGGCCAATGTTGGTAAAGTTGCATACATCCAAAATGAGTCCACTGAGACTGGTACCAAACCCCCAGGATCGGACAATGACCAGAGGGAGCCTCTCCAGAGCTGCATTGTGAATGGTTTTAAATAAGCTTTGTTGGGGTGCTGGTGCAATGGAAGAGAGGGGCATTTTAGGCCACGGGGACATCCACGTCCGAAAGTGTGAAAGTGGGCTAGGGCCTGGCATGCTCTGTTGGGGCCCCGAGAGTGGCTGGAGCTTAGGTATGAGGTGCTGAGAAGGGTCATGGGCGGATGAGATTGAAAACTGACAGCCAGACAATGGCCAGATCATGAAGGGCTTGGAGAGCTGGCTCAGGAGCTTGAATTCCACCCTGAGAGCAATGGGGAGCAGTGGATGGATAGTGAGTGGTATCATAGTTTTAAAACAAGCCTGCGAAGTCTGTGACACTTGCTGTGCCTTTGAAAAATTAATATTTAAGTAGAGCCCCCAGTGTCAGATGGCAAGGTGCTGTCAAAAAAGACCACAAGGGAAGTTAGAAATAGAGAAGTTTATTACTTTTAGGTCCTGGAGAAAGTACTCAGAACTCCCAGAAGGGTTCATACGGGAGGTCAGGGCTGGTGTGGACAAAGAGTGGCAGGACCTAGTGCACATGTCCTCATTAGGGTCTGTGGAGAAAGTGCTTTGGGGTTCCTGAGCAAAACTGATGGGTCAGTTCAACCCAGAAAGTGTGGGGTTTTGGTAAGCTCCAGGGGGGCGTGCTAGGGGAAGGCCCTGGGAGGCGGGGAAGGGAAACTGTTCTCACAAGAGCTGATGGGGAAGTCATATCAGGAACTTAATTTGCTTTTAACCCCCAGGGCTGTTATCTAAGACACGCACTTTAGGATGGGCTAGTGTCAGCTCAAGGTCCCTGCAGGTGCTTGGCCGAACAAAATGGGTGCTGAGGCAGCCCTACCGTGGAGCAGCTTAGTTAAACTCTTGACAGAGACTCTTTCATTGCTTCCTTCTAGGTTCACACAGTTGAATTCTCTTCCTCTTGAATGTGGATCAGACTTGGTGACTCGGTTCTATTGAATAGGAAGTGGTGGAAATGGCACTGAATGATTTCTGAGGGTAGGTCAGGGCAGACAACATAGCTTCCAATTGGCTCTCTCTGAGGGCTCTTGACCTTGGAGTTCTGGGTCCCCATTAAGAAGTCTGGGCACCAGTGGGGTGTGGTGGGGGTGGGGAGGCAGTGGAAAAAAAAAAAGGAAAGAGGTTCTCTCGCAGCTGCTGCACTGGAGGGACCCCAGGTAGAGGCCATATAAACAGAGAGAGGGCTGCCCAAGAAGTCCCGGCCATTGGAGCCCCTCAGTCCAGGCACCAGGCATGCGGGTGAGCCAGGCTCCAGTTGATCCCAGTGCCAGCTCCTGAATGTGCTTGCTGAGCCCATTCAAACTCCAGGACCAGGAGAAATAATAAGCATAGACCATCGCGATTGTTTCCAGCCAGTGTTTAAGTTTTTAATAGATGGCAATAGATCATTAATGCAGAAGGCATGGCGGTTTAGAACCTCATTCTGGTTGCAGAGAGGAAATGCAGACAGAGAGAAGATAGCTATGTGGCTTGAAAGAAATACTGAGCTCTCCAACTGAGAGAGTCCAGAAACCACTTGGGCATCCTATGGGCCCTGACTTGGGGGTCCTCCAGGTGCTGTGGGAATGGCCTAATGAACACTGAGTCTATGGGGGTGCTGGAAACCTATTTTAACCTAAGAAAAATGAGCCAGTGGGGGGCCCCTGGGTCCAACTCAGCTGGGCAAGATTGGGGTCTAGTTGGCTCAGAGTGGTGAGGTGCTGGAACATTGGGGCCAGTGGCTAGGACTCAGGTCCTCACACACCACCCGTATGTCAGGAAGAGGGGACCCAGAGGGCAGGCAGACCACACCAATGTCATTTGTAGCCCTGGTTTTGTGCCAGATGCAGTTCTGAATGCTGCAAACACATGGAGTTGATCAGCCAAGGTCAGTAGAGTTGGTCAGCTCCTTAGCCAGTGTGGACAGCCATTACAAAAACATGCTATGGGCGGGGTGGCTGAAACAAAAAGCATCTCTTTCTCATGGTTCTGGAGGGTGGGGAATCCAAGAGCAAGGCCCTGGCAGATTAGGTGTCGAGGAAGCCAGCTTTCTGGTTCACAGGCAGGCTGTCTTCTGGCCGTGCCCTCACGTGGTGGGAAGGGCTCGGGCGCTCGCTGGGGCCTCCCTTATTAGGGTGCCAATCCCATTCCTTATGACCCAATCCCCTCCTAAAAGGTCCCACCTCCTGATACCATCACACTGGGGATTAGGGTTTAGCATATGAATTTTGGAGGGACACACACAGTCAGGATGGAGTGAGGGGAGCTCCCTCCGGGCGGTAAAGGGCCTGGAATCCATAGAGGAAGGTCCAACATGGGCTGCAGGCCTGAGTCGCCTCTGTCAAGACCTTGGCCCCTTACACGTCATCGTGCGCTCCATCCTAAGAGCGATGGTTCTTTCAGATGCTTTTATCTACACAAAAGGCAGAGGGACATTTTCAGTGTCTCTCAACATCTTCTCCTGTGGGGACGCCTGAAACAGTCTCCCCACCTGTCTGCACAGCTCCGCCCCCTCCTCGCCCCTATTTACAGTCCACACAGTGGCTATCGGAGCAGATGGCACTTTCCCTGCCCTAAAGGCCTGCTAAGGTATTCCACTGTCTGGAGAATAATTTTAAACTTGAAAGACCAAATCCAGGACCTCCTGTGAGCCTATCACTCGCCACTTTATTTAGGCCCCCTCTGACTCTCCGTCCTTTCACACTTCAGAGGTTGTGGACCCATAGGATGAGAGTCAAGGCATGTCCATGCAGTTTTTGACCCCCAAGCTTCCATTCATGCTTTTCCCTCAGTTTCTCATGCCCTTCCCTTCCTTTGGTGTGAATCAGAATCTTTCTCCTTCCTCAGGATCAAGCCCCAGTACCACCTCCTCTGTGAGACTTCTCTGCTCCCCTATCAAAAATTAGTTTTTCCTCAATCCCACTTCTGGCCACATATCCAAAAGAATTGCAGTCGGAATCTTGAAGAGCTGTCTGCTCTCCCATTGCAGCCTTAGTCACGTGGCCAAGATACAGAAACAACCCAAGAGTCCATTGACAGTTGAATGGATAAAGAAAACGTAGTATATTTAGGGAATATTATTCAGCCTTCAGATGGAAATCCTGTCTACACAGATGAACCTGGAGGACATTATGCTAAATGAGACAAGCCAGTCACAGGAGGAAAACACTGCAAAAATGTCCTTGTATGAGGTATATGAAATAGTCAAATTCACAGCAGCGGAGACTACGACAGTGGTTGCCAGGGGTTGGGGGCGGGTGAGGGAAATGGGGAATTGTTCAACGGGTATCAGGTTTTGAGTAATGTGAGATGATAAGTTCTAGAGATGTGCTGTGCGACGCAGTACCTACAGATAACAAAATGGCATTGTGCTTTCCAAGCTTCGTTAAGAAGGGAGATTGCACGGTAAGTGTTCTTAACACACACACACAAAAACAAAACAAAGGGACACAGGACACTCTGGGAGGTGGTGGATAGATATGTCTGTTACCCTGCTTGTGGTGATGGGGTCACACATTTGCATAGGTCCAAACTCATCAAACTGTACACATTAAATATGTACAGTTCTTCGTGCATCAAAGCTGTTAAGAAATCAGTTGTTCCCTTTGTGTGTCTAAAGCAGGTCACTTCATCTCCCCCACGGCCCCCAATCTGCCTTATTCTTTACTCATCTCTTTACTTCTCTGTATTCCCCTACTCAGCTGGGGGATCCTTATTCATCTTTGTGTTCCTCTGGTGCCTAATAAAGTGGAGAGCCCGAGCTAAGTTGTCAGTATATTGGATCTGCATTGAGCAGGCAGGACCAGATAACAGAGAAGGTGGGGAGGGGCAGGTTTAAGCTTTCAGTTCTCCTTGACTCCATGGATGAATGGAATGGCTCTGCTTAGCTGCCTAGCATCTGTTTGGCTCCGTATATACACAGCTAGGAATTCTCCGGGGTCAGCCTTACCTCCCCTATAACACCAATGGGCACACTTCTGGGGAAACAGCCTAGCCTGTGGTTGGGCTTTGCTGTGTCAAGTGGATGCTCCAAGAGACCTCCTTCTACAGTGTTGACCGTATCTCCTTCGCCAAAGCCGGCGATTCTGACTTAGGTCCTCACATTGCAGTGACATTTCACTCACCCGGTCTTGGCTTCTAGCAAGTGTTTGTAGTGGAGCTGTGAACCTAGACAGAAGCAGTGGAAAACAGGCAGAAAACAGATTTCATAAAGCTTGTATTCTTTACTTTCTGCTTCAATCACCTCTCGGTCTGTGGATTTCTGTGTAACCCAAGTGAGTTGATTGCACGTCCGATGTCTGCAGTGGAGGACTGACAAAGGAGACGGAGGGGACATATGGCTGACAGTGACATCTGCAGAAATGGCCACAGACAGAAAAAAACATATCAAGTCCCCAAAAGCAAAGGGGGTTATCTTGTTCAGGGGCAAATGCTCCTAATGTAACCCTAAGTCATGAAGAGAAGTTAAACTATTGCTTATTGTGTGCAAGAAAATAGGAACATATATGATACAGTTTAGAAATATTTTCACCAAATATATTTCTAAAAGATAAATTAAGGTTATATGCCTATAATGCCATAATCCTTGTTGTCTAGTCTCAGAGAAATACTGTGATTAAAAAGATATATATGGACAGACTTTGAGGGTATTCTGCTAAGTGAAATAAATCAGAAAAGGACAAATACCCTCTGATCTCACTTACATGTGGAATCTAAAAAGACAAAACAAACAAATGAGTAAACAAAATAGAAAAAGACTGAGACACAGAGAACAGACTGGTGGTTGTCGTAGGGAAGGGGCGTGGGGGGAACAGGTGAAACAGGTGAAGGGGAAAAAATTAGTGAGAATGTTTGGTATCTTGATCTGGGTGATGGTTCCATGGGTGTAGACACATGTCAAAATTCATTGAGCCTTACGCTAAGATTTGTGCATTTTATTGTGTGTACCTCAAAATAAAGAATAATAGCAATAATAAAAAGAATCAATTAAATACAAAAAAAGGATATACTGCAGCAACTAAAATAGTCCTAAAGTAATAGCATGTTTTTTGCATGTCTCACGCACAGGAGGGTGAATATGTAGATTGTAGCAAAACTTGTAAGCCCTCATAACTTTCCTCAAAACAAGGGTTCCCACCCCTTTGTTATGCTATGTTCTCCCATGCCCAACTCCCCCAGCTTTGGTCCCCACCAGATTCTCATCCTTTTCTTTCTTCTCTGCTTTACCTACTTTATCATGATTTGGCATCACCATATCCCCTGGGCCTGGCCAGGAATGATCCTCCTAGAAAGATGGGAATGCTGCTGAGTGAACCAAAGTCCTTAGCAAGTAAGGGGAGGAAAAACCCAGAAAGCACACAGGAGTTCACCTTTTCCTCCTCTACCACAAAGGGATGTTTTTGTTTTATAATTTCTTATTTTAAAAGAAATGGTATTCTATGATCTTTTTGAGGCTTTAGGTATACTTACTGCGAAATCACGGTGAGATTGTTCTATTATTTACGTTTTATTAGGATTATTTTCTTGGCTCTTTTCTCTTAGTAGTGATTTTCCTCATGTGCTTTAAAAAACAGCCAACCCAATCAACATTTGGAAGCTGAATTCACTTTCAGTAAAGTATAAATAATAGAACAATCTTAAAATGATTTGAAAAGGCCGGTGTGTAAATGTCACCCACCCCCTGTCCTTTTCTGCAGTCACTCTTTCCTGTATTGCTGCTTGGTAATTGGCTGCATTCCCCTGGAAGCTCCAGTGTAGAAATTAGGTCTTATCCTGAAGGCCTGGGGTCTCCTCCCCATTGGGGATAATGGGGAATTTACCCAGATCAGCGGATGCCTTGGCCCAGCTTCTGTGTGTGTGTGTGTGTCCAGTCCCTCTCTTTTTCCTCTGACCACAGGTACTTTTTATACAAGCCATAGCCCCCAGTGGGGGTCACAGCTTTTACAGCTCCTGTTTCTTGCCAGGGGCTGTGGACACTTCTGCTCCTTGTTATCCTACAGG
This sequence comes from Smutsia gigantea, assembly GCA_032199065.1. NCBI lineage: Eukaryota > Metazoa > Chordata > Mammalia > Pholidota > Manidae > Smutsia > Smutsia gigantea. The sequence continues at coordinate 669,087 of JAVSCE010010875.1, read as the reverse complement.
GCTTGGATTCCCTCTGCCTGTTTTCAGACCGGGAGCTAAATACCTGTGGCTTTAGCCCCTGCTTACAGCTCCATTTCTGGCCTGGCACATAGTAGCCCTCAATAAAGATTTATTAAGTGAATAACTTAATGCACCTTGTTTTTGATAGCCTCTATGTCATTTTTGGCTTTAAGAATAATTTTTCATTGTTGGAAAACAAAAGTACATTTAAAATTGAATGCATCTTTAATGCAACACAGGTTGAACTTCAAGTACATGGAACTCCACCTAAGTGGAATAGCTTATTCTTTGCTGTCATTTGATAAGTTAACTGCTACACTACTAGTCGTGGGGAGCGGATGATGAGCTTAACATAGTAGATAGGGCATGGTGACCTGGGAAGGGTAAGTTCCCATGACTCATTAGTCATACTGAAATTCACAAAGTCGTAAGATCATAGGAGTTGTAATTGACATAGAGATTATCTAGGGCAAACTGTGGCATTTCTGATGGATACTCTTCTGGCTGTCTAAATGCTTATAGTGGTGGAGAGTTTAGTACCCTACAGGTTAACTCATAAGCATTAGTAACAGAAAATTCTTTAGGGTGGGTGTGGGGAAAATGGAAATACCGATATACAGGATTCTCACCTGAACCTAAACTACTTGATGATATAACTGGCCTGCTGCTAGGCTGCTGCTTCAGAGCCATAGGCAATAAGCTATTATTGACTGAGTCACTATATATAGAGCTCCGCCCAGGGCTCTGGCAGAGACAGAGGAGGATTGCAGACCTGCCTGCTGTTGGATGCCGACATGATTCTAGTGTTCACCCTCCCACTGGGAGAATAAAGCTGAGTATAAACCCTTTTATACCAAGAATGTTCCATTGTCATTTCTCAGTCTCACTGAATCCATAGTGAACTTGCCTGGGGCTGAAACCCTCAGACAGGACAGTGGGCCAAAAAAAAATTTCCACCCATTGGCCTTGCAACCAAATCCACTTCTACACGATGTCAATGAGTTTTCTCTGTTTGGGGCAAAATACCTTCTTGAATACCTTGAACAGCACTGAGTAGTAATTCAGAGCACTGTCTCTGCGACTAGGCATAGGGGCAATGATTTATTTATCCAGGGGTCAGCAATCTTTTCCCATAAAGGGCCAGATCACAAATGCTTTAGACTTTGTAGGCCGTATCATCTGTGTTGCGACTGCTCAGTCCTGCACTTGAAGCATGAGAGGAGCCACAGACAACAAGGCTGTTGTGGATAAAATGAGAGTTCCTGTGGCAGGATTCTCACCTGGCCCTGGTTGATTAGCTCACTGCACACCTGTGGGCAATACATGGCTGTTGACTCTATATAATAAAGAGCTCCGCCCAGTGCTCTGCGTGCGACACGGGGGTATGGCTGCAAGGCTGCAGGAGAGCAGAGCAGAGGCTCAGAGGGCGGCTGTGTGGGACGACTGTGCGGAGAGGCCCAGAGGGCGGCTGTGCGGGACGACTGTGCGGAGGGGCCCAGAGGGCGGCTGTGCGGGATGACTGTGCGGAGGGGCCCAGAGGACGGCTGTGCGGGACGACTGTGCGGAGGGGCCCAGAGGACGGCTGTGCGGGACGACTGTGCGGAGAGGCCCAGAGGATGGCTGTGCGGGACGACTGTGCAGACAGAGGAGCCCAGAGGCAGAGACCGGCTTGCTGCATACAGACTCGCTCTGAGTGAACAGGATTTTAGTGACTGCCTTGCCACCTGGACATAAAGTTGGGTATAACCCTTTCACCCCAGGAACAGCTTTGCTGTCAATTTCTTTGGTCACCAACGAATCCATAGCGAACTTGCCTGGGGCTGAAACCCACTGGCAAGACAGCTGTGTTTCAATACAATTTAATAACAGAAACAGGGCAGGCTGGGATCTGCATGGTAGCTTGTTGATCCGTGATTTAACTGGTTCTCGGGCAGTTTCTAGGCTCTGTTTGATTGACTCCCTTGTCCTTCCATACCCTCTTAACATGTGGCCTCTACTTTCAAGGACAACACTCCAAGTAAGCGTGACCGGCATACAGTCCAACAGGCTTCTTGTCTTTCCTGTGGGGAACACCAATACAGGAAGATGGTACCAAGCAGTGGATCCATGCACAGAGAATACTGGCTCTACCACATGCCAGCTGTGTGCCCTTGAGCAATTATTCATTTTGATCTGAACCTTGGCTTCCGCATCTTAAAAACAAGATTCTCATACCTATGCTGCAGAATCGCTCTGAAGATCTGGGATAAAGCAGGTAAGGCACTTAGAAAGCAGCTGTAAATGTTGGTTGTTATAAATGAGCGTGTTAAGTTCTATTGTGACTGAGCTTTCTGAACCTGAACTGAACTAAGGGGAAGGAAAATTCCATTCTGTTTAAAATTAGGTTCTGGCAGTCAGCGTCTGTCCTAACTCTCTGCTGCTCAGTTCCACCCTCTGTGCTCCCACCTGTCACCCAATTAACACCCTAGTATGCTGAACACCTGCACGGAAGCCATTAGAGGGCTCCTTTCCAGTTCTCTCTTTGCCGCCTCACTAACCTAGAGCCCCTGAATCCACTTTCAGATCTCCAAGGTGTTTGCTTACAGGACAGCTTTCGGGTTTGCTGAGCTTTCCCTGGGACAAGCCATTAATGTGGAAATGAATGCCAATGTCTCTGCAGAAGCTATTCTCCTGGGTCCCAATCAGAGGAGATGATCTTCACGTTTCTTTAACTTTGAAACTGGAACTTTCCTGTGTGCGTGTGTGTGCGCTTGGCGGGGGGTGCGGGCAGGGTTGAAGCAGGTGAATAAGGGAAAGAGGAGAAGGACCCGTGAGAAACGGAAATGACAGTGGGAGGACAGCGGAGAAAACCAGCTTCTTAATCTGTACCAGGCAGGGAGGGGAAAGTTCAATACCAGCTTTTGAAATCTTCCCTTCTCAAGTGTAAACTGAGGAAAGTGAGGTCTGGTAATCTCATGATTCCTCTGGTAAAATGGACTAAAAGCTGCTTTCTAAGTGGCTCGCATGCATAGCACTAGATGCTTCATATTTGTTGTGATCGTTTCTGTTGACCCACACATGTGTAATCTTGGGGTCCAAGGTGCCAGCAGTAGACTTGTGCTGACTCCCAACTTGCTTGCCTGCTGGCCAAAGGGTGCTGAACGAGAAGCTGCACCCTCAGAGAATCACTGCCTGGAGAACCTTTGGGTGGAGGGGAGCTCAGAGAAGATGTGCTTATGAACTACCTGGGGCCCATGTTAAAATACAGATTCTTAGGCAGTGCATGGGGTGGAGTGGATTCTGCATTTTCACAACTTTTGGGGGACACCATGCTGCAGGACCACACCTGAGTAGCAAGAATATAGACGAATGCCATGAGTCAGTCTGTGAAGAAGGAAGAACTCAGCTCCAGGTCACAGGGAAGTCAGAGATAGTGAGACAGAAACCAAAGTGAAGAAAGCAAAGGAAGTTTCACTGCACTCTGCAAAGAGTAACAGAACAGACTGCCTAAGATGAGACAGGCTGGGATGCTCATTCTGAGGATTCTTTAAGGTGGTTTTGGCAGGACAGAGAAGTCCTTGATTGACAGCTCTCAGCTCTCTAGGCTTGTTCTGATTGGTGGAATGAGGACAGGGGCTGGGCTGTGCCTGTTTCTGATGTTTCTTATCTGGGGAGACCCTGGACATTTCCTGAGTCACTCCGGGACCCCGTGGCTTCATCTAATTAATTCTCTGAGTCATTTCTGGCTCTCTGGCTCTATCTGATCAACTCCCTGAGTCATTTTTTTGGCCCCCCCACCCTTCCTTTTCATTCTGCTCATGTCTGTCTTTCTGCCTAACAAGTCTGCAGGACCACTGCTTCCAACATGGGGCCTTGGTTCTGTTACCAACAGCCATGCTTAGTGCATAACAGTTTTAGATGACCTTCAAGGTCAGCACCAGTGCTCCCAGGGCGTGTTTGTACAGTGAGTGGTGAGTCCTAAGTCTGACTCTCAGCCTCCCATAGTAGTCTATAGTCATTGACTCTGACCACTACCTAGAATTTGATCTTTGTCTCGTCCTAGTGAGCCAATTTCAGATCTGAGAAATCTGATACCCCAAATCAAGGGGTAGCTATATTTCCTAAGGGTAGAAGTTGCTGTTGTTCTGAATTAAAATTGAACAGGAAATGAAGTTGGAAGACCAGTGTTAGCAAAGACTCTGACATTAACTAGCAACATATTTAACATTCCTAGGTCTCGATTTTATCATCTGTAAAATAGGATAACATGCCATATCCCCTATCTTGAAGGGTTGATGAATAAAGGAAACAATCCCTAAAATCATAAACAGAAACAATACATTTAAGAGTGCTCTATAAAGTAGCATTATTTTGAGATAAAATACATAAATGTCTCCTCTTTGCAGAATAAAACCAAAGAACAAGGATGTGCATTTTGCTCTGTGTAAGTCAAGGATGAGTAGCTGTGTCTGGGTGTCCTGTACCGGCCCCAAAGAGTTATGCCAATAGAGATTGTGCTTTACTGTCTAACCATCTGGAACTAAGGTCTGATGAGGAAGATGTTTTTAGGGATGATGGGACAGAACAATGAAAACATGAAATCTGAACTTTTGATTTCTGCATAATTACATCAGTTCTCTGTTCACACATAGGTTTGTCTGTCATCAAATGAGGCATACAGTTCCCACAACTTCCAATCCACTCCAAGAGGCTAACTTAATTAAGGTTATAGAGCCCTAGGGAGCTGCAAATTTCCGAGTCTGCCTGGCTTTGCGTGGCTGTTCTGTGAGTCAGATCATGGGATCTGTGAATCGGAGAGCCAGAAGGGGCCTTTTGAGATTGTCCTGTCCAAGCCCCTTACTTTCCAGATGAGATGCTGGCACGGCTGGCCAAGACCACACGGCTTGTCAGTGGGATTCGTGGCTCGGGTCTGACCCAGGCACCTTCCGCCCCATCAGGCTGTCAGTCATTGTTTAGGAACTTAGGAAAACTCAGCAGAAGGTTTCTTTCCTCTGGGTAGCAGACTGAGCCTTAAAAACAAATGACTTTGGCAGCCTGTGTGCCTGTTGTCAAGACCACCCAGTCACTCAGGCTAATGAATCACTTGCCAGTAGAAAACTTACGGTATCACTGTCAGGAAATCTCACTCTGCGGAGCGAGGTAGAGAGGGAGAAGGTTAATACACAAGTTCCTCTATGGCCAGGCGCTATCCGGAAATCATGATCATTTCCTTATCACCCAGGCACTGCAGTCAGATGTGCTTATTACTGTAAATGTTAGTGGTAGTAATGAGTCATTAATAAGAGGATAATAATATTGCTAGTAGAATTTAGATGGACTTTTAGTTTGCCTAAGAATTTTCCTAGGCCACCTGGGATCTTACAGTTCTGGGTCTACCCTAAACTGACCCTACAACCCTCGGACAAGGATCTCACCTTCCTGAGCTTTGGGCTTATCATTTCTACAGTGTAAGTCCCGCTGCTGCCTTCTGGAAGAGGAGCTATTAAGCCAGTGATAGGATTTTGGACAGAGTTGACCTCTCCTGTAAAAATAATAAATTGGCTTCAAAACTGTACTTGACAGTCTAATATGATCACAAGTTAAGTCCCCTCCTCCCTTATTTTCTTTTGCTGCGTAACTCAGGGTATTTGGTATGTTTTAGCTTTGACTTAATGCTGCTTGTTTTTGCATTTGCTCCAGAGTAACACTTTGCTTTGAGACTGGCGAAAAGAGAAAAGGGCTCTGTTCCAAAGGGTTGTGAACCTTATTATGCCAGATTTCTCAGGTTCTACGGACAGAAGGCCACGTTTAGTGTGGGCATCATGTCTCATGCTGGGGAAGGACAACTGCGTAGTTCAGTAGCTCCCAAAGTCTGCTGCTCATTAGAACCGCCCGGGATGCTGGGGCTGCAGCTTGTCCCCATGAGATCAGAGGTGCTGGGTAGGAGCCCAGCAGTCAGTCTTCCTTTAAGATTCTGGGGGATTTCAATGTGCAGCTAGTTCATGACCAGCTGAGATGGCCGACATGCCCCATGTCTGTGAAGCAAAGCAGAACAGTGTCTTTGGATTCCCTTTTTTGCTTCCAGTTAGGCTGATTTTTACAAAAGGTGATGCAGAGGGGAAAAACTGCGAAAGATACCCGCTGGAGAAATCCGAATGAGGACGATGGTTAAATTAGAGAAGGTGTTAAGGAGGAGTGGGGATGGAGACAAAACCGAGGGAGGGAGAGCCCCCGAGGTGTCTGATGCAAGAAGGTGCTTGCAACTTCAAAGCTGAAGAACTTGGGAGGACATAGACAGTGGGGAGAAGGCTTAGGGGAGCACGGTGTCGCTGGGAAATATGGTGGGATGAGGGTGTGTGGAGGGAACAGCTGCTGTACTGGGGGCCCCATTCACTGTGGATAATTAGGTGAAGGGAATCCTTTCTGACCCATTGCTCAAGTCCCCACAGGGAATTTATCCGTGGGGTACAGTTCATTCATTCACTGTAGCCAGGTAACATTTTAGGCTTTCAGTCTGCCTGACTGCCTTCTCAGGCGCCTGCGTTGTCCAAGCCTACAGGGAAAATGACTTCTTTCTCCTCAGAGGCCCATATAACCTGAAGCTCTCTCTTCTGTGGGAAGCTTAGAGAGAAGGTTATTAGGTGCTCCGGGGAGAGGACCTGAGATCACACAGGCTTCCTTCACGAATGGTTCAGCCTCAGTGAGAATGGGAGGCCTTGCAGCCAGCAGGCAGCTCCATGTCTGGGTTAGCGGGCTCCCCGACGGCTCCCAAGGCCCTGCATTGTGACCGTTCACTTGACCGTATCCTGCCGGGACTGCCCGCTCTGTGAGGGTGGAGGTTGCTCTTCTCAGTCCCCACTGACCCATCAGCACCCAGCGTGCAGCTGACAGTCCACAGATGCTGACCCCATATCAGAGGAATGAATGATGCTGCTTTTCTAGATGACAGCTGGGCAGGCTTGGTTGGGTTCCTCAGCCTCTCTGAGCTCCAGGTGTCTTCAACTGAAAAGTGAGTATAATAATACAAAGCTCATGGGGGGCTGTAGTGACAATCAGAAACATTGGATGTGAAGTGCCTTGGAGAGTCTGCCCTGGAGCAGGTGTTCTGTGTGTGATTGCCGTGGCAGATCTGGTCCCGTAGGTGGGCATGGGTTCACCTCCAACCCCATTGCTGGTAAACCTGCCGTGCTTCCACGCCACAGGTCTCCATGAGCCCTGCTTCAAATGGCCTTCCGAACATCTTCCTTCCAACATGAATCACAGTGGACACATTTTGACTAAGCTTGGTGTATAATTAAGGGTTTCCCAAGTAAAAACACGGCACAGAAGGGCAGTGGTCTGCCATGATCTTTATGATGTTCTTAGGTGCTATAACTGTTCCTCTGGGAGAACAAACTTAGAAAAGTTTTCTATGTCAAGGCAGGCTTGTGTCAGACTGGTTTGTGGACATCACCACGTATTTGCACTTGAGGCTGGCTATGGGACTCACGGCCACCTAGGATTTGGAGCTCTGGTGGCTACAGGACATGGGGCATCGGCCAAACCTTCTAACCACACTTTCTCATGCTTGTTATCTTGCTATGAAGACCAGTGTCCTGATTGTTCCTGAGGTTTGGTTCGATCCCATGTTTCCTATCAGGAAGTTCACCACTTGGGGTAGACACTGGTGGGCTTCGTTTGTCCATCTCAGCTGTTGGAAGAAGGAAGATTTCTTTCTCCAAGTCTTGAACTAAGTGCCAGAAGATCTGAGCTGTGGCTCTGACTTTGCACTGGTGGATATCCTGCGAGGGACCTCCATTTTTCCCTCTGTAAAAGGAAAAGACTGGGCTAGAACGATTGGTTTACAAACTGCTTCAGAAGACTAAGATGTTCCGTAGAGCTTTAGAGGCCCTTCCAGAGAAGAACGTGGGAACTTAGTGAGTCTCCCTACCCCTCGTTTCTTCGGGCAAAGCAGCTCCCCTTTCCTCTGCTTTACATGCTAGGTAAAGATTACTTCTTCCCTTCTCTCATGACTTCTGCTCCTTCCATTTTTAAAGTTATTTTTAAATTATTTAATTTAAATTATGAGATTTATAGCTACATAATGTTTGGAAAACACTGGACTAGGAGAATCTTTGCAGTTGTGATACTCTTTGGTTCTGATTACCCCTTATATCAGTGTCGAGCAACAACAAAAACCCTGAGATTTGGTGGCCCCTAAAGAGTCCCGATAATTCACATATTGGAAAATGTTCGCACCTTCCTTCAAACCCTCTTGGCCACTGAGCTCCTCCAGGAAGGATATGAATGGTCAGACATTTGCATTACTTTAATCACAATGAGATGACAATATCAGGAGATCAAAATGGAGTATCAAGAAACGCCTTGTTTCTGACCGTGATGTCTTTGATCATCCAAAGGGTTCAGGGCCCCAGAATGGGTTCAGTTTGCTTGGTATTTGAAGGCAGGTGACAGAGCTGATGGCTGCTCTGTGCGCAGACACATCCCTGCCATTATAACCTGGAGTCCGCCTTGAAGGGGGGAAGTGTTCTGACCCCTTTTATTGTTCTTCTCAGTACAAACTGTAGACTAATTGTATTATTCGAACATAAGTCTTTTACATAATTTGAAGCAAGTTTTACAGGAACATCATGTCCCAACTTGCTTCTTAAAAATATCATTTGGACACGGAGGACTTTGTTCCATATTCTTTAGCAAGACCTTCAGAAAACAAATATGTATAATTTCTGGGCAATGATGTACTTTTCACAGGAAATTTGCAAACATAATACGTTCTTGTCTTTGTTGCGAATCTACAGCTTCTTTCCTGGGAAGGCCTACTCAGATCCTTCCAGCACTTTATTTAAGAACAGTTGACAATTGCTAAGAGTCTGTTGATATTGCCTGATGCTCATAAGAATGAAGAACTATTACATGGAGAAATCACTGGGTCTTCAAGTCTTCCCTCTATTTGACTTTCCACAGTAATAGAGGGCTTGATTAGGGAGGGTGCTGGCTAGTTGATGTAAAATCTTTTGAAAGTCTTTTAATGTGATTCAGGTTGAAACTGAAACATTACCTAATTTCTGTGGTATGTCATTCCAACACAACCCCATAAATCCTTCGACCAAATGGTCTTGGTCTTTTAACTTATCCCAGGATTCCCTAAGAGTCTTATCTACCAAAACTTTGGAGATGGGTCCTGGTAGCCAACATGATGGATAAGCTCTGTCAATTATTCAGTCAAAACCCTGTCTCAAGGTTTTTTAGGATCTGACTTAGAGTCAGTGTTATGGCTGAATTGTGTTCTCCCAAATTCCTGTGTTGAAGCCCTAACTCTACAGAATCTGAGAATGTAACCATATTTGGAAATAAGGTCTTTAAAGAGGTAATTCAGTTAACATGAGATTATTAGGGTGGGTCCTACTTCCATACTACTGGCACCCTTCAAGAAGAGGAAATTTGGATGCAGACGTGTGTACGCAGAGTAAAGGCCATGTGAGGACACGGTGAGGAGGAGGCCAGCTGCAAGCCAAGGAGAGCAGCCTCAGAAGTCACCAACATTGCTGACACCTTGACCTTGGACTTCTGGTGTCCAGAACTGAGAAAATAAATTTCTATTGTTTACACCACCGGCTTGTGGCATTTTGTTATGGCAGCCCCAGTAAACTAATAGAGTCCCTAATTAAAGTTCATAGTCCATTCGATTTTTTAAATTATAAAAGTAAAGTAATCATCTAGTAAAGTGTTAAAGACTAGATTGAACTCAACTAACTGGGCAGTTAAAATCTATTCAACAAACTACAAATAAAATGTTTTTGAAAGAGATTGCCTGTGTTGTAGTGGTCAGGGGGTAGTCAGAATCCTGCATCTGCCTTACTCCCAGTGTGGTTGGGGCAAGTTTCTAAACCTTTCTGAATGTTATTCTTTTCATTTATGTATTGGGGGAGCTATTATGTGCAAAGGCACTGTGAGAATAAAGGTCATGTAGCTAAAATATGTAATTCTCTTTCGGAACATAGAATGTGCTTAATAATTATTGGACACAGCAATTGCAATGATAGCATCAGCTGGCTCTGGCCAGTACCTCCTTGCCAAGATATTCATGAAACTCTTGGCCAGGAATGCCTGGGAAATAAATGTCTGTTCTGATTTTGGGTAAGGGTCTCTCATCCTCCTACCTTTTGTGGTGGATCTCTGATTATCTTCTGTGCACCCCCAGATACCCATCTCAATTTTATCACCACCTCTGGGCACACCCATTGCAAAGAGTCCTTGCCTTTTCATTCTGGAACTGCTTCAAGTTCACCACCTGGATTTACATTTCTCTGGGAGTCTCTGTTCTTCTCATTGCATCTGAACTCCATTTAGACGCTCATAGTTTTACTCCAGCTTCAATGTTAATACCCTCTGAGGCTGTTAAGTTGAGGGGATTTTCAGAATGTTTGCACTTTGGCAGGGAAAGAACAACTTCCCAGCTCAGTGAGTCCTGAGAGATTTTCGTCCTGCAACTATAAACTCTTTACCCCGCAACTGCTTCCTGTGTTTCCCTCTCACATATCTGTCCCTCAGAAGCAGCTGAGCTTAAAAAATTGAATTTCTTGTTACTGTTTTGTAGTTTAGCTATATCACGAGTACATGCATCTAGAGCTCACGTGAGCCTCGGATTCGCTTTCTAGGAGTAAGAGTGGATTTCTGCTCTCCTTTCATACTCCCTGCTGCAGACCCTAGTATTTGCCTGCTCAATATCCACTCACTCCTTTCCTGCCAATACAACTCAATTCTGTTCAGGGCAGAAATGTGCACAGCCCTAGGTGGTATAGTCATCTTTCTAACCTCTCCAGCAGCTATTAGTGACCAGGTGACACATTTCTGGACATCAAAACACGTGTGGAAATCTTTCTTACAGTGTTTGTTTTTTTTATGATAAAAAAGAACGGACATAGCTGGCATCACCGTTACTCATTTTTGTCTTGATTTGAAAATTGCTATAATGCCCAAAGCTGTCACATCTATCCTACCACCCAGAGGTAGCCATCATTGCAGTCAGTTTAGAGACTGCCTACCACAGAAAACTTCCTTTTTTACAGAGCATTGGCTGGCATTTCAGGAGACACCACGGTTCGGTAACTCATGATTTGAGAAGCCATGGAGCTGGGGCACAGTAGGTGCTCCCAGAAGAGCCACAGCATTAATTTCTTGGCTCGCTCACTACCCTACCCAAATAAGCTTCTCAGGGTGACTGGAAATGGTGGGCAACAGAAGGAAAGGGTGACTATGTTTGAGCTGCTCTGACAGTCATGCAGATGACACATAAGAAGAATATTCACTGGAAAAAAATTCAAAAAATATTCACCAAGTGCCAGCCAGCGGCCTTGCATTTTTGCCTTGCTAAACTTCTCAGGGACACATCAATGCATCTGTAAGTAAGTCTCAATAATCTGAGAAGGGCAATAAGGCAGGTGAGGCCACACAGAGGTCACCTTGGTAAAGTAGCTTATGAACATTGTTGTAACAACGGTGTGGGGGAATGTGTTACAGGCATGGAAGGTATTTCAGAAAGAGGCATTATTCCAACACCATGGGGGTAGGAGGTGATTTGTGTACAGAGAGAGAGGCTATTAACCTGGTTGAAGCAGGGAATCTATAGGAGAGAAGCAGGGAGGTTGTGTTGGGGCTGTCAGAGGGGCTTAAAAGCCCTGTGCTACTGATAATCTAAGCAAAGAGGCGTCTTTGCGCAAACTGAGGTTTGCTCGCTGCTCAGACTGCAGCAGTGGGGCACTGAGCTCCCCAAATATGGGGCAGGGTGGCTCCTTTGCCTCTTAGGTAACAGGCCACCTGGGCTATCTGTTCTGTTTCAAATAGATGCTTTGCGACATGTCATTATTTTTTATATTTAGCAAAGGAGTATATATCCATTGTTAAAATCTAATGCTTCTAAAAGGCTTATGTCAAAAGACCAGCCCTCACTCAAAACAAAAAAAAAACAAACAAAAAATCAAAACACACAAAACAAACAAACAAAAACAAAGACCAGCCTTAGGCTTTATCCTTTTCTCAAGAGTCCTGCTCCAGAAATGCAGCCTATTGAACTACCTGAGCTGCTCCTTATGTCATTTATGCCCACATTTCTAAGTCATATGCTTATACAGCTGCTTCTTGAGATATCACCTTGATATAGTATCCATTCACTTTCCTAAACATTTGGTAGAATCCCTCTGTCAAGCCCCTGGGTCTAGAGCTTATATATTAAAAAACAAAAAAAAAAAACCCATTTAGTCCTTTGATAGTAGTTGATCTGTTTAGTTTTCCATTTCTTGTGAGGCTACTTTAGGTAATTCATGCTCTCCCAGGCAGTCAACCATTTCATATAGTTTCCAAAAGTATATGCAAGTTTGTGAGCAAAGTAGTTTCTATGGTACCTTTACTTCCTCTGTAAGAGTGAAAAATTTTCTCCAGTCATGCTCCTCACTTTGGGTATTTGTTGCCCACATGGTGAAAAAGAAACCAGGTAAGCTAGTTTTTATTGTTTTTATCAGTGTAGTTATTTTACAAAGAACCAGGTCTTGGTTTTATTTATCAGTTCTGTATTTTTTCCATTTCTTTACTAATTTATGTTTTCAATTTTTATTAATAATTCCTCCTGTTTCTATGGAACATTTTCACTATTGCTATTATCAAAAGTTTTGCAATGCCGGTATAATTTCCTCTTTGACCCAAGAGTTGCTTAAGAGGATACGATCTTTTCTTCCCCTCATGAGTGTTTTCATGTATTACATTTATTTCACGAGTTCCTCTTTATTTCTCAGAGTATCCTGAATAGAGTGGGATGATTTTTCTTTCTTCTTGTTTTTACAATTATTACTCATCTTTGAATGGATTGAGTTCTTCTTGACTAGCTATTTGGAAAATAAACAGCCGTGGTCAAGGTGCTTCTCACAATAGCACAGTGTGTCTGAGTGGACCCTTGCAGTCCCTTAGCTTCTATAACCAAGAGAGATAAGCAGCTGCAGGCTGTCTATGAGTCTTTTCCTTCTACCTTCCACAGGTATTTCCAGGTTGTCTTTTATTCAAAATGTTATCCACATTTCTGTTTCTCATTCTCTTAGTTTGGGAGATTTCCAAAAAGAGGGGGTGGAACTGGATCTTTGCTCCCGCCCGTGTTGAGAACAGAAGTCCTGACTTCCTTTTTCATCTTTTTGAAAACTGGTTAGTGCCTTTAACAATTCTATTGAATTGGTGACCGGGTGCTATGTGCTGGGCACCAGGCCTTGTATTGGAGGCAATTTAAGGATGATTAAAAGAAAGTATTTTTCTTCAAGAAACCATTGAATGTCTCAAGGAGAAGACTGGTAGGTGTGGTGATAGAGGCCTGAGTCAGTGCCATGCAAGCTCAGAAGAGGGAGAGAGATCATCCCTGGCTGGGAGTTCAGAGAGGCCTCCACAGATGAAGGGATGTTTCAGCTTGGCCTCCAAGGGCCAGTACAATATTTACAGGCATAGATGGGGAAATGAAGGGCATAGTGAAAGCCAGTAATTCTCGCTAAATGCACATTAATATTACCTGATATATTTTTTATATATAATTTATTTTGGTATCACTAATCTACAATTACATGTGCAATATTATGGTGATTAAACTACCCCCTTCATCAGGTCCCCCCCACCAACCCCATTACAGTCACTGTCCATCACCATAGTGAGATGCTATAGAGTCACTGCTTGTCTTCTCTGAGTTGTACAGCCCTCCCCGTGCCCCCCCAACATTACATCTGCTAATCGTAATGCCCCTTTTTCCCTCTTACGCCTCCCTTCCCACCCATCTTCCCCAGTCCCTTTCCCTTTGGTAACTATTAGTCCGTTCTTGGGTTCTGTGAGTCTGCTGCTGTTTTGTTCCTTCAGTTTTTTTCTTTGTTCTTATACTCCACATATGAGTGAAATCATTTGATACTTGTCTTTTTCGGCTTGGCTTATTTCACTGAGCATAATACCCTCTAGCTCCATCCATGTTGTTGCAAATGGTAGGATTTGTTTTCTTCTTATGGCTGAATAATATTCCATTGTGTATATGTACCACATCTTCTTTATCCATTCATCTACTGATGGACACTTAGGTTGCTTCCATTTCTTGGCTATTGTAAATAGTGCTGTAATAAACATAGGGGTGCATCTGTCTTTTCAAACTGGGCTGCTGCATTCTTAGGGTAAATTCCTAGGAGTGGAATTCCTGGGTCAAATGGTATTTCTATTTTGAGTTTTTTGAGGAACCTCCATACTGCTTTCCACAATGGTTGAACTAATTTGCAGTCCCACCAGCAGTGTAGGAGGGTTCCCTTTTCTCCACATCCTCACCAACATTTGTTGTTGTTTGTGTTTTGGATGTTGGCCATCCTCAGTGGTGTGACATGATATCTCATTGTGGGTTTAACCTGCATTTCTCTGATGATTAGCGATGTGGAGCATCTTTTCATGTGCCTGTTAGCCATCTGAATTTCTTCTTTAGAGAAGTGTCTATTCATGTCCTCTGCCCATTTCTTAATTGGATTATTTGCTTTTTGTTTGTTAAGGTGCATGAGTTCTTTATATATTTTGGATGTATTATGAATATATTCTCCCATACTGTAGGATGTCCTTTTGTTCTACTGATGGTGTCCTTTGCTGTACAGAAGCTTTTCAGCTTGATATGGTCCCACTTGTTCATTTTTGCTTTTGTTTCCCTTGCCCGGGGACATATGTTCATGAAGAAGTCGCTCATGTTTATGTCCAAGAGATTTTTGCCTGTGTTTTTTTCTAAGAGTTTTATGGTTTCATGACTTACATTCAGGTCTTTGATCCACCTTGAGTTTACTTTTGTGTATAGGGCTAGACAGTAGTCCAGTTTCATTCTCTTACATGTAGCTGTCCAGTTTTTCCAACACCAGCTGCTGAAGAGGCTGTCATCTCCCCATTGTATATCCAAGGCTCCTTTATCAAATATTAATTGACTGTATATGTTTGGGTTAATGTTTGGATTTTCTATTCTGTTCCACTGGTCTGTGGGTCTGTTTTTGTGCCAATACCAAATTGTCTTGATTACTGTGGCTTTGTAGTAGAGCTTGAAGTCAGGGAGTGTAATTCCCCTGTTTTATTCCTCCTTCTCAGGATTGCTTTGGCTATTCGGGGTCTTTTGTGGTTCCATATGAATTTTAGAATTATTTGTTCCAGTTCATTGAAGAAAGCTGGTGGTAGTTTGATAGGGATTGCATTGAATCTGTAGATTGCTTTAGGTAGTATAGCCATTTTGACAATATTGATTCTTCCTAGCCAAGAGCATGGGATGCATTTCCATTTGTTAGTGTCCTCTTTAATTTCTCTTAGGAGTGTCTTGTAGTTTTCAGAGTACAGGTCTTTCACTTCCTTCGTTAGGTTTATTCCTAGGTATTTTATTCTTTTTGATGGGATTGTAAATGGAATTGTTTTTCTGATTTCCCCTACTGTTAGTTCATTGTTAGTGCATAGGAAAGCAACAGATTTGTGTGTGTTAATTTTGTATCCTGCAACTTTGCTCAATTCAGAGATTAGTTCTAGTAGTTTTGGAGTGGAGTCTTTAGGGTTTTTTATGTACAGTATCATGTCATCTGCAAATAGTGACAATTTGACTTCTTCTTTACCAATCTGGATGCCTTGTGTGTCTCTGTTTTGTTTGATTGCCGTGGCTAGGACCTCCAGTACTATGTTGAATAACAGTGGAGAGAGTGGGCATCCCTTTCTTTTCCCGATTTAGATGAAAAGTTTTCAGCTTCTCACCGCTAAGTATGATGTTAGCTGTGGGTTTGTCATATATGGCCTTTATGATGTTGAGGTACTTGCCGTCTATACCCATTTTGTTGAGAGTTTTAATCATGAATGGATGCTGAATTTTTTCAAATGTTTTTTCAGCATCTATGGAGATGATCATGTGCTTTTTGTTCTTCTTTTTGTTGATGTGGTGGATGATGTTGATGGATTTTCGAATGTTGTACCATCCTTGCATCCCTGGGATGAATCCCACTTGATCATGGTGTATGATCCTCTTGATGTATTTTTGAATTTGGTTTGCTAATATTTTGTTCAGTATTTTTGCATCTATGCTCATCACGGATATTGGTCTGTAATTTTCTCTTCTAGTGAGGTCTTTGCCCGGTTTTGGTATTAGAGTGATGCTGGCTTCATAGAATGAGTTTGGAAGTGTTCCCTCCTCTTCTATTTTTTGGAAAACTTTAAGGAGAATCGGTGTTATTTCTTCTCTATATGTCTGGTTGAATTCAGAGGTGAATCCATCAGGTCTGGGGGTTTTGTTCTTGGGTAGTTTTTTGATTACTGATTCAATTTCGTCGCTGGTGATTGGTCTGTTTAGTTTTTCTGTTTCTTGCTTGGTCAGTCTTGGGAGGCTGTATTTTTCTAAGAAGTTGTCCATTTCTTCTATGTTTTCCAGCTTGTTAGCATATAGATTCTCATAATATTCTCTTATAATTCTTTGTATTTCTGTGGGGTCCGTTGTTATTTTTCCTTTCTCATTTCTGATTCTGTTTATGTGTGTAGATTCTCTTTTTCTCTTAATGAATCTGGCTAGGGGTTTATGTATTTTGTTTATTTTTTCAAAGAACCAGCTCTTGGTTTCATTGATTTTTTTCTATTGTTTTATTCTTCTCAATTTTATTTATTTCTTCTCTGATCATTATTATGTCCCTCCTTCTGGTGACTTTGGGCCTCATTTGTTCTTCTTTCTCCAATTTCAGTAATTGTGTCTTTAGACTATTCATTTGGGAATGTTCTTCCTTCTTTAAATAGGCCTGGATTGCAATATACTTTCCTCTTAGAACTGCCTTTGCTGTGTCCCACAGAAGTTGTAGCTTTGTGTTGTTGTTGTCATTAGTCTCCATATATTCTTTGATTTCTGTTTTGATTTGGTTGTTAGCCTATTGATTAATTAGGAGAATGTTGTTAAGTCTCCATGTATTTGTGAGCCTTTTTGATTTGTTTCTAAAATTTATTTCTAGTTTTATACCTTTGTGATCTGAGAAGTTGGTTGGTAGGATTTCAATATTTTTGAATTTACTGAGGTTCTTTTTGTGACCTAGTATGTGGTCTATTCTGGAAAATGTTCCATGTGCACTTGAGAAGAATGTGTATCCTATTGCTTTTGGGTGCCGAGTTCTGTAGATGTCTGTTAGGTCCATGTGTTCTGGTGTGTTGTTCAGTGCCTCTGTCCTTTAGAGTGAGTGGTGTGTTGAAGTCTCCTAAAATGAATGCATTGCTGTCTATTTCCTCCTTTAATTCTGTTAGTATTTGTTTTACATATGCTGGCACTCCTGTGTTTGGTGAATATATATTTATAATGGTTATATCTTCTTGTTGGACTGACCCCTTTATCATTATGTAATGTCCTTCTTTATCTCTTGCTACTTTCTTCGTTTTGAAGTCTATTTTGTCTGATACAAGTACTGCAACACCTGCTTTTTTCTCTTTGTTGTTTGCATGAAATATCTTTTTCCATCCCTTCACTTTTAGTCTGTGTATATCTTTGGATTTGAGGTGAGTTTCTTGTAGGCAGCATATAGATGGGTCTTGCTTTTTTATCCATTCTGTTACTCTGTGTCTTTTGATTGGTGCATTCAGTCCATTTACATTTAGGGTGATTATTGATAGATATGTACTTATTGCCATTGCTGGCTTTAGATTCGTGGTTACCAAAGGTTCAGGGGTTGCTTCTTTACTATTTAACAATCTAACTTAACTTTCTTGTTAAGTTATTGTAAACACCGTCTGATGTTTCTTTATTTCTCTCCCTTCTTATTCTTCCTCCTCCATTCTTTCTATGCTAGGTGTTTTATTCTTTGCCTTTAGTTAGTATTTGGATGGTCTGCTTTCTTTGCTATGATTTTATTTTCTCTGGTGACATCATTTTAGCCTTAGGGGTGCTTCCCTCTAGAGCAGTCCATTTAAGATATCCTGTAGTGGTGGTTTATGAGAGGCAAACTCTCTCAACTTTCGTTTGTCTGGAAATTGTTTAATCCCTCTGTCATATTTAAATGATAATCGTGCTGGATACAGTATTCTTGATTCAAGGCCCTTCTGTTTCATAACGTTAAATATATTGTGCCATTCTCTTCTGGCCTGTAAGGTTTCTGTTGAGAAGTCTGATGATAGTCTGATGGGTTTTCCTTGGTAGGTGATCTTTTTTCTCTCTCTAGCTGCCTTTAATACCCTGTCTTTATCTTTGATCTTTTCCATCTTAATTATTATGTGTCTTGGTGTTGTCTTCCTTGGGTCCCTTGTGTTGGGAGATCTGTGGGCTTCCGTGGACTGTGAGACTATTTCCTTCCCCAGCGAGGGAAAGTTTTCAGCAATTATTTCTTCAAAGACACTTTCTATCCCTTTTTCTCTCTCTTCTTCCTCTGGTACTCCTATAATGCGAATATTGTTCCGTTTGGATTGGTCACACAGTTCTCTTAATATTCTTTCATTCCTAGAAATCCTTTTATCTCTCTCTGCCACAGCTTCTCTGTATTCCTGTTCTCTGATTTCTATTCCATTAACAGTCTCTTACATCTCATCCAGTCTGCTGTTAAGTCCATCGATCGCTTGTCTGATTTCTGCCTTGTCTTTCCTCACTTCCGTCACTTCCTCCCTCAGCTCTTGCACATTTTTCTGTAGATCCATCAGCATGGTTATGACTTTTATTCTGAATTCTTTTTCAGGAAGACTGTGCATTTCCATCCCTTCAGGCTCCCTCTCTGGGGTTGTCTGGTTGATCTTAGTCTGGACCATATTCCTCTGTCTTTTCATGGCTATAGGAGTGGTCGCTGGTAGTTGCCACATATGTCAGCTGGGCTCTTTAAGAGTTTAAAAAGAGAAAAAAAAAGAAAGAAAGAAAAGAAAAGAAGAAAGAAAAAACAAAACAAAGAAACAAAAAAACAAAAAACAAAGCAGAACAAAACAAAACAAAAAAAAACGCCCACCGGGAGTAGATTCTGTGGGGATGCTGTAGGTGGTGCTGTTGCCCCACTATTCCGCAGCCATGGCTGCGCCTCTCTGCAGGGCCCTTTATAGCTCTGGCTGGGGTGGGAACAAATGGGGGGCTGTTGATCACTTTGGGAAGTCGATGTGCAGCCACCCTTTCCCAGTCGCCAGCTAAGGGGTCTGAAACTCCCCAGAACTCCCAACCTGCTGGGCTGAGTGTGCCGGGGCGATCCGGCTCCTCCGCTGGGCTCCTGTCTCTTTACGACTGCCACCTCTTGGGGTGCCAAGTCCTCTTGTGTGTAGCTGCATGCTATGTGCTTTCCTGTGTATTCTGGTCTCTCTTTTAGGAATAGTTCTATCTGCTGTATTTTTGTAGATAAATATAGTGTTGGGAGGAGATTTCCGCTGCCCTGCTCACGCCGCCATCTCCTGGAAGTGTGTACCTGATATTTTAAAAACTTCCAGGGGTTCTGATTCTGGGTAAGATGAAGTAATCACATTCTACCTTGCCTCTTCCACTGTATGCATCTAAAAAACCTGGACAGAGTACATAGAATGGATGTTTGAGGACACTGAAAAGTAAATGGTGGTAGGTGAATGGGACCACAGTTTGAAGTACCAGTGAACTGGCAGGGAGTTTATCAGTTTTTTTTCTTATAGTATTCTCAGGCCTGAACTTATCACAACCAAAACCCCAAAGCAGGCACTGGAGGGTTGACAGAGAGAATTCCAGGAGAAGTTTCCAGTTCTGTCTTGAGGAGCAGGCAAGTCTCTGACCATCAAGTCAGGAAGGTGGCCCCTATGTATGCAATTTTCGATCTTAGCATGTATGCAATTTTCAATCTTAGCATGTCAAAGACTCTGAGAATTGAATTAACAGACACCATTGCCCAAGTCCCAGTCACAGAGTGGCCCACAGGTAGGTCAGATCCAAATAATACTAAAGGCTCTGAAAACAGAATTAACATAGGAAGCCCACAAAAGGCAGGTTGGAAACTGTGACCTAAACCTAACCAGGTTGATTGTCTGTGAAAAACAGCAATATCCTCCACTGGATTTAAATAAGACCCAGAGTCTCTTAACATAATATCCAAAACATCCAGGATACAATCCAAAATTACTTGACATACAAAGAACCAGGAAAATCTCAGCTCACAAGGGAGAAGACAAGCAACAAGTGCCTATGCTGAGATACTGAGATGACACAGATGTTGGCATTATCTGACAAAGACTTCAAAGCAGCTTTTATAAAATTGCTCCAGCAAGCAAAATCATGAACACTCTTGAAATGAGTGGAAAAATAGAAACTCTGAGCAAAGAAAAATAGAAGCCATAAAGGGGAACCAAGTAGAAATTTTAGAACTGAAAAATGTAATAAATTAATTTTAACAAACTGCTTGATGGGCTCCATAGCAGAATGGAGATAACAAAGTAAAGAGTCAATGAACTTGAAGATAGATCTATCAAAATTATCCTGTCTGAATAACACAGAGGAAAAAAATATATAAAGAAGAGAATGAACAGAGCTTCAGGTAACTGTGGGACAAAAATAAACAGTCTAACATTCTTGTCATCTGAGGCATTTGTGTCTCAGAAGGAGAGGAAAAAGAATACGGTATTGAAAAACTGTTAAGAGAAATAATGGCTGAAAATTTCCCAAATTTGGTGAAATACATAAACCTACAGATCCAAGAAACTCAGTGAATCCCCAAAACAGGAAAAAACCAGAGAAATACATGTCCAGACATACCATAATCAAACTCCTAATAACTAAAGACAAAGAAAAAGTCTTGAAAGCAGACAGTGAAAGATGTCACATTACCTGTAAAGAAACAACGATTCAAATGATTTCAGATTTATCATCAGAAACTATGGAGGCCAATGGAAATAGCATGATAGTTTTAAACTTCTGAAAGAACTGTAAACCCAGAGTTCCATATCCAACAAAAATGTCTTTTAGGAATGAAATGAAGTCCCTCTCAGACAGAAGGAAAACAAGAAAATTCATTACCAGTGGACTCATTCTAAAAGAATTTTTAAAGGAAGGTCTTTAGACAAAAGGAAAATAATATTCAAAGGAGACTGGGAATATCAGAAAAGAAAGAGGAATAGAAATGGTAAATATCTTATTCTTCTCCTTTTGAGTTCTTTATATTTGATGTTTAAAAGAAAATATTATGATATTGCCTGATGGGGTTTCAATGTGTGTAGATATACAACTGTACATAATGTATCCAAGACAATTATAACATAAAGGAATGTGTGTAAGTAGAACTACATGGTGGTAGGATTTCTACATTCCACTTGAAATGTGAAGGACCTTGTCACAAGAATAACAAGACAAGTTCCAGAATGGGGGAGATATTGGTAAACCACATGACTGTCAAGAAACTTGTATCCAAAATACATAAAGAACTCTCAAAACTCAGTAATAAGAAACAACCAAATTTTAAAATGCACAAAGTCTTGATCAGACATGTCACCATTGAGGATTTGTGGCCAGCGAATATGCTAATGGAAAGATGTTCAACCTCATTAGCCAGGAAGGAAATGCAAATGAAAAACCCCAAGGAGACCCCTTTGTATACATGTTGTTTTTTGCTAAAACCAAGCACTGATAATACTAAATACGGAGAAGGATGCAGACTCTCTGAAAATCCCATCCATCGCTGGATGATGGAGCAATGAAAAATGGCACAACCACTCAGGAAAAATGTCCAAAATTTCTTGTAAAGTTAAACATACATTTCCCATGTGACCCAGCCTTCTTGCCCCTTTATATTTACCCTAGAGAAATGAAAACTTACGTACACACAAAGCCCTGTAAACAAATATTTATAGCAACTTTATTTATAATGGTCAAACACTGGGAACAACCTAAACATCTTCCAACAGGTTAGAGACGAGCTACAGCATATGGTACGACGGAATACTACTCAGCAGTAAAAAAGAATAAACTGTTGATATACATAATGGCTTGGATGAGTCCAAAGGTAGGATGCTGAGTGAGAGAAGCCTGTCTCAACAGGTTACATGCTGTGTGTTTTCATTCTCATGCCATTCTCAAAAAGACAAAACAGCAGTTGTGGAGAACAGATCAGAGTTTACCAAGTGTTCCAAGAGCAGAGAGGGTGTGACCAAAGAAGGAAACCACAAGGGAGATTTTGGATGATAGAACTGTTCCATGTCCTGGCTGAGGTGGTGGTTACATGCATGTATATACGTATACTCAAATCCAAAAGCCTATATATGAAAAGTTTATATTACTAGGTGATTTTAAAAATAAAATTAAAAATGTTAATAGTGGAAATCTAGATGGTGAATTTACTCATATTCATGATAAAACTCAACTGAACTGTAGGTTTGAAAGTTTTCATAATATGTTAGAGGAAAACATTGCCGATCCCTAGATCTCTTTCTTAGTCTCTTTGGGCTACTATAATAGAAAACCGTAGGCTGAGTGGGTTAAAGAGCAGAAATTAATTTCTCAGGTCTGGAGATTGGGAAAACCAGGACTGAGATGCTGGCACATTCTGTGTCTGATGAGAGCGTACTTCTTGGTTCAGAGATGGATGCTTTTCTGCTCTCGCATAGCAGGAGAGACAAGGGAGCTCTCTGGGCTTCTTTTATTAGGGCACTAAGGCCGTGCATGAGGACACCAACATGACCCTTATGACCTAATCATCCTCTGAAGGCCCCACCTCCTAATACAATCACACTGGGGATTAGGATTTAAACCTATGAATTTGGGGAGTTTTACAAAAATTACAAACATTCAGTCTGTAGTAACCTCACTCCCAGAAATTTTGACTTGATTTGCCTGGGAAAGCCTGAGCATTCATATTTTATATGAATATGAATATATGGCTCCCTGGGGTACAGGGATGGGAAAGGAAGGGCCAGCAATGAGACGATGCCTTATAAAGCTGAGGGTGGTGTCAGCTCACTCTTACTTCCTCATAAGGGTTTGCTTCCCACCTGCTACCCAACTTTATGATTTTCTCCCTTAATAGACTTACCAGGGCAGCAGCCAAATCCTTAACCATCATTTTCTCCTGGTCTCCTTCTGTTTCCAGTTGTCATTCTCACACTTGAGGTTTAGTCACTGACCTGTTTCCTTCCAGGTTGCACCGTCTTATGTTCTTTGGTGTGAACCCTCCATACCTGCCTGTCTTTGTTCATGTAGTTTCCTGTCCTCCCAGGATTCCTTCTGCTTGTGCTTTACAAAATATCTCCACTCTTAATTGTGTTGAATGTGGATACTGGAGCCATTTCCTAGAGAATTCTAAGGAAAGAAGTTTGGAAAATGTGAGTGGGTCTTTGGGCCACCTATATGAGATGGTGATAATTAGGAAGAAGGTTGAGGAGAGGAGAATGGTATTTATGGGTTCAGAAGTGGGCAATCGGAAGAGGCCAAGGAAAATATTCAGGAATAGAATCCTGGGAACTGTAGAATATTGGAAAGACTCTGGCCCGAGGTCAGTACACTGCATCTGTTGTGTTCTAGTCTGGACTCTCCTATGAAACGCTCTGGGGCTTCGCCATCCACGTAATGTCTTGAGGATTGGGTGCATCATTTGGAGAATATGGGATTTGAACTGGATGATGTCTATGCACCATCCCACTTCTAATATTCAGTAGCTTGGGATTCTGACAGAGCATTATATAACTCTAGGAGGGAGAGGCTTTTCTTAGTTATTTTCACATTACTGTAAATGAACTCAATGAGTTCGCTTTATCAGAAACTGATGTAGCCTGACCTTGAAGAAACATGAATTTTGATTAGAACGCAGGAATAGAATACAGAATTTGGAAGCACGGAGGAGGAAGGGCTAGACTGAGAGGATGCAGTCTCTTTAAGAAGGCACTGGTGAGTCTCTGTTACCTTCATTTTACAGATGAAAAGGTCAAGAAACATGTATAATGTCACCCAGCTAGCAAGGGCTGTGGTCTGAAATATAACCCAGGTCTGTCAAATTCCCAAGTGTAAAAGATGCTCTGGGAAGTGGGGGAAAAACTTCGGATGGAAGGAAGGAGGATGTCTGAAATCCTATTAATGCCCGGTTGCTCAGAAAATTTCCTTAGGTCAAACTGAAGTAGGAGGAAACACAGTGCCTTGTTTTTTTTCCTTCTTCTACACCCAGACGGGTCCCTGTGTTCTTTCCTAGGGTCTGTGCTTCTGGCTTAGGATAAGGAAGTGATGGCTTCTGCAAAGTCCTCTCAGGAAGACTTGGGACTTTTAAGGCAGCCAGTCAGCACCTGCTCAGACAAACCCCTCGAGGGAGACTAGCAGACCTCCTCAGGTTTTCTGAAACGGGAGATTACAGAGAAAGTTGATCACAGATAATTATTATGAGTCTTTTGCCCACATAATAGCGGGGACCTAGGGTGACGCTTTGGTTCGTAGCGTGCACCACCCGTCTGCTGTGACGTGAACTGGATCTGCAAGATGGCAGGTCCAGAGACGGTAAGTCCTCACCGGCCCGGCATGCGGAAAAGCCTACGACCGGATGATGAAGGTCTCTGAATGTACTGACCGTTAGGTTCCTGAGTAACACCCGCATCAGGTACTGGTGGGGACAAAAGGGGAGGGTGGCAATTTAAAGTCCTTCCAGACATGACCTCCGTCTCCGCTGCAAGGTCTGGCTTGCGTAAGTAGAAACAGACAGTTCACACCACTGGGTGGCAGTATGGCGTTCCTCTTTGTTTCTCCTACACGGCTGCGTTTTCCGGGCTTAGCGAATTACAGACCTGAAGATCAGCCCAACAACCCTTTCCTCCCCGCGTTCGCCGGCAGCAGCTCCCCCTACAAATTCTGCGCTTCGGCTGTGTGTGTGTGTGGTGGTGGCGGTGGTAGATTAGAAGGGAGAAGGCTGAATGTTTAGGCTCGAGTCCATCCCCTCCTTTCTTCACATCGTTTTTCTGTACCTCTGAAGCACCTCGGTTAGGTCTTTGTTGTATTAATAGAGATTTAGAGTGCATTAAAAAAAAAAAAATAGAGGACAAGCCTAAACACAACACCGTGGGGGAAATTCATTTCTAGGCTGAGATGTAAAATACTAATGCTCTAAATATTCCTTGGGGGAAAATCATAACAAGGGGAAATAGGTATTTTTCGAAAGATGAACAGATGGTTTTTGCTAAGGGCAAAACAGGCACAGGCGGTGGTAGCGGACGTGGAAGCTCGGAGGTTTAAGTGTGGGGCTGCTCTGCCATCTGGTGGATAAAGTGGCACCTGCAGCTTGTAATTTGCGTTTCCCAGCCTTAAGATTTTTATGAATTACAAAACAAGAAACAACTCTCCCCCTACAAAAATCCTGAATAAATAAAGCCGATGCATGATTGCCGATTTTTTATTTTGTCAAGGAATAAAAATCCAGCATCTATGGTTACCATCATCTTATTTCTAAAGGACAATTCTTCCCCAGAAGAGTTTCCTCAGAAAAAAGGACAACCTTTTTCATTGAATATTGAGCTCAATGGGGATATCATTACCTTTTTCTCATTTTTATAGTTTTGTTACAAAGGGGTGAAAAATGTATCAAGTTATGGCATTGGTCTAACGATTATTTTAGAATCACTGGTCTAAAATATTTCAATGCCATTAATGTAGTATCTTTGAAACATTTTAACATAGGAACTTGGAGTAAAACTACATATTAAAAATTGTCTTTAGTGGCTATTTTTAACCATTCTCTCTCTTTTTTTTTAATTGTCATTATATCATAGTTTCTAGGTCTCTAAGATTCCTGTGGATTTCTCACATTTGTTCCAACTTTTCATGGTTTAGGAGTAAATTGCCTCATTCTAGTATTATCACAGTAATTTCCTGGTGGCAATGAAAGGGTTCTTTAGCTACCCGGCTCACTTGTTCGCAAAGAAGGACACAAGAATTCTGTCAGCTTGGTTTTATTCCCTGTAAGACAGACAGAATGGCTGTCTCGAAAGAGAGAGGGCAGCAGCAGGGGTGGAGCTGAAGATAAACAGACAGAATGGCTGTCTCTGAAAGGAGAGAGCAGCCGCGGCAGCAAGGGGGGAGCTGCTTATATAGGAATTTAGGGCCTTGGTGAGCAGGATGGTGGCCTTGAGACTTCTGAGAAACAGAACCTGTTGCAGACGATAGGGAACTTAGAAACTGCTGTAGGTGATAGGGGGACTTTGCTACCCCCAGATGCAGCTGCTGTAAGTGATAAGGAGCCTCTGCACCCGGAGGCAGTTCAAGGTTGTGTGTTAAAGGGAACCTAACAGGTAACATGTTGTGTTTTTCTGTTTCAGTTGTTTCTAAATTTTGATTGTGAAAATCATGTTTGAGCACCTACTGAGATAGACGACGGCAGGGCCTGACCCTTCTTATTAAAAGAAAAAAAAATCAGATTCAGGTTGTATAGAATAAGGACTGAACTCTGGCCCCTCACCCTAACTGGAAAAACAGTGTTTTCTGACTATTTACATAAAAAAGATTAAGCTATCTCACAGGATTGCAGAACAGGAAGTTACCCAGGGAAAAAACTCAGCTGATAATGGCTACAGAGGCTGGCCAAACTAGTCTGCACCTTGACGGACTCCAGTGCCCACCTTTCACCAACTTTTCCCCTCATTATAAAGGAGGTTTAACACCCTGAGAAGTTCTTGCAACTGCACCTGCGTGTCCAAATTACTGCAATGCAATTTCCTGCCTCTTGCGTACTTAGTCATCACCCTTTTCCCACCGCAACCTCATTAAAACTCTTCTCCAGTCCTACCCTAGGGAGCCAGCCAGATGGTTCTCCCCTTTGTGCTGTCTCCCTGTGTACGAGCATAAGCCCTAATAAAGCCTTGTCCAAGCTAAATTTTGAGTCTGATGGTAATGCTTCTAGTATGCAGGACTCAAGCACCCTAGATCTCTAATGCTACCATTTGTTTTATGTGTGCTAATTGTATGAAATTCACAGTGGGCTGTTATGCACAGGGTATTGTGGTGGGCTCCGGGAGGAAGTGAGGGTTTCCCGCCAGGGCAAGTTCCTTATGACTCCTGTGAGACCAAAGGAAGACAAGGGTCAGAGTTTGGGAAAAGAGTTTTATTACTTGCGGCCCAGTCTCTCTGTCGCTAGGCGCTCTCTGCCTCCTCTCGCTGGGCTCCCTCCCAAAGTCCTTCCTCTCTGGCCCCCTAGCAAGCCAGTTCCATCGGTCCCCTGTGACGGCAGCACGTGCTGGCTTCCCCCACCAGCCCCTTCCAGCAGGAACTCCTTGGGCGGGGTCCCTGGTGACGGGCGGGGGGCCTGACCAGTGACACACCAGGAGTGGAGGGAGGAGAAAATGGCCGTTTTCGCTCCACCCCTTGCCCCAGATTAGAGAGGGCTCTGCGGTACCATTGATATGCAAACAGGTGCTCAGTGGCACGCCACTATCAAAGCCAGGTGGGAAATTCTGGGTGAAAACTTCCATTTACAACCTCCCCCCCCCCCCCAGGTATAAAGTGTACACAAAATAGGAAAAGTTAAAATATGAAAAAAAATATATAAACAGAAGTTGTCCCCCGACCTCAAGTCCTCAAGTGCTATTTGGCGCTGCATCAGCTCCTCTTACACTTTCATCCCGCCGCTCCTCTGCTCCAAACTCTGCAATGGCTTTCCTTCTATGGAGATCGAATTCTGTAGCTTGGCATTTCAAACCTGCTGTCACCTCGTCCTGTCTACCTAGATAAGTGTCTGGTCCACCTTATGTACATTTGATGTCCAGCTGTGGTCAGCTCACTGAAGTCCAGTCCTGACCCCACTCCCCTACCCAACCCATGTGGTTACATCTTCCTTTTTTAAGATCCATTTCAACTGTCCCCTCCTCTAAGGAGGGACCCTCAAGTCCCAGAAGATCTCTTAGGATTTCTCCTTTTGATTTGGATGGGATTTTTGGTCAACATTATACTATTTGGGGAAAAGCAGGCAGAAGTACAGACAATGAAGAAGTAATCAGAAATATGAGGCATAACAACTGGAATGGGGGATGATGAAATAATCTTCATTGGGGTTGAAAATAATTGATGTAGAGAGTCCAAAAAAATCAACAGAAAAGTTGTTAGAGATGATAAGAAATTTTAATAAATTGACTATATACTAAATATGTATAATCCAATGATTTTCCTATATTCCATTGATGATTATTTAGAAGTAAGTTGATCCCAATCACAATATAAGCCCCAAAATGCACTATCTTAGAATAAAATTGATAAACAATCTGCAAAATATGTTTGAAAACAACTATACAGTTTTTACTGAAAGAGAATATTTAAGACGTGGGCTCTGTAACATATTTCTTGGGTTTGAAACCCATCTCAGCCATTTATTTACTCTATGACAAGTAATTAATCTTTATGTACCTGTTATATAATAAAGAAGTTGACTTACTTTAGTCCCTGGTTCCTGAGAAAAAGACTCTAAACCCTTAGAATTTCCCAAGTTGTAGGAGTGTCTTTGTTATTCATGGAGGGCCCTTGGATCCCACCTGAGTTTATGCCAGTGAGATGACTCAGAATGTGGGCTGGTCATGCCAGAAAGCCATATGACTACAGGGTTGGAGCTTAGAGCAATGGGTATCAGTTGACTTCTTCTGGGGAGGGTGGGGGGCTACGGATTTATTTCAATCATATCATCAATGATTCAACAAATTATACCTATGTAATGAAACCACAATAAAAACTGTGGACCCCAAAGCCCAGTGGATCTTCCTGGGTACCCTAATGTGCCAGGATGGTTATGTGTCCTGACACCACAGGGAAAGGCCACGAAAGCTGTGCATCGGGTCCTCCCAGACCTTGCCCTCTGTTCTCTTCATTTGGCAGGTTCTGATGTGTATCCTTCATAATAAAACTACAACCATAAGTATAGTGAATTCCTGAATTCTACAAGTCCCTCTAGTGAATTATCAAGCCTGAGGAGGTTGTGGGATCCCTTGAATTTGTATCTAGTCGGTGGCCTGGGGGACCCCTGAACTTGTGGCAGATAGGAAGTGAGGGCATTCTTGTTGCAGATTGTGCCCCTTGACCTGTGGGGTCCTTGATAACTCAGGACGCTTAGTGTCGGAACTGAATTGTAGTCCTGCAGGACGTTAGTTTCCTCATTTATAAGATGGGACTTGATAATAGTATTTATCTAAGTTACTTATTGGGGCATTCTATTTATTAGTTCATGCCTCACTTTGAGTAAACTAAACATTGTTGGGATGGCAATTCTTCCAAAATTAACATATGCTCAAAACCAGAAAGCAATTATTTTGCCTTTCTGAGTTCTACCTAGGAGAAGAAGAGAAAATATTAAGGAAAATTTGAAAAGTGGAGCAATAAGGGAGAGTCTCCAGCAAGCAGCAGAACGTCAAGGGCTATTACCCTGAAAACCGTGTGGCTCCGATGCCAGAACTGAATAGTGACTTAGAACAGGGTCAGAGACAGGCAAGACCAGCAGAACTTGTTTTTTTTTTTTTAGTGAGACAAGCATAGCAAAGTTTGTTAGGCTTCTGAAAGTTTTATAATTCTATTGCAAGGTTGACAAAAAAGAAAATAGTAAATATAAAAGAGCACTTTACATTCTTAGTTTTATCATCAAATTTACACATTAAAATATATTTCTCCTCTGGAAAATATTCAATACATTTATAAAAAAGACTGAGCATTGCTTTAGCTTTAAAGTTAGAAGAGAATGCTTAATTATCATATTAATAAATGAGACTGTATTTTGACAGCACATTTTCAAATCAGTGGGAAATTAATGTATATGCAACAAAGGGTTCTAGGGCAGCTGGATACTGGCTTGGGAAAAAGTTCATTTTAACTCACAACACTCACCGACATAAGTTCCATATGTGTTAAAAAGTTAAAAGACTAAAAATAAACTATTAAAGAATTAGAGGGAAATATAAGTGAATATTTTTCTGAAAATGATAAAAGGTAAGGGCTTTCCAAGGACAAAAGTAAAGGAAAACCTTAAAGGTAAGCACTGATAGAACTGACCTCACAAAATTAAAAACTTGCAGATGTTAAATATCAGATGTGACCAACTAAGAAAGAGGTATAATGTGTACCAGGAAAAAAATTAAAACAATTGTAATTATCAAGATTGGCAAGGTTATAGTATAGACCAGGGATGGGCAAACTTTCTCTGCAAAGGGTTAGAGAATCACTGTTTAGGCTCCGTGGGCCACTCAGTCTATGTGGTGACCGCTCAGCTCTGCCACTGGAGTATGAAAGCCGCTCTGGACAATATGTAGGCAGGTGGGCATGGCAGAATTCCCATAAAATTTATTTATGGACATTGAAATTTGAATTACACAATTTTCATGAGTCACAGAATAGTCTTCTTCTTTTGATTTTTTTCAACTGTTAAGAAATGTGAAACCCATTTTTAGCTTTGGTGGCAGGCCAGATCTGCAGAGAGGCCCCTTCTGGAAGGGGCTTCAGGGCCCTTGCACGTTTTTAAAGGTGATGCGTTATGTTGGGCCCACTACTAGGGCTTGTCAGAAAATAAATCTGTGGAGGATCTGAGACAAAGCGTCAACAGATACTCAGTAGAGAATGCAGAGCCCCTGAATGTTTCAATGTCTGCTACCACCAGGTGGGGTGGGAGCCAGTGGGGTCAGTTGGCAGGAGGCTGTGATGCTCCTGAGTGGGAGGATGCAGACGGGACACATCCAGGATGTCTGGCAGAGTCCAGAACTTTGGACAGTGCCCATGCTGGAAGAAAAGAAGACAAAGGGGACCTGCCACTAATCTAGCGCCCATGCCTGTGTCCCGCCTCCATCACAGACATCAAGAATTCTACAGGGATTTTGTCTCATGGAGATGTGGGAATCACACTGGATGAATACTTTTCACACGACCATCCACTTGGGTCTGCTGGCTTCTCTTACAGAACAAACAGTTGAATAAGAGGAGACTCCGGAGAAGGCTATGTTGGGAGAAAGGACTTTAAAGCCCAAGTGGCCCCACTGTAGATTGGCAGGTCCTGGTTTGCAGATGGCAATTCTGATTGGGGGAAGGGGGATGTCTGGTGTCCTGTAACTGTTACGTCACCCCAGCAGACACGACTCATTTCAGTGGCTTTTGAATTTGTTAATTACAAGAGTTCCCTTTTCAGGTTCTAACGTGTTAATTTGAATCAAGGAGAGCCCCCACGCTAATATGGTTTCCCCTGAGATGTTACAAGTATAAGGAGCCTTGATTGTGTTCCCAGACACACTGTCACGGGGGAGCCAGGGCCACCGAGGGGCTCCCCCTGTGGCCCAGGCCAGAGCTCGATCCACCTGCCCCCTGCCCCACCTCCTAATGCTGATGCCACAGACTAATGCGGCTTATTAAGCAGCCTAGAGCCCTGAGAACCTAGAATCATTCTGACTGGAGCCTTTTCCAGACAGCCCACACTACTTAGTGGTTGGAAGTGCTGGTCATAGGTTTCCCATTCAGTCTTGTACCCTTTTCATGTGGGGGACCTGGGTTTTGTTTGATAGCTCTGAGCTTCCCTTTCCCTATAGATTTTCCTCTGCTCTTGTTCTATGAATTACTGTGAAAAGAATATTAAAATCTCCAATCACCACTCTCATTATTGTCAAATTCTCATTTCCATTCTATCAAGTTTGGCTTCATGCATTTTCAGATTCTCTTGTTAGGAAGCTGTACATTTAAAAATTACATAGCTTCTTGCTCTATCAATCATTACGAAGGGTCCCTCTTTGTCCCTGTTAATATTCCTTATCTTAAAGTCTATTTTGTGATATTAATACAGCCATGCCATCTCTTTTAATCTTATTATTTACATGATGTATCTTTTATTATTTTTATATTTATTTTTTATTAAGGTATTATTGATATACACTCTTATGAAGGTTTCACATGAAAAAACAATGTGGTCACTACATTTACCCATATTATCAAGTCCCCCCCCATACTCCAATGCAGTCACTGTCCATCAGTGTAGTAAGATGCCACAGATTCATTGTTTGCCTTCTCGGTGCTACACTGTTTTTCCCTGTGATCCCCCGCACCATGTGTACTAAACAAAATACCCCTCAATCCCCTTCTCTCATCCTCCCCACCCGCCCTCCCACACCCCTCCCCTTTGGTAACCACTAGTTCCTTCTTAGAGTCTCTGAGTCTGCTGCTATTTTGTTCCTTCAGTTTTGCTTCGTTGTTATACTCCACAAATGAGGGAAATCATTTGGCACTTGTCTTTCTCCGCCTGGTTTATTTCACTGAGCATAATATCCTCCAGCTACATCCATGTTGTTGCAAATGGTAGGATTTGTTTCTTTCTTATGGCTGAATAGTATTCCATTGTGTATATGTACCACCTCTTCCTATCCATTCATCTACTGATGGACACTTAGGTTGCTTCCATATCTTGGCTATTGTAAAAAGTGTTGCAATAAACATAGGGGTGCATATGTCTTTTTGAATCTGAGAAGTTGTATTCTTTGGGTAAATTCCAAGGAGTGGGATTCCTGGGTCAAATGGTATTTGTATTTTTAGTTTTTTGAGGAACCTCCGTATTGCTTTCCACAATGGTTGAACTAGCTTACATTCCCACCAGCAGTGTAGGAGGGTCCCCTTTGTCCACATACATGATGTATCTTTTTCTATGTTTTTACTCCCAACTTATTTATGTTATGGAATAAGCGCATCTCTTGTAGACAGCATATAGTTGGATATTTTATTTTCACCCAGACAATAGTCTTTGCATTATGAATAAAATGCGTGGCTTTTTCAAATTTAATGTAATTACTGTTATGATTAGATTGAGAACTGCTCTTTTGCTGTTTGTTTTGATCGTCTCATTGCTTTTTGGTTTGTCCTTGACTGAATTCTTCTTTGTTAATCTGAAATCTTTTTTGTTAAATAGCGTTAGTTAGCCAATTGTAATTCCTCCATTGACTTTTTAGCAATACTCCTTTCCATTCTTTTTAGTTGTGTTAGGGATTACAATGTGTATCTCTTAAGATTTGCAATGTATATTAATACCAACTTCCTGTAAAATCTAGGAAATTTGCACCATTACAGCTTGAATCAGTCTCTTTTGCGCTGTCGTTTCATATAGCTGTATCTTTATGTAACAAACCCAACAATACATACAGTATTATAGCTTTGCTTTAAACATCTGTCTTTTAAATAAGTTAAAAGGAAAAAAGGGAAAATTCATACAAAGTTTTATATTTCCTAACATAAAATTTCCAGTGTTCTTACTCTGGTTGAGCTAGCCTCTGGTAATGCTTCCCTCAGCTCAAAGGATTTCCTTTAGAACTTCGTGTAGTGTAGGTCTGTTGGCAGTGAATTCTTGCCATTATTGTTTACCGAGAAATGTTTCTATTTTATCTTTACTTTTGAAGGACAGTTTCACTTGATGTGGAGGTTTGGTGGATAGTCAGCTTATTTTGTTTCTTCAGCATTTTGTACTCATCCAGTGTCTTCTAGACTCCATTTTTATTTGATGAGAAATCACCTAGTGATCATGCTGTTGTTTGCTTTACGAGCTGTGTCTTTCCCTTTTTTTTTGGCTGCTGTCAAGGTTTTGCCTTTGTGTTTGGTTTTTAGCTGTTCTACATGCTTTGCTAAGTGTGGTTCTTTTTGTATTTATCCTATTTTGGTTTTGTGGACCCTCTTGGAGTTGTTTGCTACTGTTTTTCATCAGATTTGGGAATTGTTGGGCCATTATTTTTTTAAAGATATCTTCTACCCTTTTCCTGCTCTCCCTTCCTTCTGGGTAGCCAATTATATGTATAGGAATTCTTTATATTGCCTCAGAGATCTCAAGGCTCTATTCCTTTCTCTTCAATAATCTTTCTTTCTATTCCTTGGATGTGTTCCTTGACCTAGCTTCAAGTTTCTGAGTCTTTCTTCTGTCATCTTAGATCTGCTCTTGAGCCCAACTTGTAAATTTTTCATTTCATTCTCTGGGCTTTTCAGCTCTAGAAATTGCATTTGGTGTTTTTTTTTTATAAAATAGTTTTGAATCCTCTGCTGATATTTCTAGTTATGTGCTCAGTCTTACATCCTTTCCTTTAATTCTTTGAACATGTTTTCCCATAGTTTCTTAAGCCCGTGTGTAAAAGCTATTTGAAGTCTTTGTCTCCTAAATATAACACATGGGTCTATATAGAGTCAGTTTTTATTGATCACATTTTTTTTTCCTGAGTGTAGGTCATATTTTCCTTTTCTTTCCATGTCTAATAATCCTTTGTTGTTGCTCTTGAAAACCGGACATTGTAAATAACAGGTTGTAATGACTTTGGATGTCGTTCTGTTCTTTGAGGGGTTCTTTGAAATTTTAGGTAAGTAATTACTAATCAGTTAATTTTCCTGGCCTCAAACTATACTCTCTCTCCTCCTTGGTGTGTAGCTGCTAATATTTCTGCTCATTTTTTCCATGTGTGACTTCCTTTATGTTCCCTTAGGTGCATAATA
The DNA here is from genome assembly GCA_032199065.1 of Smutsia gigantea. Taxonomy (NCBI): domain Eukaryota; kingdom Metazoa; phylum Chordata; class Mammalia; order Pholidota; family Manidae; genus Smutsia; species Smutsia gigantea. The sequence goes on along the minus strand of JAVSCE010010875.1, from coordinate 634,730 downwards.
TAGTGATCAGCCAATGATGTGGGCAAGAGATAAGGTTCCGTTCTTTGCAGCCCACACTGTTGTGGCTTGAGGAAAGTATTCAGTGGCGCCACATATTTATAAGTCCTGGTTACATTGTTTTTGCTGAATTCTCTGGTGTTCCCCGCACACATGTAGTTTAGCAGTCAGTGAGGGATATGTGAAGAGTCTAGTTTTCAGCCCTCCTACAGCTCCCTGGCTTCTGAAATCTCTGCTGTTTATTCATCAGCTCTGATACACAACAAAGACTCAGTCCTCCTCTTCTAGCCAATAAAGCTGTGGGTTTATATTACCTGATCTGGGGGCAATAGGGATAATTCCTTGGCCTAAGACCATGAATATGCCTTTCTCACTAGATGCATCACTCATTTTTCACAAGTAAATACTTCTCACATTGTTGCCTGCCTTTTGATGTTTTCCAGTGAGCTGAAATGGTTGATTTTATAATTTTGCCTAGTTCTATACTTGTTTTCTCTTGAGGGGAATCTCCCGACTTCCTTACCCCATTGTTACTGGAAATAGAGCATTGTACATATACCTTTTAAAAGCTGTTTCAGGCTTTTAAGAAAGATTTTATGACTAATATTGATGGTACATGAGGAAATAGTGTGTGTGGGAAAATACATTAATCAGCATCTCTAAGGTATTCTGAAGAGTTGCAGCCTGAATGAGAAGTTTAATATCTTGATTTATTTTGTTGTTTTCTTGTTTTTATCCTATGCTCAAGAGTGAGCTATGAAATTGATCTGTGCTATGTCTAAATTCATCTGAAATGTTTTTCTTTAGGGTAAACCCTAGGGCTGGCATTACTAGATGGCAAATATGAATTTAAAAAATGCACTTGGCTATATATTAAGATAGGCTTGAATTTGAACATCTTGCCTAAATTAATTTGATTTCAGTATCTGGTAATGGAATCACTTTTACTTCCTGACCACCCAACTGCTTTATTTAGCCATTCATCTCTATAGGAAACATTCATCAAGTGCTTACTATTGTAAACTTGACACAGAAATGTGCTGAGAATACAAGCATGCACATGACATGGTCCTTTCTCCTTTGGGAGCTGGTGGGTTAATGACTGGGGCAGAGAAGCCAGTGGCTGTAAAATATATGTGCTCTAGACCAGAGTGTTCACTCAATGCTCTGAGCCCTCAGGGTAGGAAGTTCTGCCTTGTCTTGAATTACCTGTGGGGAGGTGGTGACATCTGTGTTGGACCTTGAAATTTTAGTTGGTGGTATCAAGTGAAGAGTGAGGTCCCCAGGAAGGAATTCCCAGAAGAGGAAATAGTGAGCATAGAAGCACAAAGGTAAATGACTATGGCACGCTTGGGAAGGGGAGCACCTGGGTATGGCTAGATTGGTGTGTATGTGTGTGTTTGTGTGTTGGAAGATAAAACTGGAAGGGTGGTTTGAAGTAAGAATGTGGAAGCCCTCAGGATGCTAAGGATCTTAGGAACTTCTGGGGGGTTTTGATATTGAACATATTTGTTTGACAATCATATTCAGCAACCTGAATCAGGGGATGGGTGATTGGGTGGAGGAGGAGAGAGGAATCACTTCGTACAGATGCTTAAGACTCAAAAATAAGGTAAATTCATTCTCCAACATGGTGGGAAGTGGCAACGCATTGTATTGGGTGGTACAAGGGTTCGTGTAGGGTGCCTAGTATGCCTCGTAAACCTTGAAAGGGAACATCAAGGAAGTCTGCTGCTGTCCATCACTCTGCTGTGCTCATAATGTCTATAAGGAGAGAATCAGATGAGATTGTCGGAGTAGCCTGGGCACACGCCTACACTGACTGGCCACTGGGCAGAGAGTGTAAGGACTTCCGTGAAAAGACTGCAAGCACAGTTCACCTTTCTGTTCAGATCCCCTCGGGGTAAGCCGACGATTATAGTGGGAATGGAGCTCAGAGTACAAACCCAGGTGTGCAAAGCATATCCGATTTCTTCATTTCCTTTACATCAAATCAACCTGCTGGCAGGAAACTAAACCTCAGTCATTATTGGAGTTCTTCTCCCCAAGAACATACAAAGTCCAAAGGTCACCAGGGCTCAAGCGTTGAGGAGGCCCTTCTGGTCTGTGGTGGCTGGTCACTGTCTGCTGAGTGGCCCGAATCTCTGTGAAGTTTGTCCTTTGAGGACAAACATGCAGAATGTAGGAAAAATTTCCATGACTTTCGGCTTCACTCTTTAGTTATATCACAGTGGGAGCACGTGAAGAGAAGCATCTGGGGCAGAGTAGGGGAATCAGAAGCTTCTAGGAGGAAATGTTCTTCCTGCCAAAGCTGCTTTTGTTATTCTCTCTCTTCTCTTGAATCTAGTTAACTGATCTCCCACTTTTCTCCTTCCCACCCTGCTGCAGCTGCTCCTGGCCCCTCTAGATTGGCCTGGCTCTCTGTCTTACCCTTACTTTTCATCCTGATGTCTTTCCTACCAAGTGTAATGAACACCTGAACAATGCAAGCAAGGCCATTTCCAATAGTACAAAGCGTTCTGAAGGAGTCAGGAGGGAGGGTCAGTAGAGGTCCTTTTACTAGGCTGAGTATATGACTTTTCTCTTACTGGTCTTAGGTATTCATGTGCCTAGAGGCATATTAGAATTCTTTTAGGAGGAATGCAAAGGAGAGAAAGGAAATGAGAGAAAAAGAAGAGAAAGTCAGTCCCCACCTTTTCATTTTCTCCCTCTCTCTTGAGACTGAGACATTCAAGAGTCCAGTACAAGTCTTTGCTTCCACCATGTATCCAGCAAGCCACTCCCTGGCTCCAGCCGTAGACTCAGATGCCACTTGAGAAGGGCTGGGGTGGCACACAGGAGACAGAACAACCTGAGGGCGTGGGTATTCAGTTTTCCATACAGAGACTAAGTAGTCATTAAAGGGAAAATTTAGAGTATGGTACTGAATTCAATGAACTCTAGGCAGACTGCTTCCTTCTTCACCATTGGGTAGGGGTTTAGGAGGAACACTGCATTAGTGAGACACAAAATAACTAAGCTTCATTTTCTCTTACATCTGAGTGTACTGTCAGATGTCCAGTCTTATGGGCCATACAGAGGAAGGATATGGGAGAGAGGGAGGGGATTTTAGAGGATGTAGCACAAAGATAGGCAGAGACAAGAAAGTATGGGGTATATTTGGAGAATAGCATGCAATCCAATTTGGCTGAAATGTTGGGTATATGTGGGGCAACAATGGATCCAGAGAGTTGGGGTTAAATTTTAGAGGGCTTTGCGTGCTGGAGTGAGAAGTCTAGATGTGTCAGTGAGAATTGGGCAACATCAAGAGATTTAGAAGAGAGGGAGGCTGTTATGGGACAACTCCTCACCTATTAGGTTGAATATTTGAACATTTTTTGACCTCCAAAAATAACATCTTACAATAACAAAAATAACTCTCTTGAGGTCCTGTGACATTAAGGCAGACTTCATTTGTTGGCTCAAGACGGACCAGCAGGAATCTCCTAATGGACAAGTTTACATTAAACTAATTCTTGGATTACTTGACCTACCAATTCCAAGTCCCTTTGGTTATCTTTTCATAGATACATTATTTCCTCTTTTCTTTTTCTCTACAGGTTATCATTGAAAGTCATTGTCAAATGCTTTGATAAAATCTGTTTTAGTGCAGTAACCCCGTCAGTGAAAGGAACAAGGTTAATGTGACATGACATGCTCTTGGTGAACCAGTTCTGTTTCTGAGTGATCACCATTTCCTCCTGTCACTATTTCTAAAAGCTCCGAAAATATCCATTCTTCCATCTCTCTCAGGTATAACATCAAGCCAGCTGGAGTATTTTTAGGCTGTGTCTGAGTTTCTAAAAGTTCTTCCATTTTCTACAACAGAAGTGTTTAAAATATATGTTTAAAATATATATATTGCTGAGCCTTAAAACTTTTCAGAGTTCATGGTCCTACAGTAAGAACTCTGAGGAGAACTAAGGTAGTTCTCAGATATCCAATTTCAAGATGTATTATTTTTTAAGTAAGGACTGGATAGTGAATATGTTTACACTAATAAAGGGGGAAAAAGCACAAAATGATATTCATATGGAATTCCTCCTAATGAATTGCATTCCAACTAAATGCTGAAACTATTATATTGGGTGCTTGTAATAATTATGGTTTCTGGATACATTTTAAAAATGAATGATTAGTGTTTAACTTGAATCTTGGTGATGTCTTTTAGTTATTTGTGCAAACACAATTATAGGACTGGAGGCCTTAAAATGTATGGAAATTTATTCCTAGTCCTGTACTGAATGCATTTTTTAAATGTTATCAATACCTGGGGGTGGAGGGAAGTTGGTACTCATTAAATTTCAAGTTTCAGAGTGATGGTTGGAAAATCAACCCTGACAGATGTTCAGGAATACTAAGGGTCAATTATATACACTTATGGCTTTGAGTTACAGCACAATAAGAACTTAACCGAGAAGGTGGGGAAAGTGGAGTACATTGTAGAGGGGTGAAGACATATGTCGAATACTCTTTCATAAATCAGTGGGTTTAGCGGAATTAGAAGTCTCAGGTTTGAGTTCTGGCTCTGTTACTCCCCAGCCTTTGTCCTTGTACAAATCATCTAATCCCCGTGAGCCACAAGTCTTCCTCTATGAAATTCAGGTGCAGATTTGTCCCCTGCCTACCTCTCAGGTAGGTGATTACTAATACTACATGGGGTAATGTATTTCAAAGCATTTATAAGTTCCAGAATACTACAAATTAAAATGAGGTTTTATTTTCACATTTTAAGTTATGTGTTTGAAAAAGTGTCAATCAGCATTCTTCTGAGCGCCTTTTTTTTTTTTTTTTTGGTGCTCAGGAAACCTAAATCCAAAGGGCTGAAAGTATAGAGTTAGGAAATCTGTTCCAGAAAAATCACACTGTATCACAAAACCTTACCAGTAGCCCTGTGGCAGAGCACTGTGTATCATAGTAGCCTTTTCTGTAAATGTACAAACTTTCCCAAGCTTTTCTCTTTTCTCCTAGAGCCGTCAAGGTCTGGTTCCTGGATGAACAGCATCCGAATCACCTGGGATCTTGTTAGAAATGCGAATACTAGAGCCCAAACTAACCATTTTAGAAACTTTGATAGTTCCTGTGTTTTAACAAGCCCTCTAGGTAATTCTGCTGTGCACTGAAGTTTGAGAACAATTGTTCTAGAAAAATCCCAAATTATGAGGTATAGGCCCCTAAACAATGTAATCTTTGATGATTTCCATTAAAAATTAACGTATTGACTAACTACTAAATGCCAAGCACTTCTTTTTGATGCTTTCTGACATATGAACTATTATCCTCATTTTATTGAAGAACAAAATTGGAGTTCAGAACAGTGAGCAATTTCAAGTCCAGGGCTCTATCCACTCGGGTAAGATTTGTAAAATATGAAGAAAGTCTAATTAACAAATGTCATGCTGGATGTCATTTAAAAATAGCATTATTTGTTGGTGATGTTTTCATTGGAAGCAAAATGTATGCACTGTTATTACCTAAGTTTTGAAGTCTGTCGCTGTTATTGGGGTCGGTTGAGGTTGCTTCCTTGATGCATAACAAGCTGACAGGCACGTTTAATTAACACAACCTGTCCTGTGAAAGGGGCATGTGTGATTAGACATGAGTTGACAAGTCAATGCCCTTGAATAATGGAGAGATGAATTGGACCTCGGCTAGGAACAAATCTGTAGACATATAATCCACGTCAGCATTTCCCAGGCTGCTTCTACTGAAGTTGTGCTCCAGAAACTGGGCTGTGTAGACCAGCTTCATTGTAAACAATTGGGAAATAGAAATGAAGAATCTCAGGCCTCATCCAAGACCTACTGAATCAGAATCTACCGTTAAAGAATAAATCCAGCCAAGAAGGGACAACAAGTGGTTACCAAAGGGAAGGGGTGGGGGAGAGCAGGTGGGGAGGGAGGGAGAAGGGGATTGTGGGGTACCATGATTGGTGCACATGGTGTGTGTGGGGTCACGGGGAAGGCAGTGTAGCTCAGAGAAGACAAATAGGGACTCTGTGGCATCTTACTCTGATGGACAGTGACTGCCATGGGGTAGGGGGGGACTTGATAATAGGGGTGAAGGTAATAACCACATTGTTTTTCTTGTGAAACCTTCATAAGGGTGTATATCAATGATACCTTAATAAAAAAATACTAAAAAGAAAAGAAAAGAATATATCTAGGTGGTTCACATGCATATGAAAGTTTGAGAAGCTCTGTTCTGTACAGTAGTTTCTTGAGAGAGAATAATAGTCTTTCTGTAGGGCAAGGGTATCCTCAAACAAGCTTGGGAACACCTGCATTTAACTGGTGGATTTAAATAAATTCAAGCGAGTATCCTATTCTGCAGCGTAAAGTTCTGATGGGATGATATAGTAGTAGTAGTAGTAGTGTTTCTCAAGGTCACTTGTAGGTCTAAGACTCTATGGTTCTTTAACCTGTAAGATAAGTATCTCCAGAAACAAGTCTGCGTTTCCAATTCCATTTTTCTGTTTGTCTTGATAGGCAGTGCAGTGTAATTTATTACATAGTGTAGAGAAAATCAAAATTCCTACGGCCAGGATTCTCACCTGACCTTGGCTGGTTTGCTCACTGCACACGTGTGGGCAATACATTACTGTTGCCTCAAAGAGCTCCACCCAATGCTCTGGGCTGTGGGGCTGCAGGAGAGCAGAGGCTGGAGTGGTGGCAGTGCCGGGGACAGAGACGGAGAGGGCTGCGGGGGTAGAGAGGCCCGGAGGCAGAGACCGGCTTGCTGCAGGCCGACTCGCTCTGAGGCGGTTAGGATTCTAGCACTTGACCTGCCACCGTGGGAATAAAGCTGGGTATAAACCCTCTCATTCCAAGAATGTTCCACCGTCATTTTTTGGTCTTACCGAAAAATCAAGAGTGAACTTGCCGAGGGCTGAAACCCCTTGGAGAGACACATAGCTACTCCATCAAGGCACTGGATAAAACAACAAACAGAGATTATCCCATTTATCTTACAAAGGAGTTATCAATATTGCTGTTTCACAGGTAGGTATACTGAGGTACAAAATGTTAATTAACTGGCTGTAGATCGCACAGATCATAACTACCAGGGCTGAGCTTCAAATCCAGACTGTCGAGACCTATAGAATCTGTGGTCTTAACCACTATTTGATGTGTCTGTTCAGATGTGTGTGACTCCAAAGCCTGGGGCTGGTGATAACTTGTGAAGAAAAGTAAGTAATAACAAAAAAGCTTTAGAGCTTGAAAAGCACTTGAGTTTTATTTAGTGTATAAACACTTTTTAAATGGTATTTAACTTGAGTAGTTAATGCACTCACGTGGTTCAAGAATCAAAACATAGAAAGTGGGTATTTGCTGCAAAGTGTTTTCTCCACCTGTGTCCCCTCATGGGCTGCTTCCCCTTTCTGGCAGCGCACAACGTTATCAGTCTCCTGTGAATTATTCCACAAGCATTTTAGCAAATGCCTGTGTGTATATGTTTATATATATTTCCTCTTCCTACTCTTTTTAGACAAATGGTAGAAGACTGTAAATATGTTTTGCACCAGGAGCATGTGTTTAATTAGCAATATATCTTGAAATACATTCCATATCCATACACAGAGGACTTCCTCATTCCTGTTTGATTGGATGCTAAATATTCTATTGGGTGCACATGAGATAACCAGTTCTCTCTTGCTGGACTGGTTATGTGCCATATTTTGGTATTTCAAAGAGTACTGCAATGTGTAACCTTATATTTTCATCATTTAGCCTGTTTAGAAGTATGGAGAGTAAATTAGTACTTCAGGAGCATTTTAAAGTTTTCATCATCGATTGTACACAATTCTTGCTTCTTGGAGTGATGTCCCTAAATATTTCAGCTTTTTTTTGCTACTCTTTCAATATCTGTATTTGTGAGTGCTATTCTGACCTATTTCTACTCACAACTCTTCTGATACCCTATATGTGGGTTTTTCCACACCGACAACCGATTCTCTAACTCTCCAGACACAGCTGGGTGTTGTGATTCAAATCAGTTCTGATACTAATGACCCAGAGTTCATGCAGACCTCACAGGCTAAGGGTGCAGTTCCACAAGACTGCCCCCACTTCACATGTCAGTCGCCAAGTCCCAGGTTTCCTGTACTTCTGACTCTAAATTGGGGGTTCCCAGGACTTCCTCCAGAGGTGCAGTAATTTGAGGGAATGACTCACAGAACTCAGGGGAAAGAGTTTACTTATTAGTATCTGTTTATTATAAAGGGTGTCATAAAGGATATACACAGGGCAAAGCAAAGATGAAGAGGCACATCCAGGCAAGGTAGGGAGTGGGTGGGGGAGTTAGAGGTTCCCTCCCCAATCTGGGAGCACCACCTTCCCAGCCTTTTGATGGGTTGACCATCTGAACCCCATCATTTAGGGATTTTTATGGAGGTTAATTACATATGCATAATTGATGAAGTTATTGGGCATTGCTGATTAACTCAATCTCCAGCCACTGTCTCCTCTCCTGAGGTTGAGGGTGGGGCTAAAAGTTCCAACCTGCTAATCACGTGGTTGGTTCCTACGGCAACCAGCCCTCACCCTTTCACTAAGAGACCCAACAAGTATCTCATTAGCATAAACTCAGGTGTGGTTGAAAGACCTTATTATGAATAACAAAAGATGCTCTTCTCACCCTTACTAGGAAACTGCAAGGGTTTTAGAAGCTCTTGTGTCAGGAGCCCAGATGAAGACAAATATGTTTCTAATTATATCACAGTCTTACAGCTATTGATTTCTGTTCCAATCATGTACCCATCCATCTTTCTGAATTTTCTTATTTGTTACAGCTTTTCAGTTGATTATTTTGGGTTGTATGGATTTATATCTATTTTGCAGATGTCATACTACCTACAAAAAATAATCTCCTTTCCAATATTTAATGCTTCTTACTTTTTTTAAATACACATTTGCCAGAAACTCTAAAAACAGGAGTCATATGTGACAGCCCAGTGCCCAAATCTGGACTGCCACTTGTTTGTTTATTTATTTATTTTTGCTATTATTAATGTACAATTACATGAGCAATATAATGGTTACTAGACTCCTCCTATTATCAAGTCCCCACCACATACCCCATAACAGTCACTGTCCATTAGTGTAGTAAGATGCTATGGAATCACTACTTGTCCTCTCTGTGTTATACGGCCTTCCCCATATCCCCCGCCCCCTGCTATATTATATGTGCTAATCGTAATACCCCTTTTCCACCTTATCCCTCCCTTCCCACCCATCTTCCCCAGTTCCTTTCCCTTTGGTAACTGTTAGTCCATTCTTGGGTTCTGTGAGTCTGTTGCTGTTTTGTTCCTTCAGTTTTTGCCTTGTTCTTACACTCCACAGATGAGTGAAATCAGTTGATACTTGTCTTTCTCTGCCTGGCTTATTTCACTGAGCATAATACCATCTAGCTCCATCCATGTTGTTGCAAATGGTAGGATTTGTTTTCTTCTTATGGCTGAATAATATTCCATTGTGTATATGTACCACATCTTCTTTATCCATTCATCTACTGATGGACACTTAGGTTGCTTCCATTTCTTGGCTATTGTAAATAGTGCTGCAATAAACATAGGGGTGCATCTGTCTTTTTCAAACTGGGCTCCTACATTCTTAGGGTAAATTCCTAGGAGTGGAATTCTTGGGTCAAATGGTATTTCTATTTTGAGTTTTTTGAGGAACCTCCATACTGCTTTCCACAATGGTTGAACTAATTTACGTTCCCATCAGCAGTGTAGGAGGGTTACCCTTTCTCCACATCCTCGCCAACATTTGTTGTTGTCTTTTGGATGGCGGCCATCCTCACTGGTGTGAGGTGATATCTCATTATGGTTTTAATTTGCATTTCTCTGATGATTAGCGATGTGGAGCATCTTTTCATGTGCCTGTTGGCCATCTGAATTTCTTCTTTGGAGAAGTGTCTATTCATGTCCTCTGCCCATTTCTTAATTGGCTTATTTGCTTTTTGGTTGTTGAGGTGCGTGAGCTCTTTATATAATTTGGATGTCAATCCCTTATCAGATATATCATTTATGAATATATTCTCCCATACTGTGGGATGTCTTTTTGGTCTATTGATGGTGTCCTTTGCTGTGCAGAAGCTTTTTAGTTTGATATAGTCTCACTTGTTCATTTTTGCTTTTGTTTCCCTTGACCAGGGAGATACGTTAATGAAGAATTTGCTCATGTTTATGTCCAAGAGATTTTTGCCTATGTTTTTTTCTAAGAGTTTTATGGTTTCATGACTTACATTCAGGTCTTTGATCCATTTTGAGTTTACTTTTGTGTATGCGGTTAGACAATAATCCAGCTTCATTCTCTTACATGTAGCTCCCCAGTCTTGCCAACACCAGCTGTTAAAGAGGCTGTCATTTCCCCATGTATATCCATGGCGCCTTTATTGTATATTAATTGACCATATATACTTGGGTTTATATCTGGACTCTCTAGTCTGTTCCATTTGTCTATGGGTCTGTTCTTGTGCCAGTACCAAATTGTCTTGATTATTGTGGCTTTGTAGTAGAGCTTGAAGTCATGGAGCATAATTTCCCCCACTTTATTCTTCCTTCTCAGGATTGCTTTGGCTATTTGGGGTCTTTTGTGGTTCCATATGAATTTTAGAATGATTTTCTCTAGTTCGTTGAAGAATGCTGTTGGTATTTTGATAGGGATTGCATTGAATCTGTAGATTGCTTTAGGCAGGATGGCCATTTTGACAGTATTAATTCTTCCTATTCATGAGCACATCCATGTTTCCATTTATTGGTATCTTCTTTAATTTCTTTCATGAGTGTCTTGTAGTTTTCAGAGTATAAGTTTTTCACTTCCTTGGTTAGGTTTATTCCTAGGTATTTTATTCTTTTTGATGCAATTGTAAATGGAATTGTTTTCCTGATTTCTCTTTCTGCTAGTTCACCGTTAGTGTATAGAAATGCAACAGATTTCTGTGTTTTAATTTTGTATCTCGCAACTTTACTGAATTCAGATATTAGGTCTAGTAGTTTTGGAGTGGATTCTTTAGGGTTTTTTATGTACAATATCATGTCATCTGCAAACAGGGACAGTTTGACTTCTTCCTTACCCATCTGGATGCCTTTTATTTGTTTGTCTTGTCTGATTGCCATGGTTAGTACCTCTAGAACTATGTTGAATAAAAGTGGGGAGAGTGGGCATCCTTGTCCAATCTTAAAGGAAAAGCTTTCAGCTTCTCTCTGTTAAGTATAATGTTGGCTGTGGGTTTGTCATATACGGCCTTTATTATGTTGAGGTACTTGCCCTCTATACCCATTTTGTTGAGAGTTTTTATCATGAATGGATGTTGAATTTTGTCAAATGCTTTTTCAGCATCTATGGAGATGATAATGTGGGTTTTGTTCTTCTTTTTGTTGATGTGGTGGATGATGTTGATGGATATTCGAATGTTGTACCATCCTTGCATCCCTGAGATGAATCCCACTTGATATGGTGTATGGTCCTCTTGATGTATTTTTGAATTCAGTTTGCTAATATTTTGTTGAGTATTTTTGCATCTATGTTCATCAGAGATATTGGTCTGTAATTTTCATTTTTTGTGGTGTCTTTGCCTGGTTTTGGTATTAGAGTGATGTTGGCCTCGTAGAATGAGTTTGGGAGTACTCCCTCATCTTCTACTTTTTGGAAAACTTTAAAGAGGATGGGTATTATAATGGTCTTCACTAAATGTTTGATAAAATTCAGCAGTGAAACCATCTGGTCCAGGCATTTTGTTCTTAGGTAGGTTTTTGATTACCAGTTCAATTTAATTGCTGGTAATTGGTCTGTTGAGATTTTCTGTTTCTTTCTGGGTCAGCCTTGGAAGGTTGTATTTTTCTAGAAAGTTGTCCATTTTTTCTAGGTTATCCAGTTTGTTAGAATATAATTTTTCATAGTATTCTCTAATAGTTCTCTGTATTTCTGTGCTGTCCGTAGTGATATTTCCTTTCTCATTTCTGATTCTGTTTATGTGAATAGACTCTCTTTTTTTCTTGATAAGTCTGGCGAGGGGTTTATCTATTTTGTTTATTCTCTCGAAGAACCAGCTCCTGCTTGCATTGATTCTTTCTATTGTTTTATTCTTCTCAATTTTATTTATTTCTGCTTTAATCTTTATTATGTCCCTCCTTCTACTGACTTTGGGCCTCATTTGTTCTTCCTTTTCTAGTTTCATTAATTGTGAGTTTAGACTGTTCATTTGGGATTGTTCTTCTTTCCTGAGGTAGGCCTGTATTGCAATATATTTCCATCTTAGCATGGCCTTCGCTGCGTCCCACAGATTTTGCAGTGTTGTATTATTGTAGTCATTTGTCTCCATATATTGCCTGATCTCTGTTTTTATTTGGTCATTGATCTATTGATTATTTAGAAGCATGTTATTAAGCCTCCATGTGTTTGTGAGCTTTTTCATTTTCTTTGAGTAATTTATTTCTACTTTCATACCTTTGTGATCTGAGAAGCTGGTTGGTATAATTTCAATCTTTTTAAATTTACTGAGGCTCTTTTTGTGGCCTAGTATATGATCTGTTCTTGCAAATGTTCCATGTGCACTTGGGAAAAATGTGTATCTTGTTGCTTTTGGATGGAGTGTTCTGTAGGTGTCCATTAAGTCCATCTGTTCTAATACATTGTTCAGTGCCTCTGTCTATTTATTTTCTGTCTGGTTGATCTGTCCTTTGGCGTGAGTGGTGTGTTGAAGTCTCCCAAAATGAATGCATTGCATTCTATTTCCCCCTTTAATTCTGTTAGAATTTGTTTCACATATGTAGGTGCCCCTCTGTTGGGTGCATAGATATTTATGATAGTTATATCGTCTTATTGGACTGACCCCTTTATCATTATGTAATGTCCTTCTTTGTCTCTTATGACTTTTTTTGTTTTGAAGTCTATTTTGTCTGACACAAGTACTGCAACTCCTGCATTTTCTTCCTATTGCATGAAATATCTTTTTCCATTCCTTTACTTTCAGTCTGTGTATGTCTTTGGGTTTGAAGTGAGTCTCTTGTAGGCTGCATATAGATGGGTCTTGTTTTTTTATCCATTCAATGACTCTATGTCTTTTGATTGGTGCATTCAGACCATTTACATTTAGGGTGATTATCGATAGGTATGTACTTATTGCCATTGTGTGCTTTAGATTTGTGGCTACCAAAGGTTCAAGGGTAATTCCCTTACTATCTAACAGTCTAATTTAACTCACTTCATGTGCTATTACAAACACAATGTAAAGATTCTTTTTTTTCTGTTCCTTCTTTTTCTTCCTCCTCCATTCTTTGTATGTTATGAATCATATTCTGTACTCTTTGTCTATCCCTTGGGTGACATCTATTTAGTCCTAGGAATACTTCCATCTATAGGAGTCCCTCCAAAATGCACTGTAGAGGTGGTTTATGGAAGGTAAATTCTCTCAGCTTTTGCTTATCTGGGAATTGTTTAATCCCTCCTTCAAATTTAAATGATAACCTTGCCGGGTAGAGTATTCTTGATTTAAGGCCCTTCTGCTTCATTGCATTAAATATATCATGCCACTCCTTCTGGCCTGTAAGGTTTCTGTTGAGAAATCTGATGATAGCCTGATGGGTTTTCCTTTGTATGTGATCTTTTTTCTCTCTCTAGCTGCTTTTAAAAGTCTGTCTTTATCCTTAATCTTTGCCATTTTAATTATCATATGTCTTGATATTGTCTTCCTTGGGTCCCTTGTGTCGGGATATCTGTGCATCTCGATGGCCTGAGAGACTATCTCCTTTCCCAGATTGGGGAAGTTTTCAGCAATTACCTCCTCAACGACACTTTCTATCCCCTTTTCTTTCTCTTTTTCTTCTGGTACTCCTATTATGTGAATATTGTTCCATTTGGATTGGTCACACAGTTCTCTCAATATTCTTTCATTCTTAGAGATTCTTTTTTCTCTCTGTGCCTCAGCTTCTTTGTATTCCTCTTCTCTAATTTCTATTCCATTTACTGTCTCTTCTACTACATTTAATCTGCTTTTAAATCCCTCCATTTATGTTTCATTTCAGATATGGAATTTATTAATGATTGAATCTCCAACTTAAATTTGTTCCTGAGTTCTTGAATATTTTTCTCTACATCCATAAGCATTTTTATGATTTTTATTTTGAACTCTCTTTCAGGAAGATTGGTGAGTTCAGTTTCATTTGTCACTTTTTCTGGGGTTTGTGAGATTTTGGTCTGAACCAGGTTCTTTTGATGTTTCATATTTCTGTGTGGTGCCCTCTATTGCCGAGAAGCTCCAGTCTCTGTAGCTGCTCAGCTCCTAGAGTGAGGTTGGGGATCGTAGGGGAGTGGAGCTGGTGCCTGGGAGGGAGGAAAGATCTGTTTCCTGATTCCCATCTGCCCTGCCTGTCTCCCGTATCAGAGCCACTGGGCCAAGTACACAGATGTAAGCCTCTGTGCTTGAAGTTTCTATCTGTTGTAGGTGGGGCCTCCCTCTGGCTGGCCTGATGCCAGAGCAGTGACTGCCGGTTTGCACGCCGGTGCTGTCAGGTCAGGAGGAAGGCTCAGCAGGCTGTGTATCACAGTGGGGGGCCTTGGAGCTGAGTAGCCAGCCAGGGGGATGGAGCACCTGAAGATCCCCAAAGTTCCCAATCTTCTGAGCAGAGCGTGCCCCGACAACCTTGTTCCCCTATCCCTTCTTCTGCATAGCAAGTTCAGTGCAAACCCTGCCCCTTCAGCAGCCCTCTTGCTGCTAGGAAGCCTGTCAGACTGCCTGCCTTTCCCTTGTCCCAGAGCAGCTGGGTATGGATATCATCCTCCACAAATGGCCAGAATCTGTCTCTCCAGCACTCCACCTGTCCCAGCTCCCCATCCTCCAGAGCACCACACAATGTAGGTTTCTGCTCGCAAATCAGATCTCCAGGGCTAGGTGTTCAGCAGTCCCAGGTTTCCACCCCCTCCCCCGCTCCATTTCTCTTCCTCCCACCGGTGAGCTGGGGTGGAGGCAGGGCTTGGGTCCCCCAGATCAAGGTTTTCGTACGTCACCCTGTTTTGTGAGCTCTGCTCTGTTCCTGAGGCCTGTATGCAGTCGGGTGCAGCCTCCTTTCCTGTTGCTGTTTTAGTGTTAGTTGTATTAACTATATTTTCACACTATCTGTGCCACTTGTTTTTGTAAGTAAAGTTCTGTAGCTTTACACCACCACACCCACTCACATATTATCTATGGCTTTTTCAACACAGCTGAATAGTTTTGATGAGACAGTATGGCCGGAAAAGCCTTAAATATCTACAGTTCAGCCCTTTGCAGAAAAAGTTTGTTCATCCCTATGCTAGACAATACCAAATACAAAATCGTAATTAATTGTGGACATCCTTGTTTTGTTTGACTTTAATGGAAATGTTGCTGGTATCTTCCCACTTAAATAGGAGGCCATGATTTTTTTTAAACATTTGTAGATTTTTGACATTTACTCACAGATGTGGAGTGCATGTCTCCTCTCGACCCTCAACAGCCATAAAGTACAGCAATGTTGACTGTAGGTTTTCCCAGCAAGATTAGAAAAGGCCATACTTGTTCCTCTTCCCTGGAACACTTACTATGGGTACCTTCAGCTGCTATTTAAAAAAATGTAGCTCTCCTGAGGTCTGTACCTGGTGGGAGAGAGAGGGAGAGGGATGCCTGAGGAGCTCCAGCTGTTTCAGTCTTCCCAGCCTAACTACTAGACATGTGTACTCCTGAAGTGAAGGAGCATTGGGGAAGGCCCAGCTTCAGACATATCTGACAGCATCCTCGTCAGGCCCTGGCAAGAGCTATCTAGTTGAGTCAGGGCAACCCCCAGATTTGCAAGCAAAATAAATAATTGTTGTTTAAAGCCTCTGTTTTTGAGTGGCTTGTTACACAGGAATATGTAACTGGAACAGTAGCTTTTTAGTAAAGTTAGCTATATCTTTATCATGTTAAAGAATCTACTCCAATGAGTTTTTTAAATTAAAAAAATATTTTTTTAACCAATGGCTTTTCAGCAGCTATGGAGATGTATCATTTTTTCCCCTAGAGATATTACAATGATAAATTATATTAGTTGATACCTAATACTAAACTATCCTTGCATTCCTGAAAACCTTCTTGGTCATAATTTTATAAGCTGCTGACTTCTGGTTGATAACACTTTTATTTAGGATTACTTGCATTGATACTCAAAAGTGGAATCTGTGGTTTTCTTACTTTTGTGCTATTTTTATTGAGTTTTGATTTCAGCATTGTGGGCCTAAGTTTTAAGAGGCCTGGAGCTTATACAACTCGGGAGGCACTTTGAGAAAAAGAACAGAAAATTGTGAATGTAAATTTTGGGCCAGGGCTTTGGAAGCAGCCCTTGCTAGTGAGAGATTCTGAAATGAAAGCTTCATTTTATGTCTGTCACCAGGTGTCAGTGTTATTCTTACTTCATATAAAATTTTGGAAGCATGTTTTATTCTTTGTGCCAGAGTAGTAAAAATAACCTAACAAAAAGAAAACAAAATCACTTAATATCATCATTGTACAAAAAATTTTTCTTTTTATGTCCTATTATAGTTCTTGTCCTTACGGAAGCATTTTTTTTAACATAGTTCATTCATTTGTTAATTCACTCATCAACAATTTACTGAGTGCCATGTTAAAGACATTGTACCAGGGACCATGGGCTTAGTGGTAAAAGATGGTTGGGGCAGTGCCAAACATGCATCCATCGACCATATGAGGGGATGAGCACTGCCCTACAGGAAAGTGGAAGGCACCACGGAGGTACACAGCAGAGCACATAACTCAGACTCAGCGGGAGGGGGGAGCAGCCTTCAACGAAGGTTGCCCAGAGGGGCCAGCACTGAAGTTAGAGCAAGATAAAGAAATACTTCCTTATTTCACTTTCTCCATTGAGCTGAAAGTCACAGTGGACTCTGCTGACACTTAGCAATACTACACGTCCTTTCAGAAGACTGAGCTGGTTAGCTGGTAGGAGACCTAGGACATGACCAGCTGGGGCATGAGATGGGTTCAGAAGCCAGTGGTCAAATAACAGGTCTGCTCAATGCCTGGACCAAAACCCAAGGCACAGCCAGAAACGTGGTCTGGGCTGTGAGGATGTTGGGAATTGCAGCTAAGTCTGGAGGCCAGATATTTCCACTGCAGGTCTGCATCTTCCTTCACAATTTTAAGGGCTGATATTTTGTTTTAAGCCAAAGGTTCACTAAGGATGGCATGGGATGGGAATAATTTTGCCTGGCCAAAATCCTCTGTTGGGAGGGGAGGTTTCTTGAGATGGTCTGATTGAGGTTGTGTATTTACTGAATACCTGTATTTCCTAGGGCTACACCAGGGATCCCGCTGACCTAATGCTGGCTCCTGTTGGTTATTCTCCTGTCCTGGAATTCCCTTAACCCATCACTGTACACGGAGACAGTGCTGGCCAACTTGGTATGAAGCCGTGCTGTGAAGCAGAGGAATTTGAGTAGGTAACCCTACAATGCCCTTGGGTAAGACTCCGTTTCCTCATCTGCAGTATTATAATTGTAAGATAAGAGGAGTGAATTAGTGAAAGCATTCTGCACATTTTTAAATGCTATGTAAATAGCCCCTATACTTAGGGGTTAGGAATTCTCAGAGTTTAGAGAAGTGAGTCTCTAAATGATGGCTTTGACATGATCTGAATGTGATGGCAGTCTTAAAGAGATACACTGGGTTCCACCAAATGGCCGAAGTCAAAGAGCCTTAGGTGTTACCTTGACCTAGCCTGGAAAACATGTAGGAAATGGACTAAAAGCAAATCTCACTATGCCTTGGAGAAAGCACACACTTGGTATTTTAGGAGATATTTTGAGTAACACTCTGACAAGATGGCTTCTTCTCAGTTGTGTTTGAGAAGGTGGAAGCCACATGGATTATGTATGTGGAAGGAGTTTCTAGTAATAGATTGAGACCCAGATAATCATGTGGGTGTGATGGGCTAATGCTGAGGTGTGTTAGCCTGGCCAAGTAAATGTTCAGTGATTGTCCAGGAACTTCTCACTTCCATTTTCCTCTGGACTGGTTTTAGGAACCAAAGCAATCGCCTCTGACACGTTATTACACATTATTAGTACATTAATGATTCCAGCTGGAGCTCTGATATCTGCAAAGCCCTTCACAGTTACCAAACACTTAGACATCCATTTCCCATGTGATTATAGCAGCCTATGCGAGACAGACAAGGCAAGTACTTTTACACCCAACAGATAAGCTCTGGCTAAGCGTTTGTCTGAGAAAAGGAGCGACTGTGTGCCAGGCACTGCACTAGGTCCTTAGGATTCATGGTGTTACTCAACCCTTCCAACTCTGTGAGAGAGGAATTTAATCATGGTTTGTTTGACAGTTGGGAACCTAAAATTGCGGAGAGATTAAGGAAGCCAAATAAAGTCACACAGCTGTCTGAAGCAAGTGGCAGATCAGTGGTTGGATGGAGGTTAGTCTTCAGAGCTGAAGTCCTGTGTTATGTCCACCTTCCTCCTAAAAAAATAAAAGAAAAAGGAACTCTGTCTTACCTCCAATTGTTTCCAAATGGAAGCACACATTTGGGATGGCTGTTGAGTCTGAAATAAATAGCTCCTTTTAGACGGCTGAGACAGCCAAATGCTTTCAATATGCTCCCAAGGTCGGTGATTGGGTCTGAATAGAAGCCAGATGTCCTGGATTCCAGAGCTATTTCCTTGTTGTGTGCTTCCCCTAACCCCCAGCCCTCCATTAAATGGAGGAAGGGAAGGTGAGCACAGACTGATGGATTTGGCCTTTCACATAATTCTCTTTGGAAGAAGGAGGTGAGGGGGCCGCTGAGGTGGCAGTTGGGCTGAGCAGGCTGCGGGCTTGAGGTGGGATGTGGACTGGAAGAAAAATAGCTGGGAAGAATGTGCGATCGCTTACTCCAGGCTTGGAGAAGCCCTTGGCTGCCTGACCTTTCTGTACTCCTTCACAGTTGACAGCCCAGACTCGGCTTCCCGCTAGGAGGAAGTGCCCTGCAGTTAGTCCGTTGATTACTAAAACAGAACCGTCATAACACGTGTCAGCTCGGCTTCCTCCATGTACTTGGGCAGATTTTTTTTCCCCCAGTTTCTTGTTTTATTACTGTTTGTCAGACTGGGGAGCCTTTGAAGTTCTTTACAGATCTGACTTTTATCAGGGCTCATAGGAGTTGGGGGTGGGAGATGGGGTGGATGCAACCCATCAAAATATTCTATTCTGCACCCAGCTAGCTCACCCACCTCCGTCTTTGTCTGAAAAGGTTTTTGACATGGTGTTTCTATACGTGGCCTGCCTTCCAGATGAGAGAGTGACATCTATTGTCGTAATATAGGGAGGAAATTATGATTACTTAATGATAGCATGTCACGGCTTGTCACTTCTTTTATTTTCCTTTTAAATACTTGCTGTCACGGCAACGCACAATTGGCCTTCCATCTTGGGGCTGGGTGGGGCCTCTTGTGGTACAAGATGGTGCAAAGATGACTTATTGGTAAAGCTGAGAATAAGAACACAAAAATATTTCTGCATGCCTGGCGTAGCTCCCTGCTCTCTTAACTGGGTAGGAAGAGCGGGCCTGCTTCTTGTATACTGGCCTTGAAAAAACCATCACCTGCTTAAACATATCAAATGCACATTTAGTCCCCCAGGGTCTAATGATCTTTCTTTGCTGGTTTACTCATAGAATCTGAGGGCATGAAAATGGTAAGCAAAAGGTGAAAATGGGCCGGTCTCAACTGGTGGCAGTCAGCTTGTCCATTCTCTGCTACCAATCGACTTAGCTGTCTGACACCCATAGCAACAACAGAAATCATTTCAATCTTATTTAATAATCTGATGTTGATTCTCTTTTGTTCAAACAACAAAATACAAAAGGCTCATTCCAGCATGCAGCATCTTCCCCAGTCTGACCCAGATCAACCAACACCCATCTTTCAACCACCTCATATCCTTCACTCCAGCCATGCACTTCTCTTGGTTTTCTAAAAAATTAATTTTAATCATGGAGCCTTCTAAACATAGGAAAAAGCCAGAAAACACATAGACACTTGTGAATATATCATATAACTATGTGGGTAAATGTAAAACGCCTATACAATGTAAAAAGAAAGTTGAAAAAAATACATACGGTAAAATATTACTTATGAGAACTTGAAATACCCGAAGCCTTTTCTGGTTCCACTTTGCAAGCTTCTGCTATTCTTCATGACCCAGCTCAAATATCACCTCCTTTCAAGTCCCTGACTTCCTCCTTCATGCCTTCCATTCACTCATTTATGCAGGTTTCCATTGCATGTTCTTACTCCCTGAATTATAGTTTCCATTTTCATGCTGGTCTCGCCTACTTAATTATGAGCCCTTTAAGCACAGTGACCTGGCTGCCTTCTTTGTACACTTGGGACATAAACTCATGGTAATAGTCTTACTAGAAGTTTTGTGAGGCTAAAATGTCCTATGACATACAAGCAGGATCTAACTATAGGCACAATGGAGAACAATTTAAAGTTGGGTTCCCCATCTTAATAACAACAGCTGTATTTTACCGTTTTCAAAATGCTATCAAATTCATAAATTCAGCTTCATTATAACTCTTTGAAGTATGTAGCGCAGGCGTTGTTCCCAATGAAAGAAAGAAGAAACTACGAATCAGAGAGGTTGAATAACTTGCTTATGGTCACACAGCTGGTAGGTGATGGGGTTGGCTCACTGGCTTTAAAGGTAATCCTCTTTCATTATGACGTTTTGAATTGGAGTAACTCCACAAATCAATCCCTCCTTTCTTCCTTGTATCTTTCTCCCTCTTTCTCTCCATTCAGTCATTCATTTGTGTAAAAAATATGAACTGTGCACTGTGCTAGTCTCTCAGAATACAATGAGAAGCAAAACTAGTCTTGCTCATATTGTCTAGGGAGGTAACAGTCATTTGGAGAACTTGCAGTTCTAAACAATACACAGGATGCAGGCTGGTAACTGTTTGGGAACTCCTTGCAAGAAGGCGTGATGCTAGAACGGAGATAGTAAGATGAAATGCTTCCTGGTGCTTTGCAGAGTTCTGACCACTCTGAGATTTTTCTGAAGCTAATTGGGGGTGGGGGGAGGATTTAATTCACTTTGTTTAGCTCTTAAGAGCTCTTCCCTTTGCAGTGAATTGCTTGGTGGTGGAGGCTTTGATGCTAGCAGGTACTTTGAGTGGAATATGACTGCTGTTGCCCTCTCCTGCAACCTGCGCTGTTGTGTGGGCTGAAACCAATTAGACCTAAATTAATTAGCAAGAAAATGATGGGCCCACTTGCTGAGCCATTCACAATACCATGTGAAGAAAGAGGAACGGTGTTTGAAGGATGCTGTGTGTTTCTGCTCAACTCTAATGATTGAAGTATTTCCAAATGTGGAAGTAATTCAAGCCATTTCTGGATTAAGTGGTCCACTTCTTTTAACCCATGGAAGTCTTTTATTCAAAGGCAGGTTTGGAAACTATAAAGATCACCTGTTGGTCCTAGGACCTTTGATAAGCTTAGAGATGAATTTGGAAGCTACGGTAGCATCATTATGTAATTAGGCTTTCTAAGGCCCAAAGCAGCTGAGGAAATTGATGATAGAAAACTGTAAGGACCACTGTCCCAAACAGATAAGACTTTCTTCTGAAGGACACACTTAGTTCTCCCTGTTCTCAGTTTCTTTATAGTCATCTTTGCTGGCACCTTCTCCACTGACTACTCCTTAAGTGAGAGTATTCCTGGGGCTCCAACCTCAGCTAATGGATCCTCCAAGGCCATTTCATCACCCCTGATGATAAATACCACCTCTATGCATTGACGACTTCCCAAGCTAGCTGCTATCCAGATGCTCTCCTGAACTTTAGCTGCCCACATTTCTTCTACTGGATATCCCACTAGCACCTCCAACTGTTATTTCTAGAACCTAACCTCTTCTGCCTTTTCACTGACCAGCCACCTGGTCACCCAAGCTAGGAACCCTGGGAGTCATTCTTGACCCCTTTCTCTCCCTCATTCCCTCATCCAGGATATTGAGGAGCTCTGTTTATTTTACATCTTAAGTATAATTCTCAGTTTCATCCTGTGTACCTCTTTCCCACCCTTGTTTAGAACACACTTCTGCTTCTCTGCTCCCTGCTCATTCTAGTCACCCTGGGTGGCTTGCAGTCCGTAGTCATCCCTTAAATGTTAGGTTTTGCTAGGCTTTTGCTGCCTGGATCCTTCTCTTTGAACACCGAACTATACCAGAATGACTTTACCCGTTTCATTTCAAACTTTCAGCTACCATTTTTGTGCTGATGGCTCCCACATGTATGTTTCCAGCTACAAATTCTCCTGAGCTCCAGATCCACAGGCCTAGTGACAGGCCAGGCATTTCGACATTGATATTCTACAGCTGTCTCAGACTACTTGGTGTAGCCATGAGCAAGCTCATTGCCTTCCTCCCTAAGTCTGCTCTTCCACTGGGAAGAGCATCTCTATCCATTCAGTCACACAAGTTAGAAAACTAAGCGCCATCACTGACTCCTTACTTGTCTTTAATTCCTTTATACTCTTATCCTTGTTTCCAAGGACAGTTGATTCCAAACTTTAAAACTCTCAAATCTATCCATTTCTCTTCATTACTACCATTTTAATAGAGGGTACCGCTATTTCTTCTTTGAACTACCGCGAAAGCCTCTTTCACAGTGATCTTGCATATTATTTTGTATTTTTTGAATCTGTATTTCACATGGCCAGACTGATCTTTTTTGAGTGCTGACTGGGTAACTTCAAACTTCAAAATGTTCATGGTTCTGCAAGGCTCTGAGGATAAACCCTAACTCCTTACTTCAGCTTTGCAAGCCTGTTTAAGATCTGGAGTTCTAATAACCTGGCCTCATCTCTATCTGCGTCACTATGAGAACTCCATGCTCTGGCTTGAACTTACTACTTTTCCAAATGGGCAATGTTTCTATTTGTCTCTGATTGCGGTAACTGTCAATGTGTATTTATCTTTCAGATGGCACTTCATAGTATATCAGAAAGTCTTCCTGTATTTACCTGTTTACCCGTTTACCTTCCTCATTAGACTAGACATTCCTTGAGTTGCAGGGATTATGCCTCATTTATTGTTCCTCCAGATAGAGCTTTCTTCTCCATTTATAGACAGAGAAGAAAGATGATTCATTGACAGTTGATGATTTTGAATCTAATGATGTCCTCCTGTGTTCTCATCCTCTTAGCTTCAGCCTTCTCTAGCTTGTCTTTTACACTGCTCCACGATGACCTTTCTAAAATACAAACGTGACCGTGCTGCTTTCCTTAAATCTTTCAGCAGCTGCCCAGTGCTACTGGAGAAAATATGGGCTATGATCATGGGCCCCTGTTGTTTTGGCTACACAGTATGCATGAATTCTACTTTTGATAAAATTACAATAATTTTTCCTCAATCTCAGTCCTGGAGTGAGGTTGACTCCATCCGTTTAACCTTCTGGGTGGAACATGTGATCTAAGCCTAAGACCAATCTCTTGTGCTCAGTGACTTGTTAGGGAATGGGCATGTTAGCCGATAAGGGACAATGACAGTGGTGTAGAGCTTTTTGGGAAAGTGACTCTTTCCAGATCTCACTATCATGTGACGTCTGGGACTGAGGCCAAAACAATGGAAAGTAAAGCCCAGGTATGGAAGACAACCTGAGTCCTGATAACTTTATTTGTTCCTTGGGGCCTGTCATACCTGAAGACAGCCTCACCCTGTGATTTTAGCTTGTGTAAGCCAATGTAGTTCCTTGCTTGTTTAAGCCAGATGGGTCAAGATTTCTGTTATTTCATTTATTTGTTCATTAAACAAATATTCACTGAGTTCTTGCATTGTTCTAAACACTAATGGAGGTGCTAGAGATACAGCAAACAAAGTAGCAAAGTCTTTTCTTTTTTCCAAAGAGGGATCACAAGAGACCTCACTGATATCTTACCAAAGAAAACTGTTACTTCCATAATCTGTTTTAAGCCTCTCTCCCCAGCTGAAGCTAAATCCAGTCTCGACCATACTGAATCTGAAGTTCCATGCTCTTTAGCACAGTACTCCTTCATCTCTGATATCATAAGCTTTCACATTCTACTATCCAACCACAGTCTTTTACCCTTTTGCCTCTTGGCATCTCTATCCTCCTCCCTAAAGATCTCAAATATTTTATTTCTCTTTTGCCCACTTCATCACACACCCATTACTGTCCTGGCTCTACTTTTCCCATCAAGACCAGCCTAGGTGTGAAGGGCATACTGCAGTCAGTCTCCCAGTTACCCAACTCTTTTGCCATGTTGATTTTTCTCTGCCCTGCCCCCCCAAAACCCCAGTGCTGTATCAAAATGACACCTGCCATCTATGTCTCCACATCTTCTTTCAGAGCATGACTGGGGAGGGAACACAGAATCATGAAAATCAGTGCCACTGCATGCTAATGCTCTCCAAAGTCTTCTGGGTCTTCAGTGTTGCCTGGGATCTTTCTGTGTTTTGAGTCAACAGCTTTCTGTATTCCTTTCGGCAGCCAAATCAGTCCTTCGCTTTTCTATGCAAAGCCTTGACATAATCATCTAACGAATCTTAACTTGTTAATTATTTAATAAATACATATTGAGAGCTTGCTATGGAATAGGCACTATGTGGGGTATTAGGGTTACACTGATGGATAAGGTGGGCAGTGATTTCAATGTGGTGAGTGTTATAAAGGAAGGTGATGGGCTGTGGGCTGTGGTGGGAGTAACCTGGAGACGCGCTCTTGGGAGAGAGACTAGGGAGGTATTTCCTGAGCAAGTGACTCACTGGCAAAGGAAACATCAGTCCATGGGAACAGCATGTGAGAAGGCCCTGAGGTGAGGAGTTGGTAATTAGTCCCGGATGGCTGGACATGGAGCTCAAGGACAAGGTGACAGGAGGTAAGGCTGGAGAAGGCCATTCCCTTATTCATTCATGGACAACACTATCCATTCAACTACCTATTGAGGGCTCACAATGTGTCTGGTATTGGTTTCTGTGCCAGGGATTTGAGCGAGATGGTGGACGCTGCAAGGGCCTGTTCTTGTTCCCTTGAACCTACTATGTCTGTACACTGCCTCATCTCTTGCGTCATCTGCCAGCACTTGGTTTCTTTACCCTCAGGGCTTTTTCTGGCACCAGAGTTGCTCTGCCTACATCTAGGGTAGCCTAGAAATTCTGGGAAGTTAAAATTCTCCCTGGTCCCTAGGATTCCTCAAGTAGTGACCTCCAGGAGTAGGTGGATAGAAGCCCCAGTTCCCTGGTCCCTGGGTGGGAAATCTCTGATGTCTGTGTTCCACACTGACTGACAAGTTGACAAAGGTTCCTTGTGAGATTACAACAGTGGTCCTCAGTGGTAACTGGTTTAGTCACTTACTCTTTCTTGCCTTCCTTCCACTCCCTCACCCACATGTTGTTGGATCACCTCCCAGATGAACTCCTTGCATTCAGATTCTAGTCTCAGGGTCTGCTTTTGTGAAATCCAGTGAAGACAGCGGTGAGCGAGGTATACAAGATTCCTGCCTTCCTTGCACTTACATTCTATAGAGGAATCCAGATGGTGGAGACAAAGTCAACAAGATATTTTCAGCTGGAAATTATGTGGTGCACTAAATAAAACAGGGAAATAGGAAGTAAGTGACGTGGCAGGGAGGCAGCGGTGGGGAGGGCTGGCTGCACAGACTGGGTGCTCAGGGCAGACAGGGCTGGGGAGACTGTTTTCCCGCTGGCTTCTCTTCCCTGCATGGCAGTGCTGGCCGGTGCGTCCTTCTTGAAGCTGCTTCTTCCCTTGGCTCCAGTGATACTCATTTCCTGTGGTTTTTCTTCCAACTTTTCTGATGATTACATCTCCACTCCTCCAGGAAATCCTAAATTCATCCACCTAAAATTCTAGGTGTCATTTTCCCCAGGGGTCTTTCCTGTTCCACTTTCACTCTCTCTCTGATGGCTTCAGCCAACACTTTGTGGGGAGGATTCTCACATTTATATCCACTGTGAGCCTCTTTCCTGAATTTCGAGTCCAGATGTCCAATATTTATTGCCTGTCTCTTCCTAGATGTTGCAGAGACATCCTGAAATGAAAATACCCAAATCCAACTTAATCTTGTTTCCCCCCCAAACTGGCCTACGTCTTACATTCCTTATGTCAAAAAATAACATCCAGTTAGTCAACAGTCTTCTTTATTCCTTCTTAACGTCTGTCTTCTCATCTCTATTTTCTTTGCTGATCAATACTGGGGACATCATGAAAAGCCCTTTCCTGGATTACTACAATAGCCTCTCAGCAAACCTCTACTCCCCACGCCAATCCATCTTCTAGATGGCAGTCCAAATAGTAGCCTGAAATGCAAATTTGCCTATCACACTGCTATGCTTAAAAATATTCACAAGCTCCCATGAACTTCAGAGAAAGTTCAAGCTCCTTAACATCACAGTC
Source organism: Smutsia gigantea (assembly GCA_032199065.1). NCBI lineage: Eukaryota > Metazoa > Chordata > Mammalia > Pholidota > Manidae > Smutsia > Smutsia gigantea. Next base: position 608,251 of record JAVSCE010010875.1, on the reverse strand, counting down.
AAGGTGCTGCAAGATCTTGCTCTTGCTTCCCTTTCTAGTCTCAGCTTCATCTGTTTTCCCCTCACATGTTTTGTGCCTTTGTGTCAGTGCATATGCCGCGGCCTGCCCCCTTTTGATGCCTGGTTTATTCTGGAGCATTCTGCAGCAGTCAGCTACAGCATTACCACTTTTAGTAAAGATGTCTTGACCATCCTACACAGGAGGAGAGTCTTCCCTCTCTGTCCTCCCTCCGCATCGTCTGCACGGGATCAGCTGTATATCTCTAGTGCATTGTGATATTGCTGCTTGCCTATTTCTGTCACAGGCCTCCGAGCTCTTTAAAAGCAGGTAATGGGTTATTTATGTCTGTATCAGCACCCAATACATGTAGAGATGCAGTTAACCTTTGTCAAATGAATTAATAGAGTAGCTTACTCCATGTGTAGGTCTGGGAAAACATATGACCCTGCCTTGAGTATTTTCTCTAAATCATACTATGACAATTTCTAGTTTACATAGTTATGCAAATTGTTTATAAAGATCACATACCCCGTTCCTTAAACCACCTGGACCTCTGTCCACCCCCGGTAACAGAGTGCTTCAAGAACAAAGGTACCTTCACCGTAACTAGCGCAGTCTCTGCATTTATTGTAATTTGTAACAGAGGGAGCTGTGGTTCAGTCTGTGAATTCTTGTTACTTTTGTTCCATTTATGTGCTTCAAGTCTTAGGCAACAGTCTTAGCTGTGTTCTTTTTGAAATACGCTCCCCTCACCCCCATCTTTTCTCAAACCAATCTTCGGAGGTGACCCATGAAAAACAAATTGGAAAAAAAAAAGCAGATTTGCTAAATTTGGATTAAACATCCTATTTAATTTATTTTAGATCTGTGTCGGCAAGGTCTCTCACATACTGTTCACTATTGTACAGAGCATTACCTTTCTCTGCAGTCCATCCTTTAAGTACTTAATATGTTCAAAGTACAATAATAGGTACTTTGCATCTATTCTTTTATTTAATCTGTTCAGCCCTGTGAAGGATTAGCATGTGGAAACATCTGGAGGCGAGAGAAAGCATGGTAAATTTGGGAAACTCATGTGGTTCTGTGTTGCTTTCAACACTGAGATCGGTGGGGCTGAGGAAGGGAATGGGGAGAGATGTGTGAAGCTGCAGTGGCTGTATCTCCCGGTCCTTGTATACACGTCCAGGAGTCTGGGCTTTATCCTAAGAGTAATGGAGTGTCATTGGTGGTAATCTTATAAATATAGCTCTGGCTGTGGCATGGAAAATGGACTGAGGGATTATAGAATTGGAGGAAGAGAGACTAGTTAGGATAAGCCATAATCTAAGTAAATTATAATGGTAGCCTGAACAAGTGTGGGACCACAGAGTCAAAAGATATATAGGAAGTAAGGATGCTGTGTAGTATAGTGAACCAAACACGGCTCAGAACAGGTCTCTCTGCCATGTATTAAAGTGACCTTAGGTGATTTTGTCACCTTTGCTAAATCTGTTTTCTCATCTGTAAAATGGGGATAATAATAGTAGCTGTCTCACAAAATTCTTGAGAAGATGAGATAATTCATGTTGCGGTAGCCAGAATACTGGCCCCCAAAAGATATATATATCCTAATTCCCAGAACCTGTGAATATATGTTACCGTCTATGACAAAAAAAAAAAAGACTGCAGATGTGATGAAAGTTAAGGACCCTGAGATGGGGAGATTATCCAGGTGACCTCAGTCTGATCCTATAAATCCTTTAAAGTAGAGAACCTTCCCTGGCTGTGGTTAGAAAGAGATGTGATGATGGAGATGGTCAGAGAGAGATTATGTTCATGGCTTTGAAAGTGGAGGAAGGGGTCATGAGCCAAAGAAAATGAGCGGCTTCTAAAAGCTGGAAAAGGAGATAAATAGATTCTTCCCTAGAGTTACCAGTATGCATGATCACCTACTCTCACCAAGGTTTAGTGAGAAGGGTGTTATTATTGTTATTATCTTTGTATTTTAGGTAAAGAAGGCAAGTCTTAGACAATCTGAGTAAATCATCCACACAAATGAAATGGCACAGTCTGAATTTAGAATCATTTTCATCAGTTTTCGAAATGACCATTCTTTCTAATGTACATGTTAGCAATGTTTAAAAGGATGGAGGCCAAACCTGGGAAGATATAGTCCATTCTGGTGTTCTAGCCCAACCCATAGATGTCTGTAGGAACTTCATAGCCAACTTCCCCAAGCCCAGGGTTGTTGATTTATTCTTTAATTCAAGCCAATATTGATTGAGTGCCAACTGTGCCAGGCACTGTGTTAGCTGAGGAAGGTGCATCTGTTATTCTCAAGGAACATATTTCCTAATGGGGCAAAGAGGTAAGTAAATGGACAGACACCCTACACTCTACTAAGTGTCAGGATAGAAGGAGGCAGCTTGCTGTGGGGACCTGGATAGAGAACTGTACCGTCATCTTCACCTCCATCTTCACCTTCATCTTACTGCCTGCCTTTTCCTGGAAAGGTCTGTTCTAGATTGATGATGGGCCTTCATCTGTGTGCAAAGGGTCTCTGGGACACACAAGCACCAACATGCATAGATACACAGTCTCTCAGTTTATATTATCTCCCATGTCACCCTGCCCTGTATACCAAGGGACAGTTCTCTCCCCCATTCATGATCAAATGACCAGAAGGGACACATAACAAACCCTGCAAGTGTCAGTATCTGTTACCTGGAGGGTGAGGAACAGACCCATGACTCTATTATCTCCCAGAGGCTCAGGACACATAGTTGAGCCAAGGGTGGGGCCCTATTGGGCCCTCAGGGCGGGCCCTCCAGAGTCTCAGGATTAGACTTTTCAGGGCACCTTTACCAGATGCTCCACCTTGTCATTCAAGGCCTCATCCCTTTAAAATAGCCACAATCTAGCAAAATGCTGTTCTCCAGAATAAACTTGGACTTCTCTGTGTTTCCACTTGGGCTTCTCATTCTCTGAAACCTTGACATTTCTCCTATGCACATCTACACTTCACCTGATCACCTTTGCTTTTAAAGTCTTCTTTGATGTCCTGTGTCCCACCTGTTACCCCACACACTGACATTGCCTTAGCCTCTCAGACTTGATATGACTGATTTATGTGTCTCTGATTCAGTAACAGGCAAAAACCTGATTTTGATCTTTTCTTGTCCTGTATGCTGTGGCTAGACTTTGCTCTTCCTAAATGTTTTCATTCAAGAACTGTCAATGATTCCTCATTACTATAGCAAGTATTTGAAGCCCTTGGTCCAGTCTTCAGATCTCAGTCTGCACCTTAGCCCTATACCCCTCTACTGTGCACACAGAACTTGTGTTCCAGACATATGGACCACTCCCTGCCCCCAAGGCATTTCTGCTTATGTATAAGTTACTTCATGCTCCCAATATGCTTCATTCCTTTTTCCCCCCCCTTTTAAAAATCCTCCCATCTGCCCAGCTAACTCCTACTCATGCTGCAAGACCCAGTCAAAGCCTCTCACTGTTGGATGGGGTCTTTGATTGCCCTTTTCACAGGCTGAAGTAATGACCCCCATTCTTAAGCCAAGTGTGCAACTTGCTCATAGCACCGCAGTACATTCTATGGCAACTATTTCGGTACATAGTTTTCACTAGTTTGTAAGTATTCCAAGGTCAGAAACCTTGCCTCTCTCATCGTTTATCCCAAACTTCCCAGCACAATGCCTGGCATTGTAATAGATGTCCTATTATTTTTCTTGGAGAGAGACCATCATCAGCATGAGCTCCACTTGCTGTATGTTTTGAAAACATAATTCCACAGTGGCTAGGAGACAATACTAAAGGTGATTTCTGATATGAAACTTCTCAAAAAGAAAAAAGGATTTTATCAGGCAGGGAAATGAAGAAGGTCATTTAAAGTGGAGGAAACAGCACAGGCCATTCAGGGAGGAGGGAAGAGGCTGGTGTGTACTAAGGGGTGGGGAAGTTGCAGATAATGACAGGGAGCCATGTCCAGGTCCTAAAGAGCCTTGTCTGCTATGGTGAGGAGTTCAGACCTCATCCATTCCGTCTTCCTGGCTCAGCCAGGGGGATGTCTGCCACTGGAGGTCAGTGTTACACCATAGATGTGTACACAAAGCACAATGCACCCTCCCCAAGTGGGCTTCTGCAAAGGGTGAATTTGACGTCCCCTGGGCAGGTTAGAAATTCCCGATGCAGACATCCTTCTGTCCCCTTTGAGGTCGGGCCTGGTGATCTGAAAGATGTGGCTGAAAAAGAGCTGTGTCTGAGGCAAGACAGGGGGAGCCTGGAAGATCTGGAGCAGGGAGGGCTTATGCAGTAATCAAATACGAGGAATTTAATGTGGTCTGGATTCCATTATCCTGCATCTGGTGTGGGACACGCTGGATGTCCCTTTGGATTAAGGAGACTTTTCTCCCGCTGTTTTTGGCTTGAGTCTGGTTGAGGTTAGGGAAGGTTATTATTGTCCTAGAGGTCAGGGACAGAAAATGAGTTGGCCATCTCAGACTCCATCCTAGGGGAGGTCTGGAGGCTGGAGGAGGCCTTCCTGCTCCTGCTGGGCTGTGGTCACAGAGCTGCTGGTAAAGGAGAGGAATGGAAACTGAAGCCCAATTCTTAAACATGCCCACCTTCCAATGGACGGTACCCAGGGCCAGGCTTCAACTGAGGTGTCCAAGAGAATCGTGGAGAAAGAAAGGAACTGATATTCTTAGTGAGAGATTCTCTGTGTCAGGCCTTTGTATATATTTTCTCACTCAGTTCTCATAGTAAATGTGTGTAGTGTGTATTATTTTGTCCATATATTATTTGAGGAGACTGAGGTTTAGAGACAACATTTGAACCTATGTCTATTGAAATACAAAGAGCAAAGATGGTAACATGACTACTTGTGGACATCTTCTGAGGATTTATCCAAGTTTGAAAACTTAGTTTGAGTTATACAGGGGAACAGAATCTCTGACTAATATAGTTTTGATAATAACTCACCTCAACATTGGTTAAGAGTAACTGGATAGAATTTCAGAATTCCAGAATGTCTCACCTGGCTTTAGTGCATCTCCATATCAACAGGTGTTCCTTAGGGGTGGAGAGAGGTAGATCATCTCCATATCAGTGGGTAATTACCTGAGCAACTGAGGGCTTGTCTGAACCTGAGAGGTTGGAGAAAGGTCTCGCTTGCTTCTGCTGGAGGAGGAGAGAGAAATGGCCCTGGACTGTAGTTTGTAAGCAATAAACGGGTTTTAAACTTCATTCTCCCTTTGACTGATTTCAGTTTCATCTAGGTATTTTGCCCCAGGATTTCCTCTCCCTGGAGTTAGAGTAACTTCTGATAAGAATTGAGTAACTTCTTAATAAGTCATCATTTGTGTATGGCTTTACATAGACCCAAGCACTTCTACACACATTAACTAACTTGATCCTTATAATAAGCATCTTATCTCCATTTTTGTAGATGAAGAATCTGAGACTATAAGGATTTGATTTGCCTAAGATCACATTGTTAGTGATAGAGATGGGTCTCAAACTTAGGTCTTTTTAATTCAAATGCTGCACTCTTCCCACAACCCTGTAATTATACTCCTAGGTAAGTCTTAGAAGATGGAAAGACATTGAACTGTAGCCTGGTTAGCAACAGAAGTCACTTATAGGTCATGTAGCATAACATGTAATTTTTAGAGATGAGGAAATTTCTACCCAGTAAGATTAAGTTCCTTGCCCAAGTTCATACAGCTCTGGGTGAAAAATGTTGTCTTCCTAAATTACGGTTTCCAGATTAGCAAATAAAAATACAGGACTCCTAGTATTGATGGGATATACTTATCCTAAAAAAATCGCTCATTATTTATCCAAAATTCAAGTTTAACTGACTACCCTGTATTTTGCCTGGCAATCCTATCCTAAGTCCAAAGAGGGAAAGCTAAACTTGTTGTTCTTTTGGACTTCTTAGAATTTTGGAAAAGAAAATATTTTGAAAAGAACACCTGAGTACCCTAAAAAAGTAGTTAGATTTGCTACGGTTTTATCTTGGCTTTGCCAACCACCACCTCCCTGAGCGGGCTTGCCTCACCACATCCCCTAATGGGTTCATTTCAAAGGACATCCCAAGAAAAAACAATTGCAAAGCAGTTTGAAAATACAAAGGGCTTCAGGACAATTATGAAAGAAACCAGCCTAGTTAATCATACCAACTACGCCAGGGAAACCAAATCATGGAAAGAAATCCCCAAGGAGCACTGAGTAGAATACCCTTCCTATGGACACCTTTAATCAAGATTCAAAAGGAAGACAGCTAGTTCCCTTTGGAAACTGTTATGTAATGAAATCTACCCTGCTTTGTACTCCCAGACTAATTACTGGATTTATTCTTTTCACTCAATTTATTTCTAGGTATTTGGACATTTTTCATTGATATTCTTTATTATTTTACTAAATCAGACACCAATAAATAGTAATGATAATTTGACCTGACCCAGGTGTAAGAATGTTGATTTTAAAACTGCTAATAAGGAAGTTTTGTGCTTCTTAAATATACTTATATTTAACCATAATGAGAATTCCCTTATCTATTACGTGTGTTAGTGTAGGTCCAGGACTTGTAATGATAAAGTACTATGTCTATATGATGATTGTCATTCTGGAAAGAAAAAATTGTTATTCTTAAAGTCACATGGTGATAAGGTGGACAATAATGCATGTGTGTTTCTCTTAACACTGCATAAACATTGGCAATTTGATTTTTTGTTTCCATGTCATAGCAGCATCTTCTACCTTTTGTTATCTTTTCCATTCACCCACCATTTCTGTTTCCCTCTCAACACTTGTTACTTAAACAAATATTTACTGAGGATGAACTGTAAAGCACCCACTGTGTGAGGAGCTGGGGAAGCAGAGCTGAAAGTCACAGCCCTGTGTTCAATATGCTCACAGGCTGGAGGAGGAAGAAGGACCTGTACGCAATGAGGTTGAGCAGGGGTAAATGTGAGAGCAGAGAGGAAAAGGGCAGTAATTCTGCCTTGGGTGGGGGTAGGAATGGAGTGGAAACGTCAGTTCCAGCCTTCAACAAGACAGGGGCTTGTGGAAGGACCCTACATATTTAGTGAATAACAAGTTTATGATGGAGTGGAAGAAAGTGAGACTGGGTAGATAGTTGGGGTCCATGTCAAAATGTCTTTGTACATGAAATAAAAATGGATTTGGATTTAATGGGAAGTAAGTGGAAATCTTTAGTGGAGAGTGCCAAGAGAAGACTGGTTTTAGAGGAAAAGAACAGTGAGACAGGAGTCTAGGGTAAATGGGAGTGGGAAAAGAGCAGCGAGGCCAGCTGGAATGCTATTGTATGCAAAGGGATGATTTGGAACCGGTGAAAATCTTGGGCTAGGAAGATGGAGAGGAGACTAGAACGTCTTTGATTGTATTCCATTTTTGCTCTTTTGACCTTTCTCACCTTCAAACCATGCAAAACTCAAAGCTGTAGTTGAGTAGGATGATATAACTTGCTCCAATTAGGGGAGGTATTGCCACAGTTGGGAAAGGTCCATAGAAATCAGTTTTGAGAATATTTCTGGAAATGTTAGGCCAAGTCCAACTTCTCATTTATTTTTATTAATGGTTCAAATATAGAAAACTTGATCATATTTGTAGATGCCAGAGAGTTGACAGGAATAGTTAATAGACTGGATGAAAAATAAATTAAATTCCAAACAGATATCTAAAATATTCAGAGATCAGCTACATCTAGTAAGATGAAATTTAATAGGGATAAATGTAAAGTTCTGCAATTAAATGAAAAAAACAGTTCAGTGCATAATTACAGAATGGGGAAAATCTTAGTTTGTAAATAGGGGTTTTAGGTGATAACACATCGGTATGTCCCTCTTTTCAAAATGAATGATTTTATATGCTGTTTCAGTAGATGTATGGTATTAGAGTAACAGCTGTAGTAAGAAGGACCCCTAAATCTCATTAAACATTAAAATTCTTGCTCACTTAACTGTCCAAGTCAGATATTCCATGTCATGTGTGTGCTTTTCCTCCATGTGGAAACCCATTTCTTGGGTCCCTTGCATCTGGTGGCTCAGTGATTCTCTAAGCTTTGACTTCACTGTCATTTGCATCTAGCTTGAGGAAGAGGAAAGAAAGAGTGGAGAGAGACCTCTGCTTCATAAAAATGTTGGCCCAAGTGTCACAGATCATTTCCCCTCGTGTCATTTTTCTTAATTGAAGTATCATTGATATACAACCTTATGACGGTTTCACATACACA